>OZ010741.1:86275059-86875059 GCA_963932245.1 Tachinus rufipes | reverse complement strand
TAAGGTATTATATTGTTACACTAACGGTAAGGTGCCATCTGTGAACATTACTTACAATATGTTCATTTTTATTAAACCAATGCATACTAGTTTTCTCAAAAATATTATTGCGGTCCCGCCATACGATGAGTTACGCAAAAAACTAACGTAAACGGTAAGGTGCAATCTGGCATACTTATGCAAACAAACACCAGCTAATTATTTATTTACGAAATATGCTAGAAAGTTGAAAATAGGGTGGCAGAGAGTGGTGACGTATATAAAAGATTAGGTAAAGTTATAAGTTGCAGGTCGAGATTGTTTTGTAAATACCAACAAATTTATAAACGAATCACCTTACCGGTTAAAGGTTAAAATACTCAAACACAGTCAAAAGTCTTACTAAAATCACTCATAATATCTCATGTGTGGTTGCATTTTTTAGCTCAAACGTTATTTTAGTTCTCTAATAAGATCTTACTTTTATTGAAATAAAGTATTAACAATCTTATGAAAATTTCAAACGCTTTTTTTTCATTAAAGAAATGATCAAAATGGGCTTAATGTGTTCATATTATTATTGTCGTCTTTTTAAGCAGTAGTATAACTTAAATAATTAAAAACATCATCAATTGTTTCATTCTCTAAATGAGTTAAATAATTTGTTATAACGTTAGATAAGTTTTGAAGTATTTTTCAATTGATTTTAAAATGTCATTGGCATTAGATTTTTTAATGATTTCATTGCGTTAGAAACCTCTATATTAGTTACCGGTGCAACGTAAAATGAGTTATGATGACATGGCATAATTTCATTTTTTTTTTTTTTTTTATAAAATTTTATTTTATTTTATTATAAAATGGTTACTTCAGCAGTGCCGCCATCCATCTGTAGAACGATTCGAGGGGCCTGGTATTGGAAATTTCTTTAATTTCAATTTATGTAGTTACATATTTTTGGTTGTATCTTCTTTTGTTCTGATGTAATTATTGTTATGTTTGATTGCTCATTAGGTATTCTTTTAGTTTAGTTTTGAATTGTAGTATGTCTTCTATATTTATTATTTCTTTAGAAAATTTTCGAAACTAGTTGTTGTTAATGGTTAGCTATAGTTAAGCAATCATCATACGCGTTTTTTGGTATTGTTAGTGTTTTTATATGCGCCAACAACTGACAAATCTGATAAAAGAATAGAAAAATTATACAAAAACTTAGTAGACTAGTAGAAAAGCAGTAATATAAAAACAAAATTTTGTAGGAGACTTTGGATTAATAACACAAAATGCATAAACTAATACGTTAATACACTTTTATCATAATAGATCTACAACTGCAAAAACATGGTACAAACAAAATTGATAGTAACAAATACAACACAACCCAACCAAACATTGTAGTAAATTGAGCTAAACCTAAAATTAATAGTTAGTTGTTATTTAACTGGTAGTTTAAACGTGGTCAAGCTTCTTTAATATGACAAAGCTACTAACGCAAGTTTTGCAATTGAAATAATATTTTGTAAAAGACTATTTATATTGTATTGCTATGTGATACTTAAACGTTGATCCTTAACACTATCGTACTAAACATGTAAGAAGCGTTTGGAACGTCGATCTTCAGAAAGTTAATGAAATTATTATGTACCGTTTACACAGACAACGACAAAGTTGTAAGACAAATAAACAAATTATAGGTTATAGACTTGCAATTTGAAACAAAATAGCAACATATTTGAACAGGACTAGATGCCAACAACAATAAAAAAAAATCTTGTAGTATTTTGATATCAATATTATCATCTTAAATAATTGTTATAAGAGAAAAAAAAGTTTTGTTTTTATTAATAGGTTTTTAATTTTAATCTTAAAACTAATAATTACACCATAAGCTCTGCGCAAATGGAATAGTGTTTCATCTTTGTAGAGTATTATTAATATTAGAAATGTTTTAGAAACACATACAGAAGATGAATTGTTAAACAGACACAATTGAGTATAATTTAATTTATGTATACATGAAAATCAAGACAATTTCATAAATTATAATATTTAAAAAAAATATTATTAGATTGAAATGATTCATTAGAATTAAATATTTACATAAAATAACAGAAAAAATCAACCATTTACGCAAATCCGTATGCGTAAATGACAAATTACACAACACAACCCCTCTATTTATTTGTTTGACCCTGGTGTTTTATGTGGCAATAAATCGGGCTATCCGGTTGCAAATCAAAAAAAAGGAGCGGGGACGACGGACGAATAAAGCGCGGATTTTGCCGGGGGATATTGATATATCCCCTTTGGAGCGAGTTAGGACCCCTTTGCAGATAAAAGGGATCCGTCTAGAAGATGTTCCAGTTCGGATATCAAGTGTGCTCCTACCATATACCAAAGTGCCATCACCGCAATGAATCACCATTTTCCTCCTTTATTATCTTAAGGGTGGAATTGAGTATAATGTCTTGAATCAGATGAGATTATAATCCAAACGGACAAACCAATAATGAAGACCGTAATTCAAACTTAAAATAAGTTATAAAAATTCAAAAATAAATTGCTGCAATTAATAATATTCAAATTATGTAAAATTAATAACTAAATAAATGGTAGATGCACCGGGCATTAGTGCTATTCATTTTTACAAATAAATATTAATTGTTTACGTAATGAAACGGTATAATTTACATATTAAATGTGCAATATTAAATCTCGTTTGCATTATATGGTAGCAGCGGGAGTATTAAAAAGAAATCAATCAGAGCACACATCAATATCCAAAGCAATTTTCTAAACTGTCAGCTCATGAAAAAAGGTTAAAGCTTTGTAAGATTTTTTATAAAGTAAATTTTCGAATAATTTAAAAAGAATGAAATTAAAACGAAACCAATATCGTCACTCAGCGGGTTCTCTATTGAGTGTTTTATGGAAGCTACTAATTTAATCGACAATTTATTTAATGCAAATATATTCATAAATGCATATAACCAATTAAGATCTAATCGAGTGAAATTAATTCGCGTGAAAATTGTGCCAATGTATAAGTCGAGTTTTAGTACCTTATAGTTTTACGATGTTATAATTTAAGTGATTCGAATAAAATTATATTTACATAGATAAAACTGAGGAATGGTATCAAATTAATTCTAATTCATATTAAATTTACATGTTATGCATGTAATAGGTCTAAAATATGTATATTACGACGATAATAACAAGTTGTATACTGCGGTTTCTAAATAAAATACGACCATAATTTAAAAGAACTGCGTTTCAGGCAAAAATTAACATTTGCAAAGAAAATGTACAATAACAAAAAAATGTTGTTATAGGTACATAATATTGCTTTTTTGACAAGCACCACTTTTAGTTTTATTACATGATTATTTCCATTAATACAGCAATTTACATAAATTGAAGTTAAATTAAATTAAGAATATCAATTTAACTTGGCACGTAATGGATAATTTCGTTAATGTCTACTCGACTTTGCGGAAACTTGCATTTAGGTAAATGTCCAGCCAAACATCTGAATTTCTACTGACAATTGCTGTTTAAATTTAATTAAATTTCAATTATAGTCTTGTTTAATTTTAATTTTGACACAATGATTTGGTTCTCACTTTCTCATTATGCTGTGTGAAAACAACAAAATAATTGTTAAAAAAAGCGTCTGATATTAGTAAATAAAATTAATTTTCAAAATTTACTATTTATTAAAAACAGATTTAATACATAATTAATTGATGGTAATTATAAAAAACTTCATCAATTTTTTATTAAATGAATATAGTTATTTATTCTTGTATGATAAAACATTCAAATTAAGTATTTAGACATTATGACTTTATCACCAAAAATGTCAACAAACATAAATTTGTTGATTTTCCGCATGATTTACTTTAACTATTATCAAGTTTTCCTTTCATATCATTTGCCCTCGAGATAGTTTATAGTTGTTGATGGAACGATAACACTTCCATTAAACCGAAGATATCATTTACCTGATGGAGGGATTCCTTTCGCAAATAAGATATTAATCCATCTGTGACGGTGAATGAAGCGTACGCGATATCCATTTCTAAACCATTGTTTTGAAACAAATCCTTCCACAGATAAATGGGAACTTATCAACGCCGCATGTGCATATCGTACGGAAGCGATACATCATATTTATTGAAGCAGTTGTGTATTTGGTGGATGGCAGTAGAGAGGTAGAAATTGCCGTTCTCGAGAAACTTTACGAGCTGCTTTAGCTATGCCAGAATTCTGTTTACATACGGGCAAGCAATAACCATGATTGGGAATATTAAAATTGCATTTTATACATATATTCGTGAAAAGAAGGGAGAAAAGCCTTTTTCCGCGCTATTAGTTTTCCGATGTGTTTCCACCAAAATCGAATAAAAATAAAAATCCTGTGGAGTGCCCTCGTGTTTGATACATATCCACAACGGAAATGTGAAAATTTATGTATTTGGTTAATGGGGGTAGATGTTTTCAAAATGTTTATAATGATTTGTAGCTGCAAATATTGCATAAAAAGGTATCAGCATCAAAACATCAAATCCTGCATGAATCATAAAGCCATTAAGAAATTAGTTTTGTAACATTAATATATTCTTCAGCAATTAAAGACATTCTAATAGTTTTATTTGTAAAAATGGATGTTTCAATTGTAATTAAAACAACTCCAATAACAATATTATAATTTAGATTTATTGATTAATTTTAACGCATGCCCTTTTTAATCTAAAAATTAAATAATATTTTAATTAAATTAAAATGTTTAATAAACAACGCCAGTACATAATGTTATTCGTATAATATAATGAAAAATCCAATAATTTCATTATATAATATTACTAATTTAATTTTATAACAGTATAAAATAGTATTGGATAAAGTTTGCTTAGTTGAATGAAATAATAAAATATATTGCATACTAATAATATAAAAAAAATATTATTATTTGAGCAGAATCTTTTAAGCAAATTAAAACTATATATGTATTTTTACTACCATTATAGAAATGAAAAATTAAGCTAAAGTAAAAAAAATACAAGAAGAAAGATTTTTTGCTAAAAAATATTAATTATAAAAACCAATACATGCGTTATATGATCTTAAAAGAAAGAAGTAGAGCGTTAACTTCTATTATTTTTTGGCATGAATACGCTATAGATATTTGCAATGGTTTAACAAATTATAAAAATACATGTTCTCGGTTTGTCGAGGATGTGTTAGGTACAAACAATTATTATTGAGAGTGTGGGTAGATCAGATACTAGGTCTCGTTAGTATTTACAATTACCGGAATTGGTAGTATATATTGTGTAATTAATTTACATTTACAAAGACAGCTGAGAACACAGGCGTAAAACCTCAAATATTGGCAATTGTAACCAAAAAGTAAATGTGCATATTAAAAAATTAAAAAGCACAGAATAAAGACTAGTTTACACAATAATTTTAAGTAAATATCATAAAAACTTAGTTTCAATTCTAAATACTAAATTGATTTGACAATAAGCTTCATGTAAATGCTCTAATTACAAACTTTGAAAAAGCGGTGGGTAAAGTCATAAAAATATAATTGCTAAATTAATTCGTTAAAGTTTTACCCAATAGACAGAGTATTTAATAAGCAGTTTAAATAAATAACTACATATCTGAACTTGACTTAATTTTTGTTGTACTTTATTGCAATTTTGTATTTATTGTTATTAAATTATTTCCCAAATGTATTGAAAAATAGCAAATTATGACTTACCGGAATATGTTATCTTAAAGGTGTCCCACTATCATTTTGATAGTTATTTAATTAACTTAGCTTTTAGGGTTATCAGACTTTATTAAACGATAATATTATTACCTTCAAAATTTACGGCGTTTAGACAAAAACAATTACAAATTAAACTAATATTCAAAATAGCAATGGGCCTACAAACTGTACTATAACATTTATTTTCCAGTAACGGAGAGCTTGGAATATTGCGTATAATTCTGCGGTGTACACATTAACCAATTTGTAAAAAAAAGAATCGCACCCTCGACAACAAACGTGAACCTCACTTTTATGAAAAATTCAAGTATTTCTGAAAAATGTCAAAAAACTTTTCTTATAAAACGTCGGAACAAATATTGAATTTTATTAATAAGCTCAGGTTACAACAACACAAAAAGCAAAGAGGAAAGTTGCAGAACTCAATCTCGAATATTCTATAAAAACAAATATTTAGGCGCTTTATCAGTTTTTTTGCACGAGACTACATATGAAACTTGTCTCATAGACTCCCGTAAGTGCAACTATCTCTTTTATGTGTTTGATTAAAAATCCTGACAAACACAAACACTAAGAAACAAACAATTTTGATGCACTTAATTTTTGTATCTCAAAAATTACGCGCTCAAAATTTAGTTTTCTGAAGTGTGATAGATGCACACATTAAGTTTATGGCTGTTTGGAATGTTGAGCAGTTAAATGTACCGTAATCAATTTTAAGTAGAACCAGAATCATCTACAATTGTAGTACTACTTCTTTTTGCGCCAATCCACTCAATACTAACCAGGCACAAAGAAAGATAAAGTTATATTGCTCGTAATACTTGCATTTTGAAAGAAAAGAATGCGGAACAGTAAGGTTTTTTGAAATAGCAAAAATGCACAGAGTTTTGTGCAGTTAGAACAGTTTTTTTTATAACGTTTAATCAATCTGAAATGAAATGCAAAAACTCTTTGATTGAGCGTTTTAGTTCACCTTGTCTATGATAGTTTAAAATTCACGTGTGGCCACCAAATCGTTAATTAATTGTTACAACCAAAAAAATATATAATCTAAATTGATTCTAAATGTGCGGTCTTGCATGAAAAACTTCACAAATTGAAACAGTTGACTACTGAAATAAAAAATATGCAGCATATACGCCTTTTTCAAATTGAAGAATATCGTTACTAGTTTTTTTTTTTTAAGCATTTAATTGGACCAATTAGTTAACGGTGCTGAGATAGTTCTTGAATTTTACTTGTATGTTGACTAGAAGGTAAAATGTTTGCAAGATCTATACCAAATAGCTGTTGGCAGTGTTTTTCAACATTTTACCAAATTATCATATCAAGAAAATCGGTTGATAGCTGTTAGCATAGTTTGAGTTTGTGCATTGCTTCAGTAGCGGCAAGATGATGGCTTTTTGTAGGGTGTCTACTTTTATCTCATATGATATTATATATTTCCAGTGACAATGTTTAATAACTGAGTGTTATTAAAATTTTGAATTTGTTTTGTTTTGTTTAGCAGTAAAATTGCAAAATTATTTTGAAATACAAGGGTAGTGTCATCGGTTGTTGTTTGAAAAGAATAACTATGGTAAAAAGTACTAACTTTATAAAATTTGAAGTGACAGCCATCAATAGTATAGTAAAATATTAGATAGAGTTTAAAAGAAGCCATAAGGGCTACCAGGACAAACATCGCAGTGGTCGATCAAATAAAGTGATCACGCTAAAAATGGTAAAAAAAAATCACAAAATGGTATTGGATAACCATCGACTGCAAGAGCTGGTAGACATTTCAAAAAGTGTTGTGCATCGTATGCTGATCGAAAATTTGGATATGAGAAAACTGTGCGCGACCCGCGTGGTTACTTACAAAGGAACAATAACAGCTTCGTGAAGATACAGGTATTTCAGTTAAGGCAAATTTTCACAGCATAAAGCCAAGTCTTTGCTTTGATTCTTTATTGGTTACATGTGGTCCTTTTTATTTTTATTTTTATTTTTTCGGTTACAAATTAAAATAAAATTAAAATTTTTGTTATTCCAAATAAATCTAATTAAGTGCTATTTATTTTTTCTCTAAATATTTTTATGTTTATGGTAATCAATTGAATGGAAATTTCATTCTCTTGCAATTTATTGAAAAAGTTTACAGTATGTAAATAACAGTAAAAACAAAGTTTTAAATGAAATAGAATAAAATAAATATTTTTTTTGTTTTTTAATGTTTTAAATAATTTGTATTGCAATATTTAATTGACCAGTTAACGTGAAGTTTGTGCCTCCTTTTTATGTATTTTTATTGTTATAATACATATTTGTAATAGTTTTATAACTGGTGTAATTTTATAGTTTATTAAATGTTATCTATATTTAGTCAAAGTTTAGTTATAATATGAGTGATACCAAACCTGATTATGTGTGTGTTGCATTAAATATTACAGTGAATGCATTATTAGAGATTTTTGTTATTTTTGAAAACAAATGTATTAATATGGAACCTTGAAACATAAATTTAATTAGCACAATTACCTCTTCCAAATACTTTCGAATTAATAAATAAAATTGCGGAAAAAGAAAATCAAGAATCCAATTTTATTTTGTTTAACCTCCATAAACTAAACAAGAAGATATAAATAATCTCAAAACTAATTTTTTTTGTATTAAAATATAAAAACTGACAACACTTTTAAAAATCTTGTTAAAATCATATGCAATGGGCAAAATTAATACTGACATATAGTTATAAACGTAGCAAAACCGGATTAATGCGTCCGGATGAAACACCTGCACAACAAGATTACTTTAAAAGCATACGCGCTAAAGTAAATTAGAGTATTTCAAATGGTAATAACAACAACACAATTAAGTATGATCACAATGTGCCAACCATTGCTTAAAAAGCTCACTAGTCAAAACGTTAAAAATATAAATTCAAAAAGTGTTGAGTTTTATAATGAAAACGCGTTCAGTAAAATTAATATTGTTTTAATAACTGAAATTTTCCCGCTGATTACTTTATAGTTTGAGTTGATAAGACCAACTTTCTTAGATAGGTGGTGATGCCTTAATTGCAATAAACTTTTTAATCAAAGCAATTGATTTAGCTTATACAGTCCCATGTCAAAATATAAATATTGCAACAGCAAAGAAGGTAATTAGTTAACGTTGGCTTGTATCTACATAAAATCTAGAACTACTTAAAGAATATTATATGTTTTTTGAATTTTTAAGAATATTGAACAATCTTTTTTTGATAAAAATTTATTTTTGTGCGGTGATTTTAATCTAACTACACATGTTAACTAAATTATATCTGATTATTCTTCAACTACTGTGACTCCGCTTATAATTTTTTTTATCATTTATGATCTACAACAGTGTAAAAAATAACAAAATATTGGATTCAGTATGATCTCCACAAAACATATAGTGTTCTGTACAACTTACTGAACCTGATTTAGTTAAACCTAATTATCATCCACCGCAGGAATTTTAAATCAACTTCTATGATACAACACCAAATTTTGACTGTAATAATGAAAACTCTAACTTTAATTTTTGAATAGCAAATTTTATAGTATTATAATGTGATAATGTCAACTTGGCTTGTAATATCTTTTGTAACCAAATATATTCTTGTTTTGCAAAACGTCCAAAAATGTACAAAAGTCCAATCATCTTACCACTCATCTTTTCTTATGGCACTTCAAGTACGTCACAATTCTCCACCTTACCAATGTAAAAAATGGTACGCACATATCACTTTTTGCAATATAAAACCGATGTTTTCTCTTTGTTACTAAACGTATTTATGAGAGACATAATAGAATGTTTGAATTCCTAACCATCATCATGTCTAAACTCGTAACCCAGTAAACACAGTGACGTTTAAGATACGTTTATTTTTGGTATTACACCTAAGTGTATGTGTGTATTTTCACAGCCTCATATGAGACACATATGGTAATCTTTATTTCAAATAACTTGACTAGTTTGCTAATTGTATTTATAATACTATATATAACAATAGCAATTAATAAAATTAAATTTAAATTTAAAAAAAAAAAATTGATAAATTGATATTAATGTTACTGTAATGGCTATAATTGCATTGTACAAAAAAAAATGGTGCACCTGACAAGTTATTTGAAACAAAGATGTCATTGCATATTTTCAGACTTAACACAAATTAGGTATTTCATCTTAGTACTCCTAAACCGGCGCTTCCAGTTCAATTAAACAACACTTTAACACTATTGTGTAACAACAAACAACTTAAAACTGTATCGAATATCGCAACTAATAGCACGTGCACATTATGGTTGATAAAAAATAAATGAAATGATGAATCATGCATCTCAACATATATTTTGCAAACTAGATTCACGCGTTCGGGTAGCTTCGGACGTACAAACATCAAAGACAACATTGATCGGCAAACTAAACCCAGAAATAATAAACGTTAAATATACGTAGATATATTATGCAGGTTATTTATACGAGTATTCTAATGGTTAATATACGTATTATAATCAACGGTGGAAAAAAAGAATATTATTAACGTATAATATACAATTATACATATCTTACGTGTACAAGAAATGTATATTATACGGATACACATATACCATATACGCTTTTTACACCATATATACGTGTAATAAACTTGTGTTTACTGGAAATCATTATCATGTTTCAGATATTATTTTCTCTTTTACTTGTATATTATTTCTTTTTTACAAACTTTAAAGTTATTCCAATTTTTTGTTACTTATAAGTAATTTTTATAATGTAAAATGATTGTAAATTAGAATTGATTTTTCTCTGTAATTGGATGTTTCTATTGGGAAATTCTTTTTTCTTCTTATTATTATTATTATTATTATTATTATTATTATTATTATATTATTATAACCATTGATAAAACGTAAGACCATCACTTCAGACCACAGACTAAACTGTCAAAACAATGAATTAAAAAGGAAGAATTTGCTCCAAAGAAAGCAAAAACAGCTCTATCTACAAGCAAGATCAAGGCGTTAAGGTAAGCGTTGTCAAACTTCAAACTTATACCTTATAAGGTTAGTACTTTGTACTCATTCTTTTCAAACAACAACCGTCATCAATATGTCAGATCAAGTTAATATAATTAAAAATCTGTAATAAATTTAAAAATGTTACTGTAAAGTTTATTATGCATTAAAATACAAAGTTGTATGCATGATTTTGTAAATCTTAATATAGTTTATTTATTATAATGTTGTTGAAGATCTAATTATACATATATGGATACAATTATGTTGTTTTTTTTATTGATATATTTTTAATAATCTTTACAGCTTTATTATCAATATAACATACAACATTAGTTTTTAACATAAAAACTTTTTGATTAATATAACATTATCGTAAAACATCAATAATACAATTAAGCAATTTTGTTTTAATTCATTAATGGTGTGATAGCTAAATGGTAGAGCACTTCCATATCATGCAGTCCGGGGTTCAATCAATGACTGAAAGGATACTTTGCTCTGTATCTACCAGAATAGTTCAAAAATCACGTATTAAGCTGTTGGTCCTATCAAACCACTTTAAACAAGACGTAGACTTACAGTGGCGATGTAAAATTGCCGTATTAAGCATAATAACAACTTAGGCATGTACACACAAAAAATATTTATATTGACTCTTCTACTCAGTCAAAAATAAATGTACTATTCAAACAAATAACATCAAAAATTGCTAAAAAGTTTTGACAAATTTTTATAAAAATCTTTCTTTCAGAAATCAACGTATTTGTACATAGAGCAATAAATAATAGTACGGTGATTATGTGGCTGAGACTCCAAGCACTTTTGTTCGGTATTTTGATCAAGAATTGAACAACAAATTTGAGAAGAGATCTGCATTTGCACGCGTACATAGTTCAATTGATGCAAGAACTGACCCTAATAATAATAATAATAGATTTATTAATTCTTCAGACAAAATACATTGTATAGAATACATCACAAACATCTGATAGAACATACCTAACTACAAAGATAAAATTAACATATTATATTAATAAATTCTGCTAAAGAATAACATGCATTGCACATGAGCCTTTTACACTTTTAATAAGCAGTTTTGGTTATTGTAATCTTATGTGATCAGGAAGCAAGTTGTAAAGTTTAGTTCCCATATAGTAAAAGTTTGATTTAAACAACTTAACTAATTTGTGCATAAAAATTTCTAAATTAAGCTGATATTTGTGGTGGATATTAAGTTTGGTAAAATCTGATATATTATTTATAGTAAATTTTAAATTTTTGTAGATATATAAACTAAGCATGGCTAACAATTTCTTAGGATTTTCTAAAAGGTAAATGATAGATTCGTCTTAATGTTCTTTTTTGAAGAAAAATATTCTGTGAGCTACGTTTAATCCACCCAGAATATAATACCATACCTCAAAATTGACAAAATTTTAGTGGTAAAATATACGTACACCATATGAACTAATAATATAAGACAATTTACGCAACGCAAAACATAAACCAGGCAATTTAGTACATAAGAAATCAATTTGATTATTCAACAATAAGTAGGTATCAAAATGAAAACCTAGTAACTTAAAATTCTCAACTTGTTTGATTTTATTGAATTTAATTTTCTAGTAAAAAAATGCATTGTACACGTTTTATTCTAGTTTATGTTTAGAGAACGATTCTTAAAATAATTGTTAAAAATATCAAGATCGTTACACAATTTAGTGGCAACATCAAATAATTCTGTAGCGCTTGCAGCCAAAGCTATATCATTTGCATAAGCTCAATAAAAGTTAATAATAAGTCGTTGGTGCATAAGATAAACAAAAGAGGTCTTAAAATGCTCCCTTGTGGGCATCGCAATCTACTACAGTACATTCAGAATGACAACCTAAGTGCTAGGCCTGTTATGCCAATTGCTTCTAACTTATCAAAAAG
Organism: Tachinus rufipes; assembly: GCA_963932245.1. Classification (NCBI taxonomy): domain Eukaryota; kingdom Metazoa; phylum Arthropoda; class Insecta; order Coleoptera; family Staphylinidae; genus Tachinus; species Tachinus rufipes. The sequence goes on along the minus strand of OZ010741.1, from coordinate 86,862,327 downwards.
AATATAATGATTTACTGTATCAAAAGCTTTTGATAAGTCTACAAACAGAACCATTACATTATTTCCTATATCTAATTCATTGTAAATAACCTTTATAACAGAAGTAAGAGCGAACGTTGTAGATTTATCATTAGTAAAACCATGTTGATTTTGTGATAGGATATTGTTGCTTAAAAAATTATTAACAACTTTTTTTGCTATTAGTTTTTTCTAGAATTTTAAAAAAAGCTGATAGCAAGCAATCAGCCGATAATTATCAATAAACTGTATATTATCTTTTTTATACAAACAATCAACTCTGGCTTTTTTAATGTTTCAGGAAACACTCCTTTACAAAAACATTTATTTATTAAGTAGGTTACACATCAGAAAAATGAATTGCATTGTGCTTAATAATATCTATTGGTATTATGGATATAGTTCACTTAACACTCTCATCTCAGTTATCTCACAGATTTCAAAAGTATCCCTGACAATTAGTAATATGCTTCCATGTTTATCACACTTTCTGCAATAGCTACTGCTTATATTGTATCCACAAAAAGTAATAAAAGGCAACTTTGTTTGACTAATGCACGATTCTGAAACACATAAAATGTCAATATTATGATTGTATAGGAGTAATTCTATTTTTTCCATCTTATTTTTTATGCTTCCAACATTTTAGTGTGCTATAGTTATAGAAAGTAATGCAGTAGTATTTGTCTTTGATTGCTATTCATGTTCATATTGTGTTCTTGATATTTTAGAACGCACAATATCCAGATAAGCTGGACAATTGTTATCCATTGCAGAATCTGTTACGTCTGTAGTTGTTTTTTTTTCTTTGTTATTTATTATGCAGTTTATGCATTTTATGACCGGGTTTGTTTACATTAATCTAGCTTGTGATTTTTTTAAGCACTTAGGACATACTAATTTTTTATCACATTTATTAGCCATATGTCCAAAACCAGAACACATAAAACATCTTAAAGTGTTATAAGTATTCATTAATAAAACAGTTTCTCCATCCAACATAAAGATGTCCTTGTTTAATTATTTGGCAAAAAGTTTTAGGATTTAATTAAACAATTAAGTAAACTAGCTTAGTATCTGTTTTTATTTGTTTTTGATTGCAATATTAAAAAAACTTAAATTACAATTTATATTCAAATTATTTTATTTTATAATATTTTTAGATAATTCATCATCATTTATTGTAACATCTATTTCTTCACCTAATTTAGATTCTTGATGCTGTTCAAGCAATCTACACTTGCACAATTTAAAACTAACAAGTCATCACTTCTCTTATTGAATTTTGTTATCACCGGTCCTAAATCGGCAAGGTTTATTGACGATTTTATTGCATTCTTATCATTTTTACAATTGAGTAAAAGAACATGGGAAAAAATTATGTCCTTTGAATTTTCACTATAAAGTTTATTTCAGAAAACTGTAATTCTTTTGAACTGCTCAATACTTAGAAATAGTTTCTATCGCTATCACTTAACTTAAGTTATTAACAGTTATTAATTCATGGTTTGGCTTACTGAGCAAAATTTTATCCATGTTACTTTCTATATCATTTTTCACTGTAGAAATATCAGCTTCATTATTTATTAAGACAAAGTTTTTGCACACCCACTTTTTTTTGTCTAACACAATCAACTCGCACATTAAGTCGATGCACTTTTCATGTACTGCTCTATTACACTGAATACATAACACCAACTTTTTAAATGACGATCGGCAGAAATTACACGTTTTTTTACTAGATTTCTTGGAAGAAACACTCTTCCGTTTTCATCTTGCGCTATCTTGGAAACAAAAAACCATGCATAGCTCCGTAGATTCATTGAAGGAATGCTGGAACACACCCAAATTTTTGCAAATTTTTTGAAAAAAAAAAAATTTAGATGAATAATATTTTTAACTCAACAGGTACGTAAATAAACAAAACTGACAAATTTGGGGTAATAAAAATTTTCATGTAATACTCAAACAACCAATGCATCCGCCGCAAGTAACTGTTTGGTGTGCATCTTGAGCTGGCAAAGTGATTGAGATGTACTTGTTTAAAAATGCTGTTGAAAAAGTGATAACTGTTAACAGTTGAACATTTTAAAGAAGAGATACGACGCATTATTGGCAAAATAGAACTACAGTTATGCAAAAACGTTATCCGGAATTTTAAGAAAATAATGACCCTTAAATTTGCTTAAATGTTTTTATTTAATAATTAAATCCGGCGCTTTTGTTGAGACACCCTTTATTACGCCATAAAAAGTTACATTTAAGAAATATAAAACAAATAACTTGGCAGCAATTTTAATTTATCTACTAAATGACTTAAATAAAAGTTTTTTACAAAATTTTTATCTTTACAATGGTGTACTTTGATTTTTAATACAAGCCCTGTTTCACGAGATGTAGTAAGGTTCTATTCTTATATATGTATATGTATTATTTGCTATTTATATTAATAATTTTTCAATTTTATTAAAAAACTGAACAACTCGTATATATGCAGACGATACTTCAATTTTGATTTCCAAAGAAAAAGATGTAAATATTGTATTAGAAATAAACTGTGTACAAATTAATGTTTAATGCCAAAAAAACAAAACATATTATTATTCACAATCTCCAAGAACGCATTTCTTTATTTGAGATCAAATTTGATGACGCATCTTTGTAAAAAGTCAAATCAATCAAATTTCTAAGAACGAACTTTTAAGACTCTCTTACATGGCGTAAACATTATGAGATCCTTTCGAGAAAATTAAATTCTAAAATATATCATTTAGGAAATTTAACAGCTGCGTCATTAAAAATAAAATATTTTAGGAAAGTACGGAAACGGAAACACGGATTACTACTTTGGGGTTCATCAAAAACGTCTTAATTACTCAAAAACGTAATATTTTATTGCAATTGCCCATACGTTAAGAAAAAAAATTAACATAATTAAATCAGTATATAAATAATCCTGCTTGTTTTGCAAAACAAAACAATATGCGTAGAGATTATCAAACTAATAGAATACTTACTTTACTAGAAACGGTACAGAATTGCACACACAAGTCATATTAATAGTGTACGTGCAAATATTATAGGAAAAATATTTTTATGAATTAAATAAATTTAATGCTACTAAATTGTAATTTTTAAATGTGATGAGTTAATATGTTTTATTTTATATTATATTTTATTGTGTAACTACTGTAATGTAATGAATTTTGACTTGTCTGCTATATTACAACACTTTATTACAAAAATATATTATTATATAGGGGTACTAAAAATCTAAAAAAAAATCCAGCTTCTAAAAAAATTACCAACTTGATTAATACCAGCTTTGACAAAAACATTAAGCCATAAGAGGAATAGTTTAGTGACTATTTAAAAGACAAAATTTTTTGTGTAAAATTTAATAAAAAACTGGATGAGGAAGCAAAGATAATTCCAAATGTACCCCAAGGCAGCATTTTAAGTCCTCTTCTGTATCTGCTGTACGTGAACGACATGGATTATGTTTCAATATGTGCAAATTTTGCTGTATGCCGACGACACACTAATAATAACAATCCACAAAAATCTAGAAAAAAAACTATATAAAACCTACGACAAGAATTGAAAAACTGGGCACATGACAAAAAACTAACAATAAACATAAATAAAATTAAGTTAGTCTATATAGTATCTCCAAAACAGAAAAAAAGAACAAATTCTAATATTTCATTATCATGAATGTATTCATAATATTTATATTACAAATTAATTATTTAAAGTTTACAAACGTTAATTCATTTTACCATTAAGAATTTCAAATAAATTAGAAGCAAATTGTTCTATTTTTTTTGGTGTCCCTAAAAAGTCTTTAGGTTCAAATATATGTAATGTATGATAAATAACAGTAACAACTACGATTTTAGTATTATAAAGAAACAACTTATTTAAAAGTTTATTTAGAATAATATTGTTATATAAAAAATATTAATGCATGCAATATACAATTATTACACAATAAACAAATAAATAAGATAGGCGTTTTTTACAAATTTAAATGTGCATGCAATTTGTTTTAGTAAATATTATATAAAAGATGAAAAGGTATCAGAGTTAATAATCTTTAAATAATTATCTTCATGGAAACTTATATTGTAGCAAAATGTATACACGTGGAAGTGCTTCAGTTTACGTTAATGAGTCAATTATATAATCCACTATAAAGCTTTCATCAATTAAAATACATTGTAAAGTAGCAGTTAACAAACTATTTAATTTAGAAATTATATTGATGAATTAAGACTACATAATAATGGTTTCAACCATCCTTTATATATTTTTGCCTATCCGCAAAATGAATTTATTTGACTAGATTATATTCAATAAAAAAGAAGTTGCTTGTTTGTAAAACAAATAATAAGTTTGGATAACTAAGTTGTATTATTCAATTTTCATCAAATAATAGGCAATCAGCAATAAGATTATTTATGCAATTAAAGTTTAGTTTACTAAGTTTCATCAGATTTTTTTTAAACTACAAACAAATGTTATTTTGCAAAGTTATTTAAATTAAACTTTTTAAATAATGATATAAATAGTAATATTAATGCATAAAACTAATTATTTTGTATCTACTTATTATAAAAATTTTCTTACACTACACACACAAAAAATATACACAAAAACTAAATACAATTTCTAGAAATTTAATTAAAAAAGCCAAACAAAAAGCTACAGATTTTATAAAAAATCAAATAATATACTAAAAGTTTTGTACTGTACAATATAAACAAAGCAAATTGAAAGTAAAATCTCATTGCAAGAATTTGCTAACTATTTTGTTGCCATAACTCACAAAGTTTTTGAAACTTCATTGTGACTATTATAATAAGTGATCGTCTAGCGTTAAAACAAACAAAACAAAAAACTTTTTTTTAGATTTTTTATAGCAAACTCCAGAGATTGTTTTTACCTTACAGCAAATTTTTTTTAATAATTTTACTCTACTTTTTTGTCAAAACTTGGTTTTATTATAATTATTCATAAACGTATAATATTTGTATAAAAATGTTTATCTTTAAGAGTATAAAATTTCCAAGTTGTGTTATTATTCATAGCAAGTAAAACATTTATGCTATTAGTTATTTAGTGTAATTTTTGGTATATGATACTTGTGAGTAAAATGTGCATTTTTTACTAAGTGCGATAAATGAGCTATAAACTTCAAAGACAGCAAACCAAACACCAAACACCAAACAGCAAGATACTATGATTTTTTTTTTAATAATTAAATTAAAGTGCATTGTTTAAATTGTAATAGGTTTAATATAATTGATGGTTGTGACCTCTACTACGTAATAATTCATGTTAATAAAATAATAAAACAATTTACTTTGTTTTTTATCACAAATTTATTCTTACGAATACATTACTAGTTTCGGCTTTACTAAAACCTTCTACAGATGAAATAACTTATTTCATCTGTAGTAAATTGTTTTATTATTTTATTTATTTATGACCTTTGCTATTAAATGTACGTATGAAACATTTGTACAAACATTATGTTATAATCCCACTTGGTCTCACGCACACATATTTTCACACAACCCTGAATTCCAACAACAATCTGTTGTTTCATTACACCCTTACATAATATGAAGAATTAAACAATTATAAACAAAAATTTTGTTGGCTGTCACAATAACGCACTATTCTATTAAATTGAAACAATTTTAACTGTAAAATGTAATAAAGATATCAACAATCCATTTACAAATACATAATTTCAATAAAAACACTCAAAGTTTTTTAAGTTACTTGATAACATTATATAATAAGCAATTACAGTTAGTAATTAGATAAAACTAATAAATTAAAGTCGGTTACAGAGTTAATAAAATTTACTGTCCATCGCTCTATTTATATTGTACAGTATTTAGAAGTTAAACCAAGTTTATAGATTGCCCATATGACTTTAAGCCGCAGGCTCTAATCGGAACATAAACTTAAACGCTGTAATTTCAATGCAGGCATTTATAAATCACTGTAAGGATTGCATAGTTTCCAACACTCTGGAGGCCTGCAAGCGATTGGTAAATTTCATCCACTATGCTTATCCGGTTCAATTTAGTTAATCAAAATTAATAAAAATTTTATCACAAAAAACTGAAAAAATAACTAGTTATATTTTAAATTAAATAAAAAGTAATAGAAAAACTAGTTTATATTTTGTATTTTATGCATATAAATTCAAGAATAAATTATATACTAATATTAATAACATTATTTTAAGTAATTACAATAATTTTACCAATTTGAAATTAATTGTCAATTATACATAATTATAATAATAATGGCAATACTACAATTGAGCCATTTTACAAAAAAACTATTTTTGTAGCTTTTATTTAACTTTAATTTATAAATTATGTAATTATTTTGTAAGAATCTTTTAAGCTACAATGTTTAAACAGTATTATGATAAACAGGAAACGTTTGTTAAACTTCAGAATATTCATCGGCATAAATGAGTTGGTAATTATTAAGTTTGAAATCTGTAAAATTTTGTCAAATTGATGCGGTGGTTTTTGTATTATATTACAGTGAATTTATTGTTTTCTCTTTCACGTTAACCAGGCAGGGATGCGTTCAGTGGAATATAGATGGCTTCAATTTATCGCGATTTGGTGCCAATCCAGTTTATGTACACCATTCCTAATCTTGATTGATAATGTATAAGCAGCATCAACAGCGTCAACTCAAACATAAAGTATTTATTTAGTGGATAAAAATGATTTAATATAGAATTATTAGAGATTATTTTATTTCAAGATATTATTATTAGAGTATTGCTTTGTTACACAACTACTGCTAGTTTAAATTTAGCTTATATAATAATAATAATATATTTATTCCATTAAAAAAATTCTATACAGGACATTAGATCATTTACATAAATATCATTAAAATAGTGCTGTTGTCAGTTCTGATAAGTCTTGTAAATGATGGAAGCTTATTAAATACAATATTACATTTATATGTTCGAGAACATTCATACAGTTTGTTTTATAATGTGAATTATCAAACTATCTGTTGTTGTTTAAGAATGATTATTTGAATTTCTAAAAATTATTTACATTTACATTTGTAAATAAATATTGATGTTAAGGTAAGAACATTGTTTTTTATTAAAAAAAATGATTCAGGTATTTCTCTTGTTAATGTACAAATAGCCGATTAACAGTTATTATGTTATATAAAAAGTTTAAATATTCCAACAAATAATAATTGTTTTTTGCAATTCTGAACTATAATATTGACTTTTCAGTTGCCATTTTCGATGTTATAACTACTTACTTTTTTTCACTAGTGAAAAAAAGTAAGCACTTTTTTTCACTACTAATAAAATTTAATTATTGTATGCGGCTTCATATAAATGTTTTGATTTTGTTGGCAGCAAGGTTGATATAGCAGCTTGTGCAGCTGCTTCTATATCTGCAGGTATATCGTCGTCGGATTCACTCATATTTAATAATTGTTAATTCACAATGGGGTTGACAGCATCCACTATACTTTTTAATCGGTTTGTTTATGTGTGTATGGCAACGCAAAATAAAGTACGCTCAAAACTTGACGCAATATGTTAACTAGATTGTAATAACATCCATAAAAAAACAATAATTATCAGAAACTTGCGGATTATACTCCAAAATTGCAAAAAATAGTGTATGTTACACGTGTAAAATGCGTGTTTTTTTACTCGTCGCATTATAGATCTCGTTCTTCGAACTCGATCTATAATTTGCGACTCGTTAAAAAAACACTATCATTTTACAACTTGTAACATTAATAACTATTTTAAAGCTAAAATATTGTCTTTAATATTAATAAATAATACTAAGCTTTATTTAGTATGTTTGCGGTATACTCAATTTGCCGTATCATTAACATTTACACCTAAAAATACAAAACTTTCCATAGAGACAGAATTTTTGAACAGAGATGACTTTCTAAGCAAAAAAATACAACAAACAAACAATTTTCTGATCATTAAGATTAGCCGATTTGTTTCATTACTTGCAGTGACAGCTACACTAAAGTATCATCAGCATAATTTATTATTTTAACCATTTTTTTCTGTCAATTTAGGATTTAAGATTATTAATAAATAACAAAAATAATTGTGGTCCTAATATAGATCCTTGTTTCATACGATTTGTATCCATTAATATCATAACATCCTACTCGTAATAAAACTAAGTATTAATTTGAGTACATTATTTTTATGTCAAAATATTAAAATTTATAGTCTTAAAGGCACTGGTAAAATAAAAAAATAGTTCTGCTACACACTTTCCTTGGTCTAAAGATTTATACACAAAATGATTGCTGTATTAGTAGATTTGTTGATTGATATAATTTGTTCAGATAACCCCACAGTTTATTACAAATTATTTTTTTGTAAATAAAAAATATATATATATATATATATATATAATAATAATAATAATAATAGCATATTTATTTGATAATGCAATAAGGTATACAGAGATACATATACAAAACTACATAGCAAATAATAGTCACAATACAAATCACAGTGAAATAAAAACAAACAATAAAAATCAATATTTAATCGAAAGTAACAAAGTTATCTTCAAAAAATTCATCTAATAAATAATAAGCTTTCTGCTGCAAAAGTTTTTTAAGACGATTTTTGAATATAAAAGTAGTATTAGCAGTTTTTACAAAAGTTGGAAGTTTATTAAAAATTTTTGAGCCGGTGTAACTTATATTTTGTTTGTAGCTCTGCTTGTTGTGCTGAGGTAAAGCTAAATGTTGCCGGTTTCGTGTGTTATACATATGATAATGGCCGTTAGTTTTAAAATTATTTAGATTTTTGAAGACAAAATTTGATACTTCATAAATGTATACATTAAAATAAGTAGGAATTTTTAAAAGAACAAAAGACATTTTACAAGATTCTTTTGGCTTAAGTCCAGCAATAATTCGCAAAGCTCTTTTTTGTATTAAAAATAACCTTTCGGTAAATTCCTTCTTACAGCAACCCCAATGAATTATACCGTAACTCATAACAGAATAAAAGTTTGCAAAATATAATGTTTTAACAACATCTCTACTGCAATCTTTAGATGCCATTTTCAGAGCACCAACCATTGAACTTAATTTTTTGCACACGTACTCTATTTGTGCACCCCATTTAAGTGAACTGTCAATATAGATACCAAGTAACCGCACTGTATCACTTATTTGAACATCTACGTTGTCAATTTTAATTGATGTAACATTGTTCGTTTGTGGGTGCTTAAAAAGTACAACTGCTGTTTTACTGTCATTTAAGATAAGTTTATTTAAAATAAACCAGTTTTTTACTTTTAAAAAAGCTAAATTTGCAGCATTTATTAAAGAAGTTGTAGAACTTTCCTGTAGTATTATAGTGGTGTCATCAGCATAACCGACTAATAAACCTGACCTTACTTCTTGAAAAAGATCGTTAGCAAATAATACGTATAATGATGGACCTAAAATAGAACCTTGTGGCACACCTGTAATCACTTGAGTTATATTTGAAATATTATTATTCCATTTTACAAACTGGCGTCGATTTAAAAGATAAGATTTTAACCAATTATAGGCATTACCTCTAATTCCATAAGTATATGCTTTCTCAAGTAGAATAGGATGCGATACAAGATCAAAAGCTTTTCTTAAATCTAGTAGTATTGCTAGACAGGGTAGATGTTTATCTGTACTTTCAGTTATAAATTCTAAAATTTGATTTAATGCCGTGTTTGTGTTTTTATTTTTTTGAAAACCATGCTGGTTCTTTGAAATTAAATTATGCCTTAAAAGAAATGAAATTAATCTATTATTAAAAAAATGTTCAAAGATTTTTGAGAAAACTGGTAATATACTTATTGGTCTGTAATTTAATAAAATTGATTTTTCACCTTTTTTGTGTAATGGAATAACCATCGATGTTTTAAGAATGTCAGGAAAAATTCCATTTTGAATGGATAAATTACACAGATAGCACAATGGTTTTAATAGGACAGAGATACATTTTTTTAAAATAATAGAAGTTAGGTCGTTAGCGTCTTTGCAAAAACTTGATTTAATTTTAATGACAATTTCGAGAATTTCTGTTTTATCAATGGGATTTAGAAAAATAGTATTTGAGTTAATTGAAATGTTATGTGTGTATGCGTCAATTGCAGTATCAATAGTTGGTATTTCTGAAAACAAATTGTTAAAAGCTTCAGCAGCATCTATATCTGATATTGTTTCATTATTAACTATTATAGTAGAAGTTGGACGTTTAGGTTTATTTTTATTTATTAAGCTCCATATTGCTATTGACTTATTGCTAAACTTATTTATATAATTGTCATTATATTGTCGCTTAGCTACATTGCATCGATTGTCGTATATTTGCTTTTGGGTTTTGTATTCGTTTTTAAAATTTGAATGAAATCCGGCCATACTTTGCAAGAAAGATAGGTTTTGTCTTGCTTCCAGTAATTCTGCTGTAAACCACGGTCGTTTTTTCTTTTGTTTTGTAGCCGACACTTTAATATAAGGACAATTTAAATGAAAATGATACATAATTTTACCAAAAAACATTTGAAATGATTCGTGCACGTTTTTATTATTGTAAACAGTTAACCATTGCTCATCATGTAATCCATTATATAAATTATTCACAGTATTTTCGTTTATATTGCGTTTATAGATTGGATTAGTTTCAATACTACTAAAATTATCCATATAATGTATTTTGCATGTTATATACTGAGAAAAATGATCTGATATAGCTGAACAAGAATAGCCTGCTGATAATATTTCAATATTACCAAAAATTAAAAAATTATCAATACATGTTTCAGTGCCGTTATAATGAACTCTGGTTGTTTCATGAATAGATATTTGAATGTTATATGCGTACAGAATATCACACCAACGAGAAGTATCTTTATTTTCTGACAAAAGATCAATATTAAAATCACCTCCTATTATCGCATGCTTATTCTGCTCTGTTATCAAAATTAACATTGTTTCAAATGTGGAAAAAAAGATGTCAATATTACCAGTAGGTGGTCTATATATTGTTATAAGAACGATCTTATTAAAACTACAGGCACAACATTCAAATATTCCTTCTATTGATAGATTATTAATGCATGATATTATTTTTACATCATCGTTTATTATTGATTGTTTAAAAAAGATTGCTGAACCACCACGTGATATTTTTTCTCTACAATACATTGTACATAAATCATAATTACTTAACTTAATATTTATTAAATCGTCCATATACTGCCAATGTTCAGAAATCATCAATATGTCCGGATCTTCAACTCCAAGGAAAACATCGAGTTGAGCAATTTTATTAGAAATGCACTGAATATTTTGATGCACTACACGTATGCAGATTGTTTGTTGGTTGACAGATATAGCTTTTTGTTCCCTTTTAGCCACTTTTGTTTGCATTAATTGCTAGTACGATATTTTTTGTCGTTTTTCATCTAATTTTCGTATGTATGTTGGGCATTCTCTATTTAATGTGTGGTGGTTTGTGTCTAATTGAAGATTAAATTTAGTATTAGCATTCTTACAGTTGATACATTCCGTAATTATAACGTTAGAATCACAATCTTTAACTTTATGTTTTCCAAGACATTTTGAGCAGTTTGTCTCTGCCTTACATTCATCCGATTTATGATTAAAACTTAAACAATTAAAACATCTAAGTACATAAATATGTTCGTAAACCATCAACCTATCCCACCCAATGTTTACTTTTTCAGCAGCAATTAATTTATCAAAGCCTTCCTTTTCAATTTGAATGATGGCATTATATTTAGTATATGATGTTACACTTTTTTTGTTTTTTGCTTCATGAATATTCACACAAGCTATTTCATAATTTTGTATGTAATTATTTTGCGCTTTTAGTTTTTCAATTAATTGATCTTTATTTAAATTTTCCCTAAAGCCACAAATTTTAATTTTTGGTTTTCTTAGAGTTGCTAATTTAATTTCGTAATCATCTCCCAATTTACCTTCAACAGCTTTCATTATTTTCTCTCTTTCGTTTGCATTTTCATAATTTATTGCAACTGTTCCATTTTTGTTGCCAATAACACTACTTATTTTTAAATTAGTAGGATCCACATTTTTTCTTAATTCTTCTCTTGTTTTTTTGACATCTTGTTGTGACTTTGGTTTTATAATAATTGGTGGTTCTTTTCTGACAGTTGACGCGTAAGTAGGTATCACACCACTTAGTTGAGGAATACCATTATTTAGTAAATTAGATATTGAATTAAGGTCTTTTTCTTGTTTACTTAATTGTTCTTTATTATTTTGGACTGTAATTAAAATGCTGTCAACTTTTCTTTGTATTTCTACAATCGAATTAATGCATTCATCGCACATAAATAAAATATTTTATTTGTAGTAATTATGTTAAGATCATATTCAGTAATGCCGACGCATTTTATGTGAAATTTTTTACCACAAATTCCATTGCAATGACAAGGTACCTCATTTCTAATAGGCCTTGCACATTTATCACAATCGCCTGACATTTTCTATGGCATGTTGTTTTATTTCTTTTTATAAAATAAAAATAAAAATATAAATATTTTATTTGAACACTTTTTGCGTTTGTGCACGAAAAGGTCGCTGAACTGTATTATTTCAATGTCTATCACTTATTTTAAACTTATTGTATTATCTTATTAAATCAATGTTTAAATTTATTTAAACTTTGGTATTAATTAGCAAAGCACATGCACTATTAATATTCCAAATTACAGATAATTTGGTTTAATATAAACCATGCTTTTTTCACTTTTTCTAGGAGAACACACTCGGAAGTTGTTTACTCAATGATATAATATAATATATATATATTGGTCGATAGTTATTAATATAACTAGCATAAAAAAAAACTTTTTAATTTTAAAATTTTCGTTTTTAATCAATATAAGACATAATATATTTTTTACTAATTTTTAAATCTTAAACAATAAATAATTTTATACTAAATAATATAAAATGTAAATTTGGAGGAGGTAATTAAATATTAAGTGGTCGGATAAATTAAGAAATAAAGTAGAGTTAAAAAGAATTGAGGAAGAAAGATCATTAGTACTCAGAATTAAATATATAACTACAACCTAACAGGGTTAGCAAATTTTTATAAAAATAAAAACCTCACTAAGTTTGTGTAAAGATTGCTTACCTAAAAAATAAATAGTATGGTACCATGTTAAGATAAATTAAAACTATGTAGGCCTACTTGGTGTAATCATATGTATAGTTAGGGATTTTTAATTTGAAATTTTTTGTACAAATTAAATTATATGGTATATAAACTAATTATATTTACGTAGGAATTTTGTTACTTATTGATTTACTATTATTATTTGCTTTGAATGTTATTTAATGTGATGTATAAATCTATTATGTACAATGTTATTTCATTTATTTCTAATGTTTGTCAAATGCCAGTGAATACTTATTTAAACAGTTATAGTCAATTTTTGCGTTACAATTTCATAAAAAAGTGTGGTTAGATACCTCCGTAGACAAAAGATGCATCGTTTTACTTTGGAAAACGTTTTAAAATACTACTTTATTTTGAAAATGGGTCTCATTTGTCTGCAACAGCGCAAAAATTGCGTACGTTGTTTGAAAGAAATGAAGCGCCATCGATCAAAGAAATACAAAAATTTGTTAAAAAAGTGCGTAAAACTGGAATGCTGGTAGACAATGCGCGCATCAAGCGTGCTTATCCAAAGTGTACGCAAGCACCCAAGATCATCAACTTAGCGCAGAAGTCAGCAAATCGATATTCAGTGCGCTAGATGATTTGGCGCCGTTGTGCAAACACAACTTTTGCGCCCCTGCCAAAGCAGAAATTTGGTTTGGTTAAACAACGTTATATTATAGAAATGTTAAAAAAAAACAAAATATAAAATTACATTAATATTATAGTTATTATTGAATTATACATATTTTTAAAACTGCACTTTAATTTTTTGGTTGCAAATTTTTCGATTAGGTTTTTATCGGTAAATTATCTAAGATTTGATTTTTAATTGTTATTATTGCTAATGAACTCAATCTGTCCGGTAACATTGTTGACGTGAGATAATTTGTATAATAATCTGGAAACTGCGACTTTGAACTGTTTAAATATAGGAAATAAAATAAACTTTTTTCGTTCCAATTCAAAATAAAATTTTGAATTGAAATTAAAAGAGTTTATTTCCGATAAATAATTTTTAGTTTAGAAAACTACCTTTCTTCTGCTCTAGATTTTTTCTGGCGATAAGTTACAATTGTGACTGATTTATTGTTATTTTCTTCTTTAACATTACTTTAATATTTATCTAGCTATTTATATTTTCATTATGAATGAATTTTTTTAATGTTTTTTTTAATGTCGTTGATAAATGGTCTCAACTTGAGTAACTAATTAAATTGGAAAAAATACTGGTACTAACCAAAAGTTTCACAGGAAAATCAAAACACAGCGTCTTTTGTAATTGAATACAAAAGCCAATCTTTTGGATCTCTTTCCCCATTAGGTAGTAGTTGAGTATAATAACGGCCAGAAAACATTCTTTTGTTACTCAACGGAAAATTCAAGTTCTGCATCTGTATAGATTTCTCACTTACTAATATGCGTGTGTCTTTGCTGGAAACATTTTAGGATCACAAACCAGGATCTTTCGGTAAAACTAACAAAACATCAATAGCGACATTTTCTGTGGTGTTCTCAATGATTATCATGTTTTTTTTTCTTTATTATCAAATAAAGACAATAAGGTATGAGGTTCTTAAAAGACTTCTACAGACTTATTTTTTTTTAATCCGTACAGATGTAAGCAAAGAAGCATCAACAAACAATATTGGCTTATCAGTAATTGTGTTTTGATTTTTTTTTTTTTTAGTATTTAAATATTGATCTTGTTAATTTTTCCTTTTTTCTTTTGCGTAGCTTTTTTAATTATCTAAATTTAGCGCCTAAATGTTTTTTTTTTTTTGGTTCTGAAATTTATTCTTACAATTTTAAAGTTTCTTCCGAGGTTTCTTCTAATTGCATACTGTCTATAATCGCAATCGTCAAATACGCAAGTGTGGAGCGTTAGGGTTGCAAGTACAACATACAAGCAAGTTAAAACATGACAAAATCAGCAAAACTAATTGTCAATTTAAATATTTTTTTTATTTTAGATAATTTGCGCTCCCCTGCCATTGCGCCGTCGTGCGACGCACGCCTTGCACACCTGCTTACGGCGGTCCTGTATTCGGCAAACCACTCTAATTCTTCACAAAGACCTCGGTATAATATAATATAATATTTATTTAGCAATATTGCTACATATACAGAAAAGAAGAATCAAAATTGTAAACAGAGTCATAAAAATAATAAAAAATGCATATTGCACAATAACAATTTAAAATGAATTTAAAGTTATTTTTTGGTAAAGTACGAAAGATATGATAATTTAAATTGTTTTACAGTTTCAGCAGATTTGATTTCATTTGGAAGATCATTAAATTTTTTTACCCCTTCAAATAAAATTGAAATATGTGTAGATTTTTTTCTAACACGTTGAGTTCTAAATTGGCTATTACTTCGGGTAGAATTTGAATGGTATTCATTATTGGATTGCAGGTGAAAATAACTTGACATTTTATTTATTTTAATTTTAAATATAAAATGAATGTATAAAAATTTATGAAATCATGTATTGGAAGCCAGTTCAACGTATTAAGCATTAGTTTAGTAGGAGTATATCTGTTGCATTTCAAAATAACACGCATAGCTCAATTTCAAAGTACTTGTAATTTATTATTTTGTGATTGATTTAGCATATACATGATTGTGCAGCAGTACTGGTAGTGTGGCCTTATTACGGTGTTTTAGGTCATTATTCTATTAAAAAGATTTATTGTTGGTGATACTCGCCTCAAGAATCCTATTTTTTACTAATGTTATTGATAATAAAATTGAAATGTTTGTTAAAATTTAAGTTTTTATCAATTGTAACACCTAAATACTTTATGTCATGAACCCATTCTATTATTTGGTCATTAACTACAATAGATGGTCTAGTGCCAACATCACAACAATGTTTATTACTAATGAGCATGGCTTTAGTTTTATTAACATTTATTAGTAATTAGTTGCTCTTCAACCATGGTTCTAAAGATTTTACATCGTTGTTAATAAAAGATACTTGTTCGTTTACATTTTTTCCACTTACATAAATAAGAGTCTCATCTGCAAAAAGTTTTAACTCACACCTAGAAATTGAGCAGTATAGGTTATTTATATAAATAATGAAAAGCAATGGCCCTAATACACTACCTTGCGGTATACCACGTTGGTTTATTAGACTTTTGGAACACTGAGTATTATATTTAGTGACCTGAGATCTTTCTGTAAAATAATTTTGTAGCCATAATAAAACAACTTATCAAGTAATAGATTTCTGTTTATTGTTTCAAACGCCCGTTTAAAATCAATAAACAGCGCAACAATACGTTTATTGTTTCCTAAAACCAGATTGACGATGATATATAAGATCATTATTTTCAAAGTGCTCTATTAGTTGGTTATAGACTGCAATTTCAAGCAGTTTTTCAATGACTGGTAACATGTGTATATCTCTAAATTTGTCTGCTTTGTTTGCTCCTTTAACTTTTGGTATCGGTATTACGGTACTAGTTTTAAATTTTGTTGATATTATACATGACTCTATTGAAGAGTTAATTAAGTTTAAAATAGGACATCCTACTACATCAATCAGTTTTTTAATAAGACTTATGTTGATATCACTACTACTTGATTTATTTTTAAGACTTGAAATTATTTTAATTAGTTCTTCTTATGTAATTTTATCAAACTTTACTAAAAAATTGTTTGTTGTTAAAGCAATTAATATACTTTTTTTGTTGACACTTACTTCATCAATGATTTGGTTAATACTGTTAATAAAAAAGTGATTAAAATTTTCAGCATCATTAGTATACAGATTTGTCAAAAATTACATTCTCTACACTAATGTTGTTCTTTTAATTAGTTTTTTTAATGTTTTCCACATTTTTTTTGAATCATAATTATTATTATCAATTTCTTGATAAAAATAATTTTGTTATTCTCTTCTAATCGTAGCCACAACATTATTTCTATTAGTATTATAAACAACGCAGTCTGCATGCCTTGATGAAGATTTAAATAATTTATAACTTATGTCCCGTTTAATTCGCGCACAAAATGCAACTTGTTAAAAAAATTAAAACAAATAGCCGACCTCGGTGCCTGTTTTTGCTTCGCTCAGTGAGCTTTAAACAAATTAAATGTTGACTCAGTGGTGGCGTTATTAGGCCATTTTTCTTCAAAAACGATGATAGAGCCAACGTTACTGTTACCGGAGATCGTTACAGAGGCATTATCACTAATTTTTTGTAGCCCGAATTAGAGGAAATTGCAGCTCTGGTTTCAACAAACATCCCATGCCACAATCAATCTTCTGCGCACAAAATTTTCAACAACACGTACCTAGCCGTTTTGGTGATTTGGATTTTTTTTTACTAAGGCGCATTAAAGGAAAAAAATTATGCCGACAATCCATAAACAACTGACCACTTAAAGCAGAACATTCGCAAAGCTATACCGCTGGAAACATTGGCTTAAATACTCGATAATGGCCTACTGCCAAACCTGCCAAAATAAGCCGCTTGTTCTTTATCCTATAGGAATAAAATTTAACTTAAAGATGGCCCACCTTTTATTATAGTTTGGTCATAAATAATTTTAAAGTGTACTTTAAGAAAACATTATGTATGTTAATTTAGAATAGTATTCATACACAAATTTCCTACCCAACGCAGTCTCACAAATAACTTAATTTTTTCATTGTCACCTTCTGGCTAAAAAATTATTTATCCAACCACAATATTTATTTAAAGCACCTGCCAAAAGATGCCTTTCAGTTTCACACCCACATCTTTCTTCTCTTTAATAACGGAGAGAATTTATATTTTCTGTACTACAAATTTATGTATAAATGCAGTATTTGTATAACATTGAAATAAGAAAAATTATCAACCAGATTCTTCATCTTCTATTCCTATACTGCAGCAGGTTTATCATCTTCTTTTTCTTGTATGTAATATAATTAAGAAATAAAGACTAATACAATATAATGTAAAAAAAATAAATCTTTATTATTTTGCAAGTACATATACGATCATATTTACCAATTCAATTGTATAGGGTTTACAGTTTCATAATGTTGTAGTCGTTTTTGTTTCTTATGCTATAATATTTAAGTTTATGCAACTTTTCTGGTCTTTGCTTAGAAGAAAGCAAACATAATACTCCTGCATTAAAAAAAAATTGTGTACAGTTTTATTTGTAAATCCGAAAGTAGTATTTCTAAGTTATACATTACATACAAAAAAAAAACGTTTTTCTGAAAACATTGTTATTGAAATAAACTGATAGTTTTTATGTTTTAAAAACAAGCATTTATAATATTTTTCAAAAGTCATACAATGACAATTGACACAAATTCAAGTTTAAATTCAAATTATACAGATTCATACAATTAGAATTCATAACAATTTTATTACAAATTTTGAATTTCGTTGGCAAAACTGGTTCAAGAAAACAGGAGAAACTTGTTTCTTCTATGTAGATGTTAAAAAAAATAAGAACAATTATCATTATGTTTAATACTAGAAAAATTAGTTCAATTTAGTTTATAAAAAAAACTTGCTGTTTGTCAGTAGATATAGTTAATGGGATTTTAT
The DNA here is from genome assembly GCA_963932245.1 of Tachinus rufipes. Classification (NCBI taxonomy): domain Eukaryota; kingdom Metazoa; phylum Arthropoda; class Insecta; order Coleoptera; family Staphylinidae; genus Tachinus; species Tachinus rufipes. The sequence goes on along the minus strand of OZ010741.1, from coordinate 86,843,469 downwards.
TAACTTGTTTTTTATTAATAGTTTTATTAATTATTTCAAAAATTTTTTGGTTTGTCTGATGACCAATTTACTGTTTAAATTATTTTTTGTTTTTTTTTTACTAATAAATCGTCTGTAGCTAATCCGCAAATTACATAAAGTTTTACTGGATTTGTCTATTTGTGTTAATTTATTCTTATTAGTAGATGGTTAGGTTAGTTCATTTATTTAACCTGGGTTTGGTTCTACTGCCAGGAATAGTCATCAACGCCAGAGGTTAAGACAACCATAACTAGGAATTTTTCCGCAAATTCAAAAATTCCAACCTAAATTATTGGGTTCTTTTACGTGCACGCAACATCATAGCAGTACACGGGACCTACTACAGTTTTTCATCTTATCCAAAAGAAAGCGTACTCATCACAACACATTTTTTCTTAACCAGAAAAACTAACCCTGCAAATAGAGGACTCGAACTTGAAGCCCCTATTGTAGCAGTCAAGTACACTAAATACTACACTACCTGGGCGGTTTCTTATCAATAGATGTCGATGTTTTTAATACATTTGGCGCAATTACTTCTTTAATATCGTCAACACTTTTCACTAATGCTCTTATAATTGTTATAAGTTCACTATTTACAATTTCTTTCTTTATAGTTTTTAATATGACAATATTAATTAATTGAGCCACAACAATTAAAAACCAGTTAAGCTTGAACTTTCTACCAATAAAAAATTCAGTATGGCCACTATTGGTTACTTAAAGCACAATCACGTGGTACAACAAATATAAATAATATGGTAAAAAAAAATGAAACTTCAACTCTGATGGAAGCTACTCAATAACAAATTATGCTTAACGTAAAAATATGGGGCTTCAAGTCTCTCAAAATCCCGCAAAGAAGTCAATAAGCCTACACAACAATATTCTACCAAGATACAATCACTTGAAAAATACTTTAACAAGTATAACCTCAAATCCGCAAAAGCATACAAAACAAGATAACTGCGCAATCTCATCGCAGCAGCAATAGCTTAACCGTTAGATTTAAAGAACAAAGACTTTTTTTTACAATTTTGACAACCCATTATTGTGGATAGCTACAACTGCAACTTCAAACCAGAAACTGTAAAAAAGTTAATTTGCTACTTTGGATTTGTTTCATAATAACAAGGATGCGGCATGCGCAGATTTAGCAAAAACTGATTAACATCTTGTATGTTTTCAAAGTTTTCCAATATTAGCAATGATACATAAACCCAACAACTACAGTAATATGTAAATAGCCCCCAATTCAACTTACATGTGCCACCAAATTGCTATTCTAAAACTTAAAAAATCATCTTGTATGTTTTGATCAAAGCTTTCCAATATTAGCAATAATACATGAACTCAACTACTACAATAAAATTTAAATATCCCCCAATTTAACTAACAGACGTCACAAAATTGCTTTTCTAAAATCTAAAAAAAAAATTAATTGAATCACTTCAAAATCTGCAAGATGACAAACAATAATGTTTGCATTTGCGTTTAAAAATCGATATTACCGGGTGCTACAAAAAAAACGATAAACTTTTGCTTTCAAACAAGATAAAACCAATAAATCCGCTTTACGGAACTAAAAGCAATCCACATCTAGGATTTATTAAAAAAAAACGATTAAAACATATTATTGTAAACAGTGCATCCCCATAAATGTCAAAAGTAAAAACCGAAAAAAATTGCAACTGAGTCTGGCCTATCACGTGTGTGGTGTGCTAAAACATTTGCAAAAGAACTTTATTGATTTATTACGTATGTAACTTTTTTTTAACATGATAATGTTATAATAAAATCTCTCCATACAAATCAGCTAACTTAATCTGTGTACACACTTCCACTACTTTAACATTTTGTTTTATTATTAATTGTATAGTAATAAAGTTAGCTGAAATAGTATTAATCTGTAGTAATATGTTTTAGTTAGATAAGAGTAGGGATTTAGTTACAATTTTGCCCAAAAAAAATGTATTTAATTGTTTGGTTTGGGCAACGCATTCCATTTATTACCCCAGGTCTATTAAAAAGTAGTACTGTAGTCTTTACACCAATCGTTTTTAAAATAATATTTTTAATAATAGCTTTCTACTGATTACTGATTACTTTTGTAAATGAAATTTGTTTGTTTTTGTCCTAAGTTAAGATAATAGGCTTCGATTTTAATACTATAATTTATATTACTTACTACAGTGTATAGTGACCAATTTAAGTTGATCTTATAATATGCACACACGTATTTTTCCTGATAACCAATATTACATTTTGGCATGCGCACAAATTGGGCAATCTAAAACATAAGTTTCAAACGCATCAACTGCTTCTTTTGGTGTTTAAAATTGTTGTTTAAACAGTTTGTTTATTCAAACAGCACTGTTTGGTCGTAACGTCGTTTTGAAAAAATTGCCGTGTTCAAAGAAGAATTGTGTAGATTACAAAAATTCCAGCATAATCGACTAATTGTGCTACTTCAAAAAGTTGGACTGAACAGAAAAAAATTTCAAATAATTAAAAAAATTAATGGCGTACACAAATAGAAGGCAAAATAAATATTTGTCAATAGCAGTAATAAATATAGAAAGAAAAGTCTAGATTATTCTTTGGCCCCTGTTATTTAACAACGAATGAAACATTAAAAAAAAATGGCGTACGTTTTAATACAATTAAATACGCAAACAATATCGTCATTTTAGGCAAAAACATTAATGCTGCTTCTAGATCAAATCAGCGATATTGGAGACCAATCAGGTTTACGTAGCATTATACCAAAAACAAAACTCATGGTATTTATCCACCAAAATCATGATGATGCACCTCTTCACTTAGGTAGCACAGAAATAGAAAAAGTTAACAAATTTTAATGCTTGAAATGTCGTATAACAACACATTTAGATCTAGATACAAATAAAATGCTAAATTGAGTGTGCTTGTGCCACATTTAGTGAAAAGACAACCTTAACTTTAAACTACAAACAAACAATAAACCGCCTAAAAATATTTTTTATTATATTGTTTTCTTAACCTATGTGCATAAACTCAAGAAATTATAGTTTACAATCAATATTATTGATAAATGTTAAAAAAATGTAGTAAAAGTTTTATAATAAACGGGATAATGAATTATAAAGTTTTTGGAAAATTTAAATTTATTACTTGAAAAAAATCGGTAACCCTAAGTATTTGAACGTCTCAATTTGATCTATTCTTCTTCCATCTATTTGTATATCTGTTGTTGTGCTATAACCATTATTTTTGTTTTTTCTACATTTATTTTCATATTGTGCTTCGTTAGAGCATTGTTCAAAATATTAATGTTTACCTGCATATTTTCTTCAGTTTCTGCTAGTATTGCCAGGTCGTCGGCAAAAGCACACTCTTTAATCTCAACTTTTTTCATATTTAGATATCCTAGTTGTACTTTTTTTTTCTGTTTTGTTTTTTATTTTTTGTAAGATGTTGTTTAAAAATATTATAAAAAGCCGGGGACTTAGTACACCTCCAGGTCTTAAACCCTTTGTTGTTAAAAATTCCAAAGATGTCTTGTTTCCAGACCTTATGTAATTTAATGTTGTGTTGTATAAACTTTTTATCCTTCTCAGTAGTTGTTCCTCAATATTTATTTCCTTCAATAGTCTCCACATTGTTTTTTTGAAACTTTATCATATGCTTTTTCCAGGTCTATAAAAGCTATGTATAGTGTGTCCTGCTGTCCAATTGTCTTTTCAATTGCCTTCCTTAGTGTGAATATGTGATCCTGTGCCGAGTAGCCTTTTCTAACCCCACTTTGCAATTCCTCCATATTGAATTTGGTTGATTTTGCAAGTTTGTTTTCTAGAATAACATCATATATTTTGGTTGCAGTACAAACTAGCGACATACCTCTGTAGTTAACACAGTCTATAATGTCCCCTTTTTTGTATATGGGAAAGATAATCGCTTTTCCCAATCTTTAGTAATTATACCTTCGTCCCATATTTGATTTACCAATTCCAATAACAACTCCTCTCCTTCTGTACCCATGTGTTTTAGTTGTTCTGGTTTAATATTATAGTGCCCGGGAACTTTCCCGTTTCTTAATTTTTCTAAAGCTTGTTTTATATCTTTTTATGTTATTTTTGTTTTTTTGTCAATTTCTTTAAGGTCCGTGTTAACTACTTCTTTTACACTTTCTTCACTATTGTCTTGCCCTTCTTCCAGTAGTTCTTCAAAATGTTCTTTCCATCTTTCAATTATCTCTGCTTCTTTGCTAAGAATGTTCCCTTGCTTGTCTTTCAATTGTCTTTATTGTTCAGTAGAACAGCTTTTGGTTTTTCTTAAAGTTTTTCTCTATGATGTTTCCAAAGTCTTCCCAAGCTACTTTTTTTGCTTTTTAAACTGCTTTTTTAGCCATTTTTCTTTGCAATTGCTATTTCTTGTAGTCTTCCTCCTTTTTAGTACTAAGGGTATTTTTTCCATTTTTGTTTTTTGTTTTTAGTTTCTTGTTTTGTGTTTTCGTTCCACCAGCTAGTTTGTTTTCTGCTATGGTTCCGTATAGTTCCACATGCCTATTTTCTTATGATATTTTAGTATTTGTCTTTTATTTGTCTATCCTTCAGTTTATCTACTCTTAGCTTTAAGATTTCTGTATTTTTTGTAGTTGCGTTTAGTGTTTTGACTTCACTTGCATTTTTTGTAACTTTTATTTTTGCTCTTACTAAATAGTGATCACTACCAATTCACTCTTTTAACTTTTACATCCATTACTTCTCTTCTGTTTGCTCTATTTACTAATATGTAATCTATTATGGACATTTCCTCCCTATTCCTTACTTGTCTCGTATGTTTGTGTATGACTTTGTGTGCAAATGTTGTGTTTAATATTACAATGTCGTTTAAAACACAAAAGTCAATTAGCCTATTTCCATTATATCTTTTAATTCCATATTTTTATTCCAAACTCTTGCATTTAAATCCCTTAGTATATAAATGTTCTTTTCTAGTTTCTCGTACTCTATCTGTACTTCCTCCCAGAAATTATCTTTGATTTTTTGTTTGTTTTCGTCCTCGTTTGGTTCATATATTATTATTATGTTACCTATCCATTCATTTTTTATGTCAATTTTGATTCATTTTTTATTTCAATTTTGATTACCATCATCCTTTCATTTACACATGTTTATTCTTTTATATGTTGTTCTATCCTTTCATTTATTATGCATCCAACTCTTGCTCTAGCTCTTGCATTGTCTTCTACCCCGCTATATATTACCAGATGGTTATGACCAAGCATCTTTATTCCTTTTCCTTTTCTTTTTGTTTCAGATAATGCTAGTATATCTAGATTTGCTTTTTAAAATTCTTCAATTAATTCTATTTCCTTTCCATTTACGCTTCTTAAATTCCATGCTCCTATTTGCATTGTCCATTTTCTTTGCTTTTTCGTTTCCATTACTTTAGTTTCGGTTTTCCTGTTGTTTAGCAGTTTTTTTGGCACTACTTCGTTTTCCTTGCTGTCCCATGTATATACTTATTTGTTTATTATTATTTTCTGATATCCAATTTTTACATTGTTTCCTTTGGCTTTTTCTTCTTTTGCTATGCTTCTAATTTCCTGTTGTATATTTCTTTCTTTCTACGTTAAGTCGTGTTCAATATATATTTGCGTGTTTTTCAGTTTGTTTTTTGCTGCCAATATAATTTGTTTTTGTTCCCACAAAGCTATGATTCTAGTATTATTGTTTCATTTGCTTTCCCTTCAAACAATAATCTTATATTCTTTATATCTACCGTGACTCCTAGAGTTTTTTTGCACAACCTTTTTATTTACTTCTCCTTGTCTTGGAACTGTTTTAAACCTTTTATAATTATGTTGTTCTTCTTTTTTTGCTTCTCTTTTTTTTCTGCTTTGTTTTCCAATTTTTCTATTCTCTCGGTTAGTATTTTTTGTTTGTTTTTCCCAATCTTCTTCTTTTCTTTTCATTTCTGCTTTTATTTCTCCCATCTCTTTTTTTATTTCCTCCATATTTGTATTTATCTTCAGCATCATTTGCTGCATCATTTTTTTTTTAACTCGTCCATTACTTGTCTTTCAAAAGTTGGATTTGCTGTCTCTGTTTCTATTTTTTCCTGATTTTTTTTTTGCTCTGGTAATCTTAGTATTTTTTATTTCTATGGAGTGTATTTGGGTGTTCTTGTTCTGTTTCTCTTATTCTTTTGCTCATGCCATTTAACTTAATTATCGGTTTTATATTAAGTATTTTTACATTCACTACTTTTATTTTAGTTTTAATTTATTATTATAGTTGATTTCATAATAAAAACGGTACAGAACTGTTTTTTGTATAAATTTGTTGTGGTTTTATATAAATTGGTGGATAATTATTTGTTGATTTTGGGTTCTGTTCACTGAAACAAATTGGTAAAAATTATGAACCTTGATGGCCTTGTGTTGTTTAAGTTCTCAGTAAATGTCTTGTTGATGCAATTTTCATTCTAGACCTGTTCATCAAAGTCAAAAGCTGACCCTATCCTGACATGTCGTGTATCACTTTAAAACAACCAAACCACTTTCAGCATTCCTTAATCATGCATAATCGTTCCTTTGCTAAAATGATCGTTGAGATTGCAAAACGACTTAACAGTTTTCCACCCTTTCTCAAAGTAGTATGCGTGTATGGTTTTTAATGCGCATTTTAATTAACTGATTGTATTAAAAATTATGTTATGAAATATATCAATTAAACGCTAAATTAAAATCACAGAACGACGTACAGAAAAAAGGCAAATTATGCAACATAATAATGTATTTAATCTATTTTTGCTATTATACGCAATGGGCAAGAAACAAATATTAATCATCTTTGGTCCTTTTAGATATTAAAAAAAAGCGTAATGGGGCCGTAACGCCATAACTAAGTTTCTATTCTGTAATATATTATTTAAATACAGCGCAAACAAATTTTAGTTCAAAACATACAGTTCCAAAAAGTGTTTTTTGCTTTTATTTTCTTTTTCTGCAAATTCTCACACAAATATGTGACACGTTCTAAAATTACTTAAGATAAGTAATACGTTTTCGTAAGACTAAATAGATGCTAGAATAAAGTCAGACTTTTTTTGTGCTTGAATGTTAAGAATTTTGCTAATATTTTTAGCTGGACTCTTTTAGCCGTGAAATTCTGGAAACATGTAAAAAGTACTATATAATGATTTTTTTTGTATTTATTTTTGCAGTCAGTTTATGTCACTTAGATTGCTCTGATAGTGATACTAATCAGGTAATTTAAAATTTGGCTAAAATTTCCCGATGAGCTTTATTTGGAAAATTTTCAAGAAGTTGAACTTATTTTCTCAGTTTTTTATTAAATTAAATTTAAATTTAAATTTAAAAAATAATAATATTTTAAATTAAATCATAAAACTTACAAAAAAAAAGCAATCTGACAATTGGAGATTACTCCAATAAAGAAAAATAAGTTGATTTTGCTGATACAATAACTTTATTTTTACATGTTTTAAATTTATTTTACAAACTGGTATCATAATATATAATCTGGCGGTTTTTTTAAATTTCATCAATAATTGTGGCTTATCCATCATTATGTTAGATAACGGAATTTTAGAATCCATTACATAATAGTATTAGCACTTTTAAATTTTACATTTTCAACAGTGTTTTGAAGCCAATGAATTTAAAATTAGCGTAGAACAAATTGTTGTTGTACTAAAAAATACGTATTAAATTTATTAGGTCATTTAAAAGAAGTCCAGCATTACTTAAATGACCAAATAAATTTAATATATTTCCCAATATTTAAAGACATTAGGTATTTCTTTCCCTTTTTTATATAATCACCACGTATTTTTTAATCTGCTTGTAATATAATGCTTTTACCATTAGTACCGCATGCTCATTAATGTAATCTTTAAAAGATATTTTCTTTTGTAACTTGGCCTCCCTCCATCCTAACTTTGTAGTTTAAATATTTATATATATATTGTTATTGTTTGTTTTTTAAATCATTTAACTTATATCATTTGTAAAAGGTTTTAGTAAGCCAAAACTAGTAATGTATTTGTAAGAATAAATTTGTGATAAAAAACAAAGTAAATTGTTTTATTATTTTATTAACATAAATTATCACAAAGTAAAGGTCACAACCATCAATTATATTAACTTGTAACATGCTCAGCGGAGTTAACATTTTATTCTAAATTAATCTATAAGTAACTTATGTATTTTCTAGATCCCCATTAGAGTTTTTGAATTTAGTCCAGTAGAACATGGAAACATATCCGCCCTCTTTTATAACTTAACAGTCGATGTTGATGAAAAAAAATCTTGTGACGGGACTAAATTAACTAAACTTTAAACGTCTTTCGCAAAGGTGAAATGCAAAATCCGTAGTCTTACCTTATCTGGTGGTTTTTTGTCTTGCTGTAGTTTAAATCAAATTGCTTATGCGTACTAGGAGTACGCAATGCTTTACACATGCCATAAGAAAATTGATAAAATATTATTATACTGATTAAATACAACTATACAATACAAGTAAATATAAATCGATAACATTAATCAAATTTTAAATTTAAAAAAAATATCTTTAATAAAAAAGCGTGGGATGCCAAAAACGTTAAAATAATTAAAAAAAATCTTTGTACTGTGTTATAGCAATTTTATTATAATTAATAATAATAATAATAATCTGCTTGTACAGTAAAAGTTTTTTATGTTAATTTTTTGATTAGTATTATGATTGTAGTAGTGTTGAAGCGTAAGTTTCTGAAATTTTCTTCAGTCAAAAATATACAAAAAAGAAGAGTTGGTATCTAGTACTCAATACATTTGAATTTAAAATCATCTCTAATACCCAAACGATATATTATTTGTTCAACTTTGCGTTGTATTCAAAATAATTTGTGACTATGTTAGGAATGTAACCAATTAATACAATATTCTAATGACATTTATTGATGAACTAAAACATACATATATCCAAAATGTTACCTTTTAATGTTAGATATTTGTATGTTATATTGCGTAAGTTAAAAAAAACTAACTATTTTAGCTTAATTCAATTGGAATTTAGTAAATTTAACATTACTGTCTTCAAAATTTGGTGTCCAAAAATTGTAAATATATCAAACAATATATGCCAAGCATTATTAGAATTTTAAGTCTAAAAATTGTAATCATGCCAAACATTGTATGCCAAAAATTATTTAAAATAATTGAAGTCAAATTGATGGAAACTTTATGAGCATTGTTTGAAACAAATTTACCATTATTTTTATCAAACTTTGATATTCAAAAATCTGTCAAATATCTTGGAAAGATTACAAAAAAACTGCCTCACATAAGCTGCATTTTCAAATCTTTTAACAATATTATTTATTAAATCTTGAATAGCTATAAATGTGTTTTTCAATTATTTATATCCAAATTGGCATATGTTAAATACATTATTTGCTTTAAAATGTTTGTAAATTTAATTTTTTTAAATTATTTAAAAAAAACGTTCTTAGAATTGGTATTTAAAATATTGAACAGTTAGTTGTTATACTGTTTCAGAGTCCTTTTTTTAACAGGTAAAACTAATAAAATTTTAAGTAGATCAAAAAAACATTTCCTTTTTATGCTTTTTATGCCTATCTTGTACAGCTTGACTAATCCATAGTAATAGTAAAGAAGATGCATAAAATCTCAAAAATTCAAATCTACCTCTTTATTTAAATCTCGGGAACGTTGTGTGATTGGCCGCAATTGCTTAGGAGTTTTATTGTGGTTTCAAATGTGCCATGGTTGTTTATGATCTATTAAGTGGGCTTGACATTTCTCAGACTATTGAAGTTTATTGAAATAGACGGTCGGTCGGTACACTATGTGCCACTGCAATATTTGGAACTCAGATTTAATTTATACTATTATTGTTTATTAAGCAATTTTTTTAATAAGAGGATTGGAAGTAGGTTTTTAGTTAACAACGCCGCCTCAACACAACCCAGTACTAAATTTTGTCAATCGACACTTTTGCTACTAAGACAAAACTAACAAATTATGTTTGAGCTTAGCTGAAAATTATGTATGCAAAGAAGGTGCACAATCTTGAATAAATATACGTGTTATTGTATATTGATTGTGTACTATATAAACAACAATATAAATATTCGGTAAACTAATTGAGCAGTTTCATAATTGCAAATAAAACTAAAAACCATAATACACTTTTAATTGAATCATAATAGCGTATATTAAAATCAAATAATTGCAAATACATGTAAAATCACACGCGTGTAATAAATTTTATATATATTTTTAATATAAACATACGTGCAGGACATATAGCAGCATATGGAAGATGAATTTATTTTAGATTACATTTTTATAGCAACCAACTTACAAAATATTACAGGTGAGATGGAGAAGATTGGAAACTAAGCTGCAAAAAATAATGATGAAAATAAAGATGGGACTTTAAAGGCGGAGAAACAGATATTATGGTTCATAAATTTAAATTCTATATAGCGGAAACTAAAGTTATTTTTAAAAAGGGAACAACTTTATAAAATGTATTTGAATTGATTTCAAAATATTCAATTTAGTTGAATGTAATTTAATAAAACAATTATAAATATATTTTCTATAAGTTTATAAATCGTATGTATAAAATTATTAGATTTTTTTTAGAATTAATGTATGAATTTTAATAGTAATCTCAATCACTATATCTTTTGTCACTTGATGGATAACACGTTATATTTTCAATCGAAAAGACCACGTTAAATAGAACCAGACTTTTCATCAATTCTCCCCGTTATACAAGTACGCTTCATATTAGAAAAACCCGGTAAGAAATTGCAGCCGCCAATAATGGATTACCTCACTTAAGAAAACCTTTGTTGGCGTTTTTCCGTCCCATAAACAGAACGCCGTAGCAGCAGCAAGAGGATTTGTCTAATTTATAAAAAAGGTGCCAGACAACATTCCACTCACTTCCCAGGTAAATCAAATTGCTCCCCAATTTATTACGCAATGTCCTTCCTTACACACGACGTCAAAACTATCGACCAGAAATCTATCTAATTTCCACAAAATAATTCACGTGTTAATCCGAACACGTCTGGCATAAATTCGGCAAACTCTATAAATCCAAACGTTCAAACAGTGAACGTTCTGTGCGGTCGAAACAGTTTAATTTCTCGGCCGTGGCGTGAATATTAAACCGAGCCCACCCATACTCACCCTAGCAGATTAATCGCGAGAATTCCATCCCATCTCAGACATCACCGTGACCGTTCTCACTTCGTTTATTATTTATCGAAATTTATTATGCGCCACCTCCGCCCCGAGGCCACAGTTACATAGGCCCCCCTGTTTTAATGTTTAAGGAAGCCTAGTGCCCGGGTCATAATTTCGTTACTATTATTCACACCGTAATAAAACCACTTTAAGTTATTATAATTTCATGGTAAATTACTAAATTACGGTTTTGCCTAATGTTGCTGTGAATTTAGTATGTGATGTTAATTGCTTAATACGCGCGTTATGTAGGTAGTAAATTTAAAATAAGAAATACCAGCGTGCATGCTTTACATTTGTAAGGCATCTCATGCAAATTATATTATTTTATCTTTCGCATTAATATAGAATTGATTAATAGTAACGCTATTCCATACAATGGTATTAATGCAGTAATCTATTAATAGACTTTTTAGGCTGGTATATCAAAAATCTAGCTAATTAATATTAATGCAATCTAAATTAAATTTTGATAATAGCTATTTTACTTAATTATATTGATATCCATCTAGTAATTTTACATTAAAACATTGACACGCGTAATTTAATTTGAAATACTTAAATTGTTTATTTAAAGAATAATTACGTAAAAATAAAATAACCCAAAAGTTGATTAAAACATATCCACGAAATATATATTTAATTAGTTGATGTAATCTTTACTTACTTACTTTTGTTTTTTTTATTTTCTACTACTTCTCCATTGTCCAAGTAAGTTATAAATCTTATTGTCCGAGCCTAACTACAACGTTGTATAAAATCAACATGTTTCTTTTCCCTGTGTCACATTGTGGTTTCTTTCTATTTTGTTTGTTAAAATATTTCTTTCAATACTATGTTGTGTTTGATTGAATATTTAATTATTACATTGCTTGATAGTGAGGGACAAAACCGAATAATTGATTACGCGCTCGTTGTAAAGTTATCCTAACAAAGCAGATTAAAAAGATAAAAGTCTAATTTTGTTTAAACAAAATATTTTTCTCTTCTATGTATAATGAGGCATTTATGAAACTGTTATTAATATGTTGTATTAATTTTAAGTTTTATTGCAAAAATAATATGGCATTATAACAATTATGCAAATTGATTAAGTATCTAAGCAACATTCTGATGTAAAATCAAATTCCAGTTTAAAAATAAAAATATAAATATAATAAATAATTATAATTATAATGTTGTGGCAATGCTGTTGTAACAATGTGTGTGAATTGCAATCAACCGTGTCACAGGGTGTATAAAGAGACAGAGGCACACACATGTTTAGTGCAAAACAAATAATGCAACCACTACGATCAAATAAAGTATAGAATAAAAAGAAAACAATTAATGAACAACTCTTGAACAACAAATAAAAAGTCTGGAGCAACTACATGCTTTATTGATGCAAAATAAAGCATTACTTGAAGATTAAATAAATAGATTAAAATATGAATTTATTAAAATAAAAGCAAGTTGACATCAAATGTCATGATCATTTATCATTATCATATCTTATTATTATTAATAGCATCGTAGAAAAAAAAAACATAGTTAGGTTGGTTTATATAGGTCTAGCAAAAAGTTTGAAAGTAAAATAATAAAAAAAAAAACGATTGCAAAGTTGCAATTGTGATGCAAATGTCGTAAACTTGTCTTGTTGGGTAATTAAATATCTTTGTAGTTTACATAGTCAGGTTGGTTTATCTAGATCTAGTAAAAAGTCTTTACATTCAGAAAAATAAAATAGCTATAAGTCTTTATGCAAATACTAAACTAGAAAAAGAAAATTGAAATGGAGAGTATGCCAACAGCAAAAATGATTTAAAGACAGTAATCAACCGAGCCAAAAAAGATAATGGAAACTTTGCACAGAAGTAAACAATGGTGTATGGGGATTTAGATACAAAATAGTGAAGAAAAAGCTGAATACAAAACTAAACAAAGTTAACTAACAAAGATATACTAAAACAGGCAAACAAACTGTGCTACCCAATCATAAAACGTCAAACAGCACAAATAAGGCTAAAAAATAAACCACCACTCTTTACTGAGGAAAAACTTAAAACTGCAGCATTCAAAATAAAACCGAGAAAAGCTTCCTGCCCAGATAAAATACCATCGGAGATACTGATAGCAAAGGCAAACGCGTTTCCACAGTTCTAATTGAAGTTACTTGATCAAAATTATATGCAAGCTAGAATTGAAAAAAAAAAACAATGAAAATAACATGTAGTGTCCCACAAAAATCAATTCTTGGGCTACTTTTGTAAAACATAATTAATAACCCAGTGTTTAATCTTAAAGTGCCCAACGAGGTAACACTGATCGGTTAAGCAGATGATCTTGTAGTAATAGCAACAAGTAAGATGGTAACGCAAAAAGATAACACAAAAAGAGGTAAAAATCAATGGCATCAAGATTGGCACAAAAGATATCCTAAAATACCTGATAGTAATATTAAAAAAAAGCATTGCGTATCAAGTAAAACAAACAACAGAAAACGCTTATGGAGGCCCAGTAGCTGCAAAATTCAGTTTTACTATATAGAGCATCTATATAAGAAATCATAATAAATCATAAAAACGCACAAATGCAGGAACATGATGCAACCAACGGTCACCAAGAAAAGTAATCCGGCAAGGCATTTAAAGTAGTGGCAGGTTGCCCATCCATAGACCTAATGGTAAAAAAATAAAAAAATAGAAAAAAAATGAATGTAGAAGTACAAAAAGGGGTCATGACAAACAAGTAGAAAAAAAGTAAAAAAACCCCGAATGAAAAACGGAATAAACACAGAGGCTAATCCCAAACATACAAAAGTAGAGCGGACAGAAGCTTGGCAACGTAAACTTCCATACAACATATACACTGACAGGGCATGAATGTTTTGCAAACTATCTGAAGAAATTTAAAATAATTGATAGTACAACATGCTGCTACTGTGAGAAAGAATAGGACAATGCTAAACATACAATGTTTCATTGCAGCAGATAGACTAAACAAAAAAAGCAAACAAAAATAAAAATAAAGAATAGAATTACTGCAAGATACATTAATTTACTACTTAAATTTATATTTATTCCACATGCTTTGTTGACAATGTCAAACCAAAGCTTTCTTTGACAAGTTTTAGAAGAAAATGTTAAAAAAAAAAAAACTGGTATCCAGTTATAAGGCTATATTAAACTTATATGCAAAATGGTACTTTACATTTATATTTATAAATACCTGGTCATGACATTTTAAAACCAATCAAAAACATCATAAAGACAAAAGAAATAGAAGAAAAGAAAAGAAAGCAGGAGAATAATTAACAACAAAAAAATTGCAACATATTTTGATGTAATGCTACGACCGTAAGTGTTTAAACTGTTTTTTAATTATTGATTTAGATAGGTTAGTTTGTAAAAGTCAAGTAGAAAGTTCTTGAGTAAAATGCAAATGTCTTTTTAAGTATATTAATAATAATAATAATAATAATAATAATAATAATAACATCGTAGAAAATTAAATTAATGTTCAAAAAATGTGCAATTTAATGTACAATCTTTGTAAAAAATTAAAACATATTTCAAAAAATGTGCTAATTAATGTATATTTACATAGTTAAGTTAGAAAGTTTTTGAGTACAATGCAAAAAACTAGCTAATGTTGTTAATCATTAAAACAAGTATCGAAAAATGTAAAATTGCCAAACATAATATATAGGAACTAATGCAAATGTTGAAAAAATTGTGTAAAACATGTCTAAAAAACATGCAATTCAAAATAGATTTACTTAAGTTAGATTGGCTTATATAGGATCTAATGAAAACCAAACACGGGCCCTTACCCAATGATAAGCAATCGCTCACAAATCTCTAATCTGTAACATGCTACCAATAACAATAGTTGAAATGCAATCAATAAATGATAATAATTTAACATTGTTTTGTAAACAAGATGAATACAAAAACCCTATATATAGAACAAATATGTGCATCCCTAACATAGACAATGACAATATACGTTAAATGAAAAATGACTAATAGATGAATATCAAAAAGTAAAGCTTATGAGAAAAAACAGAAAAAAAACTTTGCCAAATTCAAAGTCTGTAAAAAGTTTGTAAGCGTTTTTCATTTTATTTTCTTGTTCTGATCAAAAACCACATTTAAATTGACAAATATGGTATGTCAGTGCTTTTTTTAACTTGGCAGTCAGTTAAGTTAGCCGTTTTATAAAGTACAAAAAACTACTCCTAAACAACTAACCACTTAAAATGATTTATTTATTTATTATTTGTATGTAGCAGCAATAGTGTATAAAATGTTTAAAGTATTGTCTGGCCTGGGTAACCTATTGGACAATATTGTCAGTCAATAAAGTTTTTAATTTATAACAGTTTAGCATTACTTATTTATTATACTGTAGTGGACAATGCAGTCGAAAAGGTTTTGTTACACTTAATTGATGAAGAACATAATTAATTAATTAAAAATTATATGCACTTAAAAAGTTGAAAATATGCACATATAGGTTGTAGTGAATATGCATAAAGAATTAATAAGCACAATGTTGTAAAAATGTTTATTAAGACAATTTCCTAATCAACCAAGAAGTGCAGTTCTTACATTTAATCGATTGCAATAGCAGCTATCGATTATTGCTGAATTAGTTATTAAGTAAAATCATATACTGTAAATCAATTAGTTTTTAGTCTAGAATAAGCTATAGAGTAGATATTATTAAACCAAATTATGTGTTTTAATATCAACCCCTAATACCAGGCATTACAATATGCACGCAATTTTGCCAAAACATGCACAAAATATGCAAAATTTAGTAAAAATTTGCAAATAATATAAAAATATGCAGACATATATGATAAATATATTATATGTAAATATCTGCTGTGTTTACAGTTAAAAAGGTTTTTTAAATTACTAATTTATTTAAAAAGCTCTATGTTTCGGAAAATTCCCTAGAACAAACAAGGAAAGGGTGGCAAACACACGCCCAACTATGTATAAGACCAAAATACTTTAAAAAGATAAATGCTTTAAGCAGAAAAGTACTTTTTTTCAAATTATCAATTAAAAATTATTGTCTGCTGTTTGTCAAAATCTGCTTCTATGCAGAAATTTTTTTTTTCTACATCTAATAGAAGCATATTTAAATTTGCATGTAACTAAAGGAGTTTTTTGTTGTTTCTTTGCAACACTCTGGGATTTTTCTTAGTTGTTCAAAACCTTTTTATTATTAATA
The DNA here is from genome assembly GCA_963932245.1 of Tachinus rufipes. Taxonomy (NCBI): domain Eukaryota; kingdom Metazoa; phylum Arthropoda; class Insecta; order Coleoptera; family Staphylinidae; genus Tachinus; species Tachinus rufipes. The sequence continues at coordinate 86,826,941 of OZ010741.1, read as the reverse complement.
AAATATTAATTTTTCACGGCTTTTTTAATTAGGGTTAATAAATTAAAATAATTTTTATTATTAATTTAACGTGATCATGTTAATGCGTTGTTGTGTATGGAATATTAACTTACGTCTAATTTTTTTCAACAGTAAATTTCTTTTCAGTGACTTTTGTATGGTACTGTTTTAAGTCGTGATTTTTGAAGTAAAACCGGTTTGCAAAGTTACATCGTGTTTTGCTTTAGTCTGTAATTTAGTGATGTTGTCCGTTTTTAATCTTTCCTTTTTTTTAAATTGTTATTGCTATCAGTATTAATCAAGTTATTTTTCTATTGATATAGGCATTATACAGGAAGGTTTTACCTTGATACCAAGAGTGATTATTTTTTTGATAAAAATTTTAAACTGGTCAGTTTTAAAATATGTTATATTCTGGTTTGGTTTTGCAGCTACAAAAAAAGTGAAACCCACATATTTGATACCGGGGACCAATTTAAAAACAATTTTAAACGTTTCATGTTTTAATGTCAGTACAATTGTATTGCGCGCAAATTATTTAAAATAAAATTTTATAACTTAGAATTTTTGTTTACATATAAACTATACATACATCAACGGTACTATGTATAATTTATTTAGGAACATTTTATCTAAAAAAATTAGACAGTTCGCGGAAAATGTAAAGCATAACTCAAATTACGTTATGTAAATGTAAATTTGCCACTCTGCGCGAGGTACCTCCAAAACAATTGATTTAAATACTTCAACGGCCTCTTCAGGCGATGAAAAACGCTCGCTACGCATTTTATTTTTGATATGTCAAAATAGGAAGAAGTCATTGGGCGATAAATCAGGCGAATATGGGCAATGAGTCATTAATTGGATGTTGTTACTGGTCAATAACTCTAGTTTGTCGTGCTGTGTGAGCGCTTGCATTGTCATGATGAACAATGATTTGCCGGCTTATGTTGTTTCTTCTGATCTCAGCGATAACTTCCGGCAAACAAATTGAGTATACCAGTCAGCATTAACTGTACTTCGATTTTCTAATGCAACAGTTGCAACATGACCCGTTTTTCCGACATTTGGGTTTTTGGTTTTTTATTTCACAGAGTGCAATACGAAAAAGATGTTTAATTCATTTAACTAATTGCATTTATACATCATATTACATACAATGATTCAAATCATTGCTCTTAAAATATAATTGTAATTGTTGGGATACCAACAACTAAAATACAAATATATATTATTTGATAACGAAAAATTAAAGAACTTTTTGTAAATAAAACTCTTGTTATAGATCAATAGATTTAATATCTTGACGTTTTGTATGTTTTATTCATACTTTAATCTCCCGTTATCGAATAATATAAATTTTGAAAAGTCTGCTAATCAATTATATTATAACTCGGAAATATGTCCTGAAAAAACGATTATTTTTTTGGAATTTGTCTCAGATTGTTAAAACACAATTTAATAATATAACTACAATGTAGAAAAACAATATAGTTAGGCTAAACAATATTTTTTACTGCAGAGAAACTGTTTTAAAACATTTAGTACTGATTAACGCAAGATTCTTAAGATAATGTTGCAAATAAACAAAATACGTTAGCATTAAGTCTTCACTCTAAAAAACCTTTAGTTAACCATGCTGTTCTTCTCCCGGCTACTTTACATTTGTGTTCATCAAGTCATATAGACCAACTTAAATTGTACATTTGTATATTAGCAATAAGCAGCATACATGCCGTAACAACAATAATAATTTAAAATAATTATTTTTGCAAAATTATAAAAAAAAAACTTACTTTTTGGGTGCTAAACAAAAATAATCATAAACCTCACAAACAAGAAAATATTTTCAGTCGTTTGATGTCTGCAGCATTAACTTTGCTCGTGCTGCAAACGTTGCTTTTTTCTGCTCTTTATATACTTTCATCTGATAAGGTTTTAAAAAAACTCTCTTAGATAACTAAGCTTTAAAAACTTTTATATTTTCTTATATTCTTAATCTTATTATGACTTTAATCAGACCGCTTCTGATAGACTATGCGCTTATCTTACCTAATTGCACATCAATAATTATTTTTGCAAAACAACTAAAAATAAACTGGCTTAAAAAAGTCGTAAACAGAAAAAACAACAAAATTAACACGGCAGACAAACATTTTCCCTCTCTACCCGTAAAATTTGTTTACAGTTTTTGTTCTATTTTAATTAAGACATAAGTTTCAAAAACACTTGAGTACTTTAATGCGCAAAAGTATTATCTTTATTACTAATTTCTATCTTCAATATTAAATTTCCATGTTTTTTTTTTTAATTAAATAGAAATAAAATGTAAAAAAAGAATATAACCCAAAAACATTTTTCAAAAAACTTGAATCTATTAAAAATCGAGTTGCTTCTTCAGAACCTCAAAATCTAAACTAACTAATCTTCAGAACCTCAAATTAGAAATAAGATTAATCTTAACACTGCTTTGTAGCATTAAGCTGTCAACAATTTTTTTCTCAAGCTTAAACAATTCTTGTAGGTTTTGTCACAAAATTGCGCTTTTGAAATAATTTATATTTTAAATATGATTGTTGCCACAATTTCTGGGAGTAGCAGAAACTTAAAAATATTTCGGCGCAGTGTCCGGTATTGAGCAGACAAAATTGACTCAAAAAGACAATTTTTTATTAATAAATTAAAAATTGTTGAAGTTTTTGCAACTTATAAAAATTTGTTTTTGTATAAAAAAACCAGGAACATAAAGATTTATAAAAAAGAAGATCGATGAAGACTAACTTTCTAAATATCGAGTCAATGTGGCAAATTTTTGCGTTCTCTGCTCTGTCAAACTAATACTGTTGTTCAACATCTACAAAACGTCTCACATAAATTTTAAAACCGGAAAATCGGAAATACTTTGAAAACGGTGTATTTTTTTAAGAAAACCGTAAAAGTATTGTTTTGCAGACAACTTTTTTTTATGTAAAACGTTTAACTGGTTTAAAACATTAAATCGCCAAATGACCAGAAACTAAAAATATTTTTTGCGGCGCTTTCATGTTGTGGCGCTCTTAGTGGAAGCCTTGTCTATAATATTTTGTAAAACTGATCTAAAAGCCATTTTGTTTTATATGCTTCTTGTAAAAATAATCAAAATTAGTTAAAATTTTCTCAAAAAATTAAACAGTTATTAATTTTTTTAGCTACTTTTCAGTTTTTGATGTAAATTTTTTAAAACCTTCTAGACTTCTAAAAATAAACTTTAACGTTTTTTAATTATAACTTTTTAATTTTTTTAATTAATATAAAATACTTCACTGTATGTCTTAATTTTTTCAAAGTTTGTTTCAACTTCTAACGCTTCTAAAAGCCAATAAATCTTTGTCTCAGAATCAAAATGTCTGATACAAAAAAATCATGCATTCAACCCCTATATTTTTTCAAAACCCTTGATAAAAGATAAGTTACATCTTTTTTCTCTTTAATAACAGAGAAAATTAATATAATGTAAAGAAATAAACGTTCATTATCTTGCAAAGTATATATAAAATCATCTTCAAATTCTTACAACATATTATAGAACAATGCAATTCCAGAAAATTTCTAAAATAACGTTTTTGTTTTTAAAATGTCATCTTTTCAAGTTGTGATTTTAAAAAAATTGCAGCAAATTCATTTTACCATAACTTTTTTGCCACCGTATTGATTTTAAGCGGACACACACAATTTCTATTAGAAAACATAAAATCCAATGCATTAATTTTATTTGAATAGCATAGGAGTTAAATTATTCAATATTACGGCAAATTGCAAATAATTCCTCCACTGTTATCTAAAAAAAGGTTTATAATTTTATGATTATGTCATAATTATGTCTTCAATGAGCAAGTTGTCTATTTTATCTTCAAAATCCGTAATAAAAATAGTTACCTTTTAAAATTTTAACTCTTAATAAGAACTTTTCTTTTCTTGATCAAACTCAAAATATGACTTTATGGTAGTAATTGCTATAATCTGCAAAATTTTATTTTTTAAATTATAATCTCAATACGTGTATTTTTTAAATTACTATTAGTATTATTAATAGACTAGATATATTTTTACTATGTAAGTTAAAATCATAAGTAGTAGCAAAAACATAACACCAATCCCAAATTGAAGCTCAAGAGTAGTTATTTTTCAACATAAACAACTGCTAAAGTTTATCACCATTTTAGTGATAGAATTTCAGCTGAATGTATTAATAGCTACAGTTTTGTTAATTCATTTAGTATAGAACCAATCAAAGCTTTGCGCTTACTAAATGTTCTAAATAAATTAAATACTACAAACTTATCAAGTATAGATAATCAGAAATTAGTTAGACAAATATTTTTTATAATAATATATCACTATGTTTTCATACATATAACTTGGCAATAGATTCTACAATATATCTTTTTTAAACTACCACTGTATTACCGCTACATAAAAAATGACAAGCAAAAACTGGACAACTATTTGATTTATATCTATCTTGAGAGCACATCAATCTCTTAAAACATCATCTATTGCAATTTTAATTTAATTATTACGGAAACTTTTTCTTCTCTGTGGCTCGGTGTGTCCGACACCTCGACAACTAACGGTATTAAGAGGTTATTGAATATATATATATATATATATATATATATATATATATATTACGGAAACTTGATCAAAATAAGTATGTAATATGTAGTACGGTATGTTATCTTTATTGTGTAAGTTTATAGTTTTACGGAGTATTAGGCCGAACCAAAACAGTTAATCAATTTACATCATGGTGTAGAAAAAATTTGGTAATTCTAAATGTTTCAAAAATACTGGATTTAATTTTCTATGCAAAAAGAGTATGATTTTAAAAATATTGTGTTAATAATAAAAATTTAGTTTATCAACATCTACCAATTTTTTAGAAGTACTAATAAACAATTAACTCAATTGGAATGAGCATATAAATTCAATATACAACCAGCTTAAAATATTTTTTTTCTATTTTGCAATTAAAAAAATTACTAGATATTAATGCACTATCATATCTTCATATATTTTAGCTAGCAGTAAAACTTGCAACTCAAGTAAAATATTTATATTGCAAAAAAAAATACAGAAATCATGTCAGAAATATTTATTAAACAGAGAGTGTTAACAACATCTACATTTGTACACAACTACAACCACAAACATAATACACAATGGAGATCATTATTAGCCATTTTTCATCGCAAAACTGCAGAATTTTAAAAATTATTAACTTACACAGGAATATAACTGTGTAATGTGTTAGACACAATATTAGATTTTATAAATTATTAAAATTGTGTTAGTTGATGTTGAAGTTTATTAATTGATGTGCAATTTGTTGCGTTGGAATCATTTTCAGACTTATTTGTGTTGTTGAAATTTTTAGAAAATAATGTTGATAAGCTCACAAAATGCTTTAAAAACGGTAACAGATAATACCAATAACTGTTTTAGGTGAAAAATTAATATACTCAATTAAAAAAAAATATATATGTATATATAAATAGTTATAATATATTTCTAAAACTTTTCTACTGGTAATTTCTTATAATTTTATAATCCTTGAAATAGACTTCTTGTATATTTTTAAAACATGCTTTTATTTTTTAAATGACCTAAACCACGTTGTTGTTTTTTTAAGTCAATTTTATTAACTCTTAAGTATTTATGTTTTTGCACAATTTTTAAGATTTCTTATAATTTTATATAGCATTTTATCAGACGTTTTAATATTCCACAAAAACTTTTATAGCTAAAATAATTCTTAATTATAATTTTAGACAGCATACTAGTATAATACAAAGTTTATTTATTGCAAAATATAAGCGGGATACGTTTGGCTGTACATTTACAAAACATTCATCAAAGTGTAAAACAAAGTATTGAAAATAACCCAGAAACTTCAACTTGCAGACGTTTATCCTAGTTAGAAATAACACAAACATCACTGCAAAGAATGATAAAGAAATTGCGTATGTTTTCATATAAAGTGAAGTTTGTAGAGAAACTAAAGCCATATAACCAACAAACTTGCTATAATTATGCGGTACATTTTCAACTACTCACCGCTGTCAAAAATTTAATTTATAGACTAATTGACAACAATAATTTTTAACTAAACTTTATGGATTCATTAATAAACAAAATATGGGCAACTTACAAATTTCTCAAAAACAATTAAACCCACTAAAAATTATTAGTCCATATTTCGTTGATAACCAACACAAAGCTGCAGTCACAGTAAATGGAAATCAATAGTGAACATGTAAGATTTTTTTTGAAAACCTGTTAAAAAAAATTATTCAAAAATATGGTTTTAATAAGATGGAGCCACAAAACATACAGCATGAGCTACTATGGCAGATTTAATAATTATTTTTAACAAACGTATTGTTTTTAAAAACTTTTTTTTGTTTGAGAGTACTTGAAAGGATTTACGTCAGTAACCCAACCACAATTCTACTGCCAAAGCAATATATTTCAACAAAATTCGACTATTATAAAGTTGTCTATCCTTAGAAGCGCCTTGCATAATGTTGTTGGGATTGCTCATGTATTCCCTACTGGTAGAGGCATTCCATAAAAAATAAAATAAAATAATTTTTATTATAAATTTAATAACGGGATTTATGTGATCAATATAGAAAGACTTTTAACATGCGTCTTTTTAGCAGTAATTTTTCTTTTTGTGATGCTTGTATGGTACTGCTTTAAGTGGTAATTATCATGACAAAGTTAGATCGGTTTGCAAGATCACATCACTTGTTAAGAGAATTGCTGAGTAGTTCTTAATGACGCTTAACATAGTGTTTAACTTACTTGGTGTTATTCTCCAATCTACTGATGTATTTTTTAGCTTTTATTTTCTGTTACTGTTTTTTTAGGATTACTCCTACATTCTCTATTGGTAAAAGCAATTCACAAAATGGCTTCCTTGATACAAAAAGTTGTTATTCTGTTGCTGTAGTATTTGATAAAGTTTTTAAATTGCTCAACATTAATTTTACTCTGATTATGTTTCTTATCATCTGTTTGGCAGCTGCAGAAACTTTTGAAATGGTACCCGCAAAATTGATAACTTGAGACCAATTAAAGACCTTATGTCAATTTTAGTTCTAATATCAGTACAATAGTTTGGCGCGCAAATGATTCATACATTTAACTTTATAATTCAATGTTCTTGTTTATTGACGATATTATGAAGATTGTATCAAAAAAATTTGAATATATTTTTTTAAATTTCTATTAAAACTACATATTAAATTTGCTCTTAAATTATTGCTTTGAAAAATTTATTAATTAATCATTAAATTGACTTTTAATTAGTTCCTAGGTGCAGCGATGCGTCATATAATTTATTTCATCTGTAGAAGACTAGTTTTAGCTCTACTAGAGAGCTAAAACTAGTAATGTATTTGCAAAAATAAATTTGTGATAAAAAACATAGTAAATTGTTTTATTATTTTATAAATTTGAATATCTTATTTGATTATTTAATAATTTGTAAATAAACATTGTTTCTCCCAGAATTCTTCTTGATTTTAATGATATTATATTAAATTCATTCTCAAGTGAGATTGATAAGTGGACAAATACTATGTTTTTGATAATATAAACACTTTAAATTTTTTTTTAAACGTTATCAATTTCTTGTATATGTATAATAATATCATATAACGGATTCCATATAACTAAACAACATCAAGCCTGTTACAAACATAAGCATTATAAAAGTTGATTAACGATTGTATATCTGTAAATAGTACTTTAGATTAGAAACCCAAGTGTTTTGTAAGACGTTGTAACAATGTTTTAAATGTGGTTTTTAATGTCAACTCTTTGCAACAGCACACTGGAATAGTACTAAGTAATATTAGTTTGTTTCTGACTTATTATCATAAACTAACATTTATTAATATTAAGCTTAAAACTATTAACAATGTTCCAACCTTTCAAAAAATCCATTTGATTTTGCAGTAAAATACAATTGTTATTTGATTGTATGATTTTCTATAGTTTAAGATCATCCTGATGCACTAGGTAAGTCGTACGATGTTAAGTTAAAGTAGATATTCTAGTATGCTGTTTTATGTGATGTTATTTATTTTATTTATTTTTACATAAAACAGCATTCTACAGTGTTTACTTTAACCTAACACCATATATTATACAAAGAATGCAGAAAATAATTAATCAAAACAACACTAGATAAGTTGATGTAAAACAAGTGTGAAAAATTTTTAGTTTTTTATTTACTCGCAATAAATTGTACAGTTAATTTAATGTAATTATGAAATACATTGTACAACTCAAAACAAACCCTATTTATGAAATGAATTAATAATTTATTCAAAATTAGTCAATCGAATCACAGCGACCAAGGGTCAAGCATAGACAATTGTTTCGGTTCTACAAACCTCGTCAGTATGCCTTGTACGACCACGGCATCGCATGATAGCAAAGACAATTTTGAATAAATATTTCTGTTCTTATGAACACAATTGATATTATAAATAATTAAATGAATGAATATTTTGAATAAATTATTAATTCATTTTATAATTTATTGGCGATTCAAAATCGTTATAGCCGCGAAATGACTGCCAATTGCATAAATGCTAAAATGATACCGATTAATGCGGACATTTTAGTATTAAAAATTGCAACTAGATGGCAAACCAGTCTTTCGTTTGATTATTTATAAACCCTATTTAGTTATATAGTCCAAATTATAGAGTGCCAGTTAGTAAAAGCAATCATACTATACATAGATATAAAGTTAGTTTTCTTGAAATTATAAGTAAAAATTCTTTAGTAAAATGATTTGTGTATTGTGTTTTCTTATAAAAACCTAAAACTAAAAACTGGATGGTACACATAAATAATTTTTTTTTAAATTGCTTCAAACTGCAAACAATTTGAAATAATAAATAAACTACAATGTGGAAAAACAATATTGTTTACATCGGCTAAACAATTATTTTTATCGCATAGAAACAGTTTTAAAACATTTAATGCAAACAAACATAATGCGCTAATTATCTAAAAAATTCTTACTTAACCTTTCTGTTCTCCTGCCGACCACTTTACACTTCTGTTCCTTAGGTCATATAGGCCCTTGTATTGTAACAAAATAATTCTCAAGGGTATTTGTTGCGTAAATTAAACACCTATTTCCCTGAATTTATTTATTCTATTTACATAAAATAATATTTACATTTACAAAACATGTGTTCCCGAAAAAAAACACCGACTAAATAAAGATAATGAATACAACTTAAAATGTTTGTGATTTAACCCTTAACAGATGACGTGGAGTTTACCGGACTCCTACTGAAATATGTTTTGGTGTAACTGTTGCATTGAGTGACAGTGTTTGATTAATCGTCGACGTGGAGTCTCACTGACTGTTAACGTAAGTAAATTAGTATGTCCAAATGTTATAAAAAACGATAAAAACTTTAAAAAAAGTTTTTTTTTACAAAATTGGCATTCAGCTTTGTAGAGGACATATGAAAAGAAAATTCAAAAACCTTTACATTTGTTTAGAAGTCCGAAGTTGCATAAAGCGCATTCTCTGCATTGAAATGGTAGTTTCTGTAGACATAGAACAGCTGCAAGTTTTCGAATTTGTGTTTTGATTGTAAAATACCAATTTGTCTATCATGAATTCACAAAATGTGTGGACAATGCGTTGTAAGAAAAAAATTACATTTTATTTGTTTTTATTTGTCACAACATTATGTTGCTTAATTGTTCTTATAAATAAAGGCAAAAGTAAAAATATACAATCTTTTTTATTTTATTTATCTTCTTTTTTATTTTATTTATAAATAAATTAAACGTATGCCTAACTTTTTTTTTGTTCATACGTCTATACCTGACAATTTACTGTAGTACAAGGACAGATTTGTATATTTTGAAACAAACTTTGTTTAAATAGCTTCTAATATATATTAAGAGAGCTTTCAAAAGTAAAATAAAAAGTGTTAAAAGGTTATTGATTTGATAGGAGTATCTGAGTCTCCACGTCACTATTTATGTAACAAAACTGGGACGTCACCGGTTACGGGTTAATAATATAAATTTATAATAATAAAAATATTTTTAATTTAAGAACCCTCAATAAAGGTACTTACTTAAAAAGCCGCTGGCTGGAGTTGCGATTAAATTTACCAAACAGCAAATCCAAAAAACCAGTTCCTAAGGCAACACACAGTTTGCAATAGAATGACTTCGATGAAATCTCGCACCCAAATTTACAGAGCCAAACTCTGTCGCAGTATTGTACTTTAAGAGATTTTTTTTGTATATTAAAAATAAGCGGCCATCATACAGATCGCAACAACAATAATAATCTACAACAGCCTATGAATCACGTCTAAAAATTTTAAACATATTTGTAAAGATTTGCTATATTTTCTATAAATTCTTTAATTTGTTTTTGCCAGATTAAAAAAAATAGCCTTTTTGCTAGTATTTTGGATCAGAAATTGATGTTTTGTGTCCCTAAAACAGAATATTTTTCAGCAGCTAAAGACTAAAAAAAAAGATTGAAAAAATTGTATAATTAAAAAAAAAAATGAAAATTTACGTTTTGGGTTCAGATAAAAAAAATCACAAACAAAAAATCATTTTCTACACTTTTATGTCTACAGCCTTTACTTTGTTTGTGCAGCCAAAAATAAGCGTGCTGCAAACGTGTTTTTTTAATTTATTTATATACTTTAGAGATCTAATGAGTTAAAAAAAGACACTCTTAGACAAGTAAGTTTAGCAAATTATATTTGTAGAACTTTTAGTTTTAAAAATATTTCATTTTTTTTGGTCATAGCTTTTAAAATTTTATTGTGTCATCAATCAAAAATTTTTTTTGTAGAGATAATTTTTTTTAAAACTAACAAATTGTGTAAAATTTATCCGTAGAGATAGCAAGAATCATAACAAAGTGCAATAAAAAAAAAATAATGTCATGAATACATTAAAAAAATCTTAAATTTATCAGAAACTGAAACTGCTCAATAACAAAACTTCAAATTTAAAAGTATTAGTTAAACTACAAACATAATAAAACAAACAATAGAATATAAGAACATAAAGTACTCCGAAAGAAACTTTCAAAGTTAAAAAACAACAGGGGAGTTCTAACGACAAAAGACCTGTTAAAAATATCATACGAGTTCTATGAAATACTATACAAAAGTCAACGTGTAAAAACACCTCAAGCAGAAATTGTTGATAGGATAACAAATTAAGGAGTAGACAAGCCAAAGGTTTTATTAGATGAGATTAGAAATGCTCTTGTATTAATTACAACAAGTCCTTATGAGAAAATATTGTAATAATAAAGTTAATAAAACTGGATAGCAGTGCACTACTACATGCAATGAAGAACTTGTTTAATATATGCTTACACGAGAGTAACATTCCCGGCAAATAAAATAACGGTATAACAATCTTTTTGCATAAAAAAAAGATATAACGGACTATTGTTATACAAAATTAATACAGCATATCTATACTAAATACCAATCTAACAGCAAGTGTAAAACCAATACTAGCAAATAAAAAAGTGAAAAAACTGTTCACACTATCTTTCCAAAACTTTTTACAGTAGTTTTAAAATACGTTTTTAATAGGTATACTTGAAACAATACAGGAGTAAATGTAAATAGTGTACAACTAAATTATTTAAGATTTCCTGACAATATAGTTTTGATAGCAGACAATATTGAAGATATAAAAACCATGCTAAACAATCTTAAAGAATTATCAAAAAATGTAGGACTTTAATAATATACGGCCCGAGCTGGTATAGAAGTTCTACTAATTATTTTCAGCAAACGCCTTTATTCTAGAAACGCAAACTTTAATTGGTTTTTGCGTTTGCCTCAGATTCTAAGAATACTTGAAAGAGTTTACATCAATAAACCAACTACAATTCTTTAGTTAAATCAATATATTTTGGGCTGTAAAGTTAGCTATTCGTTGTTCATAAAAATGCAAAAAAGTGCCTGATTGCGTAAAGCCAAAATAGGTCGTCATTTACGTAATGTAATTTTTAAAATTTAAATAGAAAAAACCTTAATTAAGTTGCATATATTTTGTAATAAAAAATTTAAAAATGTGTCACCATGTATAATTTATATTAGCTATTATACATATTATTTAAGATTTCTTAAAATTGTTAGAGTAGATTAGAGAAAGAATATTGATTGAGTTTCTTAATCAACTTTAGTAGTTCTCAGTAATTTCTCGTTATATTCCTAAAGATTTTTTAGCTTAAAAATCCCAAAATATACAATCTATAATTTTTGTAAATGTAGTTAATACTTTTTCATTTTCAAATCAAATTTGTTAAGACTTTTTTTAAGCGTTCTTCTTGTTATTCTATAATTGTGAGAAATAAATTTCAAAAATTGTCAAAATATACCAGTTTTATACATTCTGAAATTCCTTAAAAAACCTTTATTTTTTTTTAATTTGTGATTTTGTGCGATCCGCATTATAAGATCACTGCGCAAAATTGATGAATTGGAACTTTTTACTAAAAATATTAAAAAATAATATTGGTTGAAAGAAGATAAAGTATTACTAATGCGGATTTAAGTTTTTTTGCTTATACAAATTATATAAATAAATCATTTTGACACCATTTTTATTTAAGTTATTTTAGTTTTATTTGCATTGCAAACTTAAAATGTTTATACCGGCTTATTTATGGAAATTTTTTGATATTTGTATATATGTAAGTACAATAAATATTTTTTTAAATGTTAATAATATTAAGTAACCATATTTACTACTAAATTGTTAATTTGTTATTACTATTTTTTTTTTCTATATTACTTAATTATCATAGGTTTATTAAAATATTATTTACCACAAAATAGCATTTATAGCTATATCAGCACGTCTTAAATCAAGAGTAAGTAAGCCGAGCATCTGTCTCAATTACACATACGATTTGTTCTATGCACGGTCATAATCACACATTTCTTTCATACAACTAATAGGACTGTTTTGTGTGACCATCAATATTTGCTTTTTTTATTCTTTATGTTGCCATAAAATATTAGAAGGTAATAATATAACAAGTTCATACATAAAGTTTAAAAAAAATATATATCTAAATATTTAATAATTTAATTTTATATTTTGTTCAATGTTTTGTTTATTTGCTTCTTAGAGTTTTTTGTATTTTAGAGTATTTTTAGACTATAAGTGATTTTTAACCTGCTTATTTTAAATGAATTAAAAAATCCTCGCTAAACTATAACACGTTACTATTGACAACTATACAGCGGCAAACTCATATTGTAGAAAACGAGTTATACATGGATGTTTAATAATATAATAGCTTATTCCTATAGAAAATTATTCAGTTACTGAACAACCATCAATTGAAGTAGACTGTGAAATTACAGTTGCAGAATTAGTTGAGTTTAAAATTATATTAATGTGCATATTAGACTTGTGAAATTTTTATGTGTGCACTCTCAGGAATGTATCTTTATGCAAAAAGGTAAACCATGCCATTTTCAGCTCTTAAGATTAAAAAAACACGTGTCGCACTACTTTTGAATTTTCAAAAGTAATATACTAGAATTTGAAGCTTAGTCATATAATTTTTTTATGAATTTAGAAAACCTTTAAAATGACGTATTGTATACGTACATTTTTTTCATTTTAATAAATTTGTAGCATTCTAATAACGGTTTTTAAGTCAGGTTTTAGCTTTACTTTTAAAACTTCAAAAGCAGTGCGACACATGTTCTTTTAATTCTTAAGGGCTGAAATTTAGCATACTTTGTTTGCATAGATCACTTTCTAAGGGTACATTAAAAAAAAAATTTAAAAAAAAATATATTTTCGACCAATCTAATGCTTATATAGAAACAACAACTAATAATTTTCTTATATGAATACAATAATTAGAAATGTGTATAAATTAAAGAAACTTTACTTAAATAAGGTTGCAGTAAGTTCTGCTAATGCTGTGATTCAAAAACGTAAAATTAGCTAACATTGATTTTAATAAAGACAATGAATACGGACTAATATTAAACAGATGCGGTTTCAAAATCAATATTAAAAAGCCAATAGAAAAACAAACATCATTTTAAATAATCAAGCAATAATTTTATTTGTAAAGACAACGTTAAATACTTTTAGATGTAATAAATATATAACGTTTTAAGAATCAACAGAGGCAAATAAAACAAACAAAAAGTGTAAACACAACCGAGATACCAAACAAAAATCTAATATTATATGACATTATTTATAAACATTTTGAATGAATAACAGTTAACTTGTTTTAGAATAAATTTACAAAAATGTGTATGCATTTGCAGTGATTATGTTCCACTCAGTCGAGCTATAAATATGTTGCAATAAAACTATGCAAATAAACTAAATTGAAAGCTAAAATAAAAATCAAACTTATTAATGTTTCAGTTTTAATACCCCCATTTAACCATGAACTATTTGCATTTTTTTTCACAACGTGGCTGGCTTATGGTATTGTATTAAAAAAGTAATGTTTAATATGGTTTGAATAACTATTATAAATGTATAGATTTATTTAAACTTATTTTATTTTATAATTATAAATATATATTTTTTATAGAAATGGTTATAAAACTGAATTATGGTAAAATGAACATTGTAAAATAATAATTTAAAACCAGATTATAAACTCTTTACCAACCAACCGTCTCATAATAAAACAACTCTTTAATAAGTGGCGTCTAAATAGGTTAGCTTTTAAATAGCTGCGGCGAATTAATATTTCCATTAAGTAATTTTTGCCAACTTCTAGGAAACTAAAACGTGGAAGGATTAAGCCAACCTACGTGTTGCAAAAGGGCCGATTCACTTGAAGTTTCCAGTAAGCCCATGATCGATAAACTTTCTTCGCAACACTTAATATTACTTAAATAACCCGGGTTAATTAGAAATTTTTAAAATAACTTAATGTATTTCCCGATGGACTAAGTATAAATTAAACTGAAGGTTTATTTAGAAAAATTTTATGTCACATGAAATCTCCGGGGCATTAATTTGTGCAATTCGAAATGCGATGGCGATTTCCTTTCGGAAAAACTTCCAGACTAGCGGTAAAAGTCTGGAGCGATTACATCCTATATATTTAGAGTAATAAAGTTCGAAGTCCGTACTGGGATTATTGTTGCGACCGTTTAAGTGAGCGATTTCATCGAACACCATCATAAATATCAAATTGCACTTTTAGAAGTTACCTGACTTATTAAATAAATTCATTCGATATATGTGTCCACTTAAGATTATGTTACAGATAATTTTCTATATCGTATGTACTTTACTTTAAGTAGTTTTGCACCGTAAGCTGATATTAAGTTGTTTGTCGCTTTTATTGGAAATTTGTTGATATGTTACTTAAATTACATCTATTCCAACTTATATAAAAAAAAGAAAAAATGATACTAAAGAAATTTACAGATCTATAATATGTATAGACTAAAGATTTGGTAGCAATATATAAATCTATCAGAAAATACTCTTTAATTATTAGTAAGCACAAATTATAAAATTATTAATTCTTTGATATTATACTTTAAGTCATCTAATCATATTATACAATATAATATTCTACCTTTTCCATTATGTATTTTTTGCAAGAAAAAGCCTGTAATAGCTTCCAATTAGTGTTTCTTAGAAGTTATTTTTTTGTACTTATATTACACCATATCGTTGTTAGTGAACGTTTATTAAAGGATTTTCTTATTTTGGGTTAAGGGACGCAATAAATCATTAATGCGTGATGTATTGTGTGAGTCTGGTGAAAACGCGTTCTTTTTAACAAGCAGCTTGGTGAGAAAAAATTCAAATGGGAAAGTTTCGTGATTAGTTTCACGTCTACACGGGCGCGCCTTCATAATAATTAATTTATATGCCGGGTGTTTTCTGGCGGGTGTCAATCCCGTCACATACACTCACAGAAAAAAAAAACTTTTTTGATTCCAGGCCAATATCAATTTGTCTTTAGATTATATATTTTTTAAATTCAAGACAAGGGACAAGGAAGTCATTAATATTTAATATATTGATTATCCAAATATCCAATTTTAATATACTATATATTATTTTTTTTTACATGATATAATTTTATATAAATAAACATGTTTCGAGCTTTACAGATTAAATTAAAAAGTAGCTAACGTACATAATAAACTCTTAATGAAATTTTAAAACAAACTTTTAATATTTTATATCTAGTTTTTAAATCATAATTTTAATATTAACATTATACTTAGATGTTCACTCACAAAGTATGCTCTTACTTTAATTACTTTAAAAATAAAAGACTTCATAGGCTTGCGTACTTGAAGTACATCTTGTTTAAACTTCTATTAAAATTGTAAATACAATTTTAAAAGCCGAACAATAGCTTTTTACGCAATTATGTTTTTATGTTTCTTTGATGCATGAATTTGTATGTATAAATATATGAAAAAAAGATTTATTTAAAGTGATTATGAGAGCACATTAAATACCCCACAATAAAAATATATAAATGTAAAATTCTTTACTGATAATAAATTATAAAATCTAATATTAATAATCTAAGCTCTAAGAATGTAATTTGCAATTAAATTTGCTGATCTAAAATAATAAATTGAGCATGCCAATAATACTCATTTTTTTCACAAGTATGAACATAAAAAATGAGTAGTGTATATTGTACATTATAGTTTTTTTCAATAAAATTTATAAAACATATTGAAAACAACAAAAAGATATAATGTCGTACCTAATAAGCTATTTTTTGCTTATACGCACTACACGTATATAGTGTCATACGTTTTATAAGTAATAACAGTTTTATAAATAACACAAATTTTATAAATCACATTTTTATTGAATGTGAAAATTTAAAAGAGCATGTCTTCAATACTATTTTTTCTATTTTGCATTTTTAATATACTTCGACCTAATAATTTTAGTTTAATAATAGCAATATCATCACTCTAAGCAGATATTTATTTTAAGGAAGTTTATTTAGAAAGTACATAATAAAATTTAAATAAAACAATTAACTGATCAAACTTTTTTTATTGCTATGGATGAACAACATAATACAAAATAACGAATCAATATAAAAGCAAAGTAATGGGCATAAATCCGATTATAAAATTGCATTATTTGATGAAAGTTGAGAACGTTACAATACACAGTTTCAGGAAATTTAATATCATTGTTAGAAATTTAAAAATGGTTGAAGATTTTTATTTTATACAAATAAGAATAGAATCACATCAATGCCCAGACTATTATAAAACGGAAATGAAATAGACTTTTCCCATGCATTTTATTTTTTAGTATAAAATGCAACTTACAAAATAATATCCACGTATGGGCGAATAGCAACAAAACGTTAAAATTTATTTTATATTATTTGCTACACCATTTAAAAAAAATTTAGTTACTTAGTTTATTAATTGCCTATTAGCAATTTTCTGACAATGTTCATATTATTTAAATATATGTATAGGGTACATAAGTAATTAACTAAATTGTTTATTATTAAATTTTATAATAAATTGAAATTATTTCTTCGTCCTCCTTAAAATTGTTACATTGAGTTTTGAAATTAATACTTTTTTATTAAATTTTTTTAATAAAATTCTTCACCTTTATTGTATAAATGTTTTCATGATAAATTCAATAAATTAGCTACACATTTTATTTTTATCCAGTATTTTTCTACCCGACTACGAAAACAAGTCATTTCATACGTGATTTATACAGTACTCTTTGGAAACGAAGTGGAATTTCCCTCAGTTATTTTAAAGCGATTGCAGCGATCACGCTTTATCGTCTTGAGTGTGATACATTTCCGAATACATTGAGGCCCATTGAATCAATAAAATGCAAAGACCCAAAATAATCTGAGGTGCAATAACTTCACTTTGTAGTAATCCAATGCCGCCGGTCGGCATATAAAAAAGACGAAAATCCATCCAGTTTCGATAATAATTCTGTGAAATTTTACTTTTATGATCGAAATATAGCTAAGAAAATATGACCATTATTTCGCTTCATTTCTTTCCGATATTAGCTTAGAATTCTATTAAAAATACGAATTTTATTGTTGCCATTTCCCGAGTTTCCAATTACACATATTTGAAGTTCTCAGCTGTCGGTTTATGTTACTCAAAGCTAAATGGGGTGGTTCGGATTTTCTTTTTTATGCTTGGCTAACCATCAAACATGTTGATTATTTTTTATTTGCAAATAAATTGACCATTTGATCATTTTTATATCAAACTTACCACATAAATTGATATATGTATGCAACCAGTATAATTGCTACGTAAAAGGTTTATGGATCAAAGTACATAGTTTACAAATAATATGATTAATGATTGCAATGCAATAACCGGCTTGTATTGAAATTATGTCCATAACAAAACTAATAAAAAGTTAAATGGTGGCAATATCATTATTTTTTATTTACAGCAGCAAATTTTAATTTAGCACAAATCAATCCAATGCAGACTAGAATTCATCATTGCATAATTTAAAATGACATTTTGTGAACAAATTTATTTAATTTTCAAAACGTATTTTATACATATACATACAATAATAGTTACTTGATAATATGAGGCGTAATGACAAAATTCAGTATAATTATAATTACATAGACAATAATATCATATTTGGTTATTAGAAACATGACGAAATATATCATGTTTCTAATTAAACATATTGTCCCTAAAAAGTATGCAATAATTGTTTGATAAATTTGATAATCTTGTATTTTGTTTGTTGGATGATGTGTTTATTTCACAAAAAGTCGTTCAACATTTGATTGAATGTGTTTGCACAATCCTTTTATTCTGTTCTCATATGTCTTTCCAAAGTGTTTTTTATTTCATTTTTATTCATTCTGTTCATTTAATTTTGAAAGCGATTTCTTACAAAACTAGTTTTTGTTACTTATGTAACTTTTCTGGAAAATCATCAAAATATTGCAAATTTTTCAAAAATTAAATTAATTTTTAAGTCAGATTTGTAAAATTTTGATTTGTTGATAGTTGTTTTATCAAAATAAGTTTTTACAACAATTTTGTCAAAATTAAAGTTTACAGTACATATGTCAAACGGCTCATACAACGGATTTGTGAGATAATTGGCAGGTATTTAATTAACAGTCATTAGAGCTCCTTTGCTTTGTAAACTTAGAGTATCTGATTCAATATGTTTGCAAGGTGAAATACACATTAAACTAAACACAAACTAAAACTACCATAAAATTAAAAAAAAAAAACGGCCAGCAAAAGTTAAACTTCTCAATTTAACGGGACCAAGTCACCAAAACCAACCCCAAAATAACCTAAACACACAGTGTATACAATGTTGCTCCTTTAAAAATTTGCCTTAAACGGAATATGGATTAACAGCATTAGCATTAATGAACTCAAGAACCAGCCATAATGTTGATGCAGTATTTGATAACGACGTAGAACCGACAACCACACGCACAATAATCTACAAAATTAAGCTTAAGAATACATCAGGAAGGTCCCACAATATTCCTACAACATGTACAAAGTATCAACAACTACTGTATAAATAACAAGGTCAGCTTCTTCAGACAAGTTATTGTCAAATTACAATATATGAATGACTCTGACACCTCAGTACTTTTGACGCACCGGTTGATAAAACTTACTAAATAGTCTGATGGCTAAAGTACTTGCTAAGTTTTTTAAAGAATTTGTATTTGTATATTTGAATGAAATCTTTGTTTACTCAAAAACATACCCAATTGCATACTACGCAAGTATAGGTTTGCCAAGTCAGAAGACAAAACACTGCAAATAGAATAAGCGTTTAGAACGCCACCTGACATGGATCAGCAAGCATAAATCACAACTATACAGATTTTTTAGATTGTGTACAAGGTTGCACAAATATGTATGCATTAAGTTATGCTGAAATGCCCTAATAGAAATGCAATGAAATAAAAAATATTTTGTATAGGATAAAGCAACAGAACAATTATTTTGGTGAACCTAAAAACAAATAGACAACCACTAAAGCTAGTATGTCTCCGTTTAATTAATAAATAATACAAAAAAGGCACGCAATTTTATTTGCCAATCTAAATGTTTTTTATTATTCTGTGCAATATATATTATTTCTTACATTATATTAACGTTGTTCTCAAAAAAATGTGCTTACACGATAGTGCGTGTAATGTATATTTGTAAATGCCTAGATAAATATATTTTATGATGTCATATTTTGTAATTGATTTTTATGTATCAAAAACACAGCTAGTAAACATCGTTATTTTCTACTTTAGTTTTTTAGAAAATTAACTGTTGTATTATTTTGTCTAAGAAAAAAGCTCATAAAAAGTGTGAAAGTAATAAAAGTATTATGTTTTTTATTATTCCTTCGTCAATTTTCTTAAATAGTAGGTATCAAGGCTATTAATAAAGTTGCCAATTTTTTTTCAAACTCTTACGTTGATGCTACATATCCACTATTTTTGAGTATTGCTTATTTTTTTGAAATAAATTAGTTAAAATTTGGATTTGGATAGTTTTGTTTGTATAAAATTTTATGATGAACACATTCGGTCAATTTTCACACATTGCCAAGTTTTCTAAAATGACATAAAATTTTCTAAATTTACCCTTTTTTATGTTTAACGTTCCTTTTTCCAAAAAAACTCGCTGATATCGCAAAATGATTCAGTGGCTTTTCACCTTTCTCGAAGTGGTACAGCATAATGTGGCGTGTGTATGTGTAGTTTTCGTTGCGCATTTTAATTAACTAACCGTATTAAAAATATAATATGAAAAATTTCAATGAAACGCCAAAATCGAACAACAAAATGATAATATAATAATTGAAGGTTGTAGTTTCAAAAGATCCAATCACCACTTTTTGAAATTATTGAGTTTGTGATGCCATCTTGTAGCAAATTATGCTCTCTACAACGTGATACTAAATTTTGTTTTATACAATACAAAAAAATTGAGTTTTGTTTATTTATTATTTTAATTATAACTTAAGAAACAAATTTGACAAGATTCAGTTTAAAAAGACATTATGCAACTTGTAATTTGATTTATTTTGGTAATTTATTGACCAAATTAATTTAAATTTAAATTTAAATATATAACAATGTTAACAAATGTTTTGTAAATAACTCAAAACGCACAGAAATCAGTTTTAAGAATTACTTTAGTTGTGACAGTTTTTTGAAGTTGCTAAAAAATTTATTAATTTTTTTGAATAATTTTTTTCTTGATCTACTACTTATATTCAATTATAATTTACATTTGATGGTACAGTAAATTTATCTAATATACAAATTAGTTTAAAGTGAGTGCTAGAAGCATTGACTAAACTAAAAATAAATAGTAGTAATAATCTTGGTCTTAATAACTTGCCGTCTTTGTTCTTACAAAATTGTGCTAAACTTTATCAAACTTAAGGCCGTAATATTCAACTCCTAATAAGACACCTAATAAAGTATTAGCTAAATATCCTACATTTTAATTTAATTTATTTTATTAAAACCAAAAAACAATCAATTAAATATATGTTTATTATTTAATACAAATAAAAGCAATAAGCATATAATTTATTAGTTGCTTAGAGCTGTTTATAAAATAAATCAAAATAAATCTGAAAAAACGTGAGGTTAGCCAACTATTAGTTTATTAAGTGCTTTATTAGGATTTGGATATTACGGCCCTAAGTTTGATAAAGTTTAGCACAGTTTTGTAAAAACAAGGACGGCAAGTTATTAGGACTAAGATTGCTATAAATTTTTAATTTATTTTTATCAAATTTATTCCTTTTCATTATCATCAGAAATCTTTTCTAAATCATAGAAACAATCGTGTATTTAAATTTGCTCCTAAATTATATGTAACTAATTAAATGTATCAGTTCTGCTAAAAACATTTAAAAAATGTCCGATTTTTGGTGTTTTTAAAAATATAATTATTTTTATCAACAGCACTTGCATTTTTTCCAGAAAACTAAATTAAAACAAATCTATAAAATGTATTATTAATTTATGCGAATTCAATCTAACAATCACAGCGGTCGGTTAAAATAAAATAAATAATTATTTGTCTAAATTGTTTAAGGTTACATCAAGTATACCACAAGGGTCCTATGTTGGTGCTACCTTATTCTTAATTTTGATTAACATTATAATTGACATATTAAACTCGCCTCAGAGTGTACTCAATAAAGCTGACAAAATGATTAGATTTCTTAATAGATCTAATGCTGGTTTTGGAAGTACAGGGGACACTGCTTAAATTCGCGGAATCAAGTACTGCCTCTACTGCCAGCGTTCTGCGATTGTCATATTCGTAAAATTTGACGTTTTTCACCTATAATTCAGTTGACAGTTTCATTTCAAACTGCTTGTTTTTGTTTCAACAAAATTTAACGAAAGTAATAATTGTGTGAAAAATGGAAATTTCGAATTGTGACTTTCGAATGATAATTTTTTATGATTTTCGATACGGTTTTACACCGCAGCAATGAGTGGAAAAACTTAATTTGTTATTTGGGGATAAAACATCATCCAAAACTATGGTTTACAAATGGTTTGCAGAATTCAAGCGTAGCAGACCAACGTGTGATGACGTTTTTTGCAAAGGTCGTCCATGCACCTCTGTTGTCACAAAAAATATTGATGCTGTGCGTAAAATGATTTTGTCAGATTGGCATGTGACCTATTGTAAAATAGATGCATCCTTGGGCATTGCAAAAAAAAAATACATACGATTTTGCACGATCATTTGCATGTTAGTAAGCTTTGCAGTCGTTGGATCCCATGCAATTTGAAAGAAGAACAAAAACAGACACGTGTCAAATGGTGGAAAAAAATGCTAAAGAACTTCGAAGGGGGTCGTTCAAATTTGGTATATATCATTGTAACAGGTAACGAATCTTGAATATATTCATATGAGCCTAAAACTAAACAGCAATCGACTGTATGGGTGTTTCAAAATGAACCTAAACCCACAAAAGTGGTGCGTTCACAAAGCGTTAAAAAAAGAATGATTGCTTGTTTCTTTGGAAAAACGGGTCATGTTGCAACTGTTGCATTCGAGGATCAAAGAACAGTTAATGCTGACTAGTATACTTCAATTTTTTGTTTGCCGAAAGTTATTGTTAAAATCAAAAGAAACAACATAAACCGGCGAATCATTGTTCATCATGATAATGCAAGCGCTCACACAACACGACAAACTATAGAGTTTTTGACCAGTAACAACATCCAATTAATGACTTATAGCCCATATTCGCTTGATTTATTGGTTAATGACTTTTTCCTATTTCGACATATCAAAAACAAAATGTGTGGCAAGCGTTTTTCATCGCCTGAAGAGGCCATTGAAGCATTTAAATCACTTGTTTTAGAAGTACCTCGCTCAGAGTGGCAAAATTGTTTTGAAGATTAGTTTCATCGGATGCAAAAGTATAAATTTTAAAAAAGAATATTTTGAGAAGCAATAATGCAATTTACATATTATAATTTGTGTTTTGCTTTACATTTTCCGCGAACTATGGCAACGTCCCTCGTATACAAACTCTCAGAATGTTGCACAACTCCCTAATGAGATAACATCTAGAGTAATGTAGCGAGATATGATCCTAATCCTACAAAACTTTTAGTAACAGATTGAATTCTATCCAAAATAAATTTTGCAAAAAGTAAATTTAAACGCTACTAGTTTAGTAGCGTTTAAACTTAGTTTTACAAAAATGTTTGTATTATATAAATATACTGAGATTCATTTGGAAATAGCAGCGTTGGGAAAACAAATAAATAAAAACGTAAATTTTATGTCGTATTGGTTGACGCTAAACCAATTTCTGGACGTCCAACAAAAACAAAACCGTAAGTTTTGGACTGACCTACATTTTGGTCAAAACGGTTGCTATAAGCTAACCCACAAATAATTAAAAAAATAACTTTCTTAATTAATGTTCCTAAAAATTTTATATTAAACCGTATAACTTATTTTTGACAAACGTATGTATTAAAAAAAGAAAAAAAGTTGTCATGCTAGTTTTGGAATTAAGGTCATCTGCAGATTTTTTTAATTTTAAATTTATAAATTTGTGGTAAAGTACTTTTGACGTAAGACATGTTTAAATTTTTTGAATCTTTTTTCAATAATAATGTTTATTTTTGTCTCTGTAAGCATAGGTTTAGAACGTATTTTATTTTACAAAAAATTTAAATTTGTGTGTAGGATACATCAATTTTCAGAAACATTCTTTTATAAATAGAATCTTTCAAAGTTTATTTAAAAAAAAATGTTTTTAGTGTTTTCCTAGTTTTGATACATAAATTGATTTGTTTTGTATCTAGTCTTTAACTTCCTAAAATTCACCTCAAGAGAGCTAAAAAATTACCATTGTTTACTGCACTGCTCTTTTTGTATAGAAGATTTTGATGAGACATATAATTTTTTAGATTTTACAATTCTTTGTCAACAAGTTAGAATTAAACTAAAAGGTTTCAAAAAACCAGTAACGGCTTTAGAATTTATTAAAAAAAAATGGATTTATAATAACTTGAGTATTTTTGATAAACTTTTTCTTTTATCTGACCCTCATTTTTTTTGTACGTAATTAAATTTGAAAAACTCAAAAGTAAAAGTATTGTAGTGTGCGTTAGGCAATTTTAATTTTAAGTTTTTAATTTTTTTTCTTCTGCTTTTAAGCAGTGGCGTAACTAAAATGGTAGTAAAATCAATAAAATCGATATAGGTAATTATTGTCCTATAGCTTTACTTGATGTATTCTCTAAAATTTTTGATTATATCATAGTAATTAAACTTTAAAACTACATTCAGCACTTCTATATAATTAACAAAACCCACCGAAAAAATCATTCCACAGAAACAGCAAGTGTAGACTTGATAGAAAAAGTATCACAGAACGTTGATGCGGGCAAATGCGTTGCAAGTCTATTATATAACTTTTCGCGCGCGTTTGATACTGTTAAAAGTAAAGTTTGTACGTGACAAACATTTTGCTCTTGAAATTCGTAGTACAGTGTTAGAACTGATCGAATTATTAGTAACCAACCAAAAACTATTTGTGCGCTTCCAAAATTAGTGACTTAAACAAAGGTGTAGTGTAAAAATCAACATTTGGCCCAGTATTGTTCTTATTGTTTATTAACGATTTGAGTGAATTTATTAGCCCAGGTTATATGATCAATTTTGCTGATGATATAGTCATTAGTGCAGCAAGTCAAGATAATCTTTTGCTTGTAATAAATATTACCAACAGAGAAGTGAGTGATTGATGCAATAAAGACAATTTAATTATCAATGCAGATAAAACAACTTCAATTCAGTTTTATAATCGTAAACCACCACAGAATCCAATCGAACATAACTCAATATTTGTTAAACATCTTGGTAGTTTTATAGATAAAAAACTAACGTAAAAGAAGCAGGTTGATCATGTAACTTGTAAGTTAAGTAGCACATATTATGCCATTCTAAAACTAAAAGGCAAATTTTCATTTAAATCAGTAATTGATTTGTATTATGATCTTGTATACTTGCACTTATCATTTAACATACTAGTATGAGAAAAAGAAACATAACCAGAGTGTTTACAGCCCAAAAATGAATTATTAGGCTTATAGGCATAAGAAAAACTATTCACTCAGAATAAAATACTTACTATTATAAATGTCTATATTTACAAATGCGCTATATTTGTATTTTAGAAGAGCAACAAATTTGTTAAAAATAATAAAATGCACATTAATTATTCAACGCGACATAAGAACTGTATCCCATAGCAGAACTCTGTATAAGAAATCGGCATAGTATACATGTTCGATGGTATATAACAAACTGCCAAAACTCGTTAAATGCTGTAACAACATAAAGCTATATATCTAGTACAGAATTGCTTCTATGCATTTAAAGAATAATATTAAAAGCACTTTTTGAGAGTCTGTCATTAATTAAACCAAGCTCGCAAAAATATGGATAATAAAATAAAAGTACTATCAATTTTCTACATTTTTTTAATTCAAATAAACCATTGACGGTTTGTTATATGTAAAAAAAAGGTGTTTTACGCTAAAGAATAAAAGGGTTTCACGTAGAAGATTGCGCATAGCCTCATTTAAAAAAGAAAGAAATGGATTTATCCACAATATTATCAAATTTTGTAATATTTGCCCTTAATTTATGAGTTTTCAAAGTTAACCAATTTTTCAGTATGAAAAAACAGTGTCGTACTTTTTATCACATTTTTAAATGTCCGAAATGTGATTTTCATAATAATCGCTGTGTGTCTAAAACAAATTGTTAAAGCAAGGTTGAAAAATTTTAATTTAAAAAGCTAAAAATAGCAAAATCTGGTTTTAAAACATTACAATATTGTCAAACACACTAAAATCCGGTTATAAACTGATAAAACGTACAAAACTCTTCAATTATGCCAAAAAGAGTTAAAAACTACAATAAAATCCAAATATAGTGAAACCTGGCTATGAAATATAAAAAATATTGTTAGAAAAAACCATAAACTGTTTTAAACTGTAAAAAAATTGTTAAATCCTAAACTTGCTAAATTCGGTCATGAAATATTAATATATTGGTCACTATTAAAAACTACAACATTTTATTTATAAAAAGTCATAAATAGCAAAAGCCGGCTATAAAATTTAAATATTGTTAGAAATCAAGTCTTAAATTGTTAAAAAGTACAATTTTTTATTATAAAATGTCAAAAATAGCAAAAACTAGTTACAAAATATCAAAATTAAATAGAAAAAAACATCTGGTCATAAACTGTTAAAAAATGCAAAATTTTATTTAAAAAACCTCAAAAATGGCAAACTCAGGCCTTATAACATCAAAACATTGTCAGAAAGCAATCGGGCCATAAACAATATTTAAATGTTAAAAAAAATCAAAATCAAGCCACAAACTGTTAAAATTTACAGTTTTTTGTTATAAATTGTAACAAAAAAACAAAAGACCAGTCATAAACTGTTAAAAAGTGCAAAATTTTTATTAAAACAAACTATTGTCAGAAAACACTTAAATCAAGCCATAAAATAACCAAAATTGCAAAAGTCTATTCATAAAATGTTAAAAATAGTAAATCCCACCTCTTTCAGAACGTAATAATAAGGAGAGAAAAGGTTGTATGCTTATGTGCCGTTTTGCATTGCAGACTCTTGCTTACATATAGCTACGCCACTAAAAACGATGGATTCTTTGATGACTAACAAAAGCGTCAAGTAATCACAATATTTCTTTTATTGAAAAAACAATTAATAAATCAAAGTGTCCAGTTTGTAAAAGAAAGGCTGTAAATAGTGTAAAAGGTTCAGTTTGTTAAAAGATGACAAGTTTAGTGAATGGGTATGTCCTAGCTGTTCTGATAAAGAGGACATATCTATGGATCTTACCAATTAATTAATTATCTTACATGAAAATAATACGTTAAAACGTAAAAATAATCTACTAAAGCAACTTTTGAGTCAAATGAATAATAATTTTGATTTGATAAACAAAAAGATAATTACCCTACTTGCCTTTATTTTTCAATAAAAACTACTAACTGATACCCAACATGGTTTTCGTAAGTTGTAAGTCAAAAGATGGAAACACAGCATTGGACGCGTTGATTAGCTGCGTACTTTCATCAACAGACCAGCAACAATTATCCATAGGTCTATTTATTGACTTGTCAAAGGCTTTTGACTGCGTAAACCATGTTATATTTTTAGAAAAGCTACATTTGTTTGGCATTAAAGGTATAGCCAACCTATGAATAAAATATTATTTATCACAAAGACACCAAGTTGTAAAATTGGGTGATATAATTTCAAACACATTGATTTTCTTGCAAAAAAGTTATCCTCTGCAAACTTTGCATTTAGAACAATATCACAACAATGTAGCTTGAATGTTCTAAAAACAATGTACTTCGGTAATTTTTATGCATATGTCAGATACGGAATTGTACATTAGAGCAATTTTAAAAACTATTTAACAAAAAAAATATTTATTATTCAAAAAAGTGCTATGCGTATTATGAGTAAGCTGAATTTTAGAGGGTCATGTCGTGATACCTTCAAAAATCTTGGAATGCTTACTGAATTAGTGTATATATTAACAAAGTTGCTGTTTTTGTCTATAAAACTTAAATATGTTTAGAACTAATGGATCGCATAATAATTTTTACACAAGACATCGGGACAACCTGGGTATCAAAATTTAAGTTGATATGAAATGGGTTTACACAACAATAGATGTATAATTTACCAAAAGAATTAAAACAAATGTGCATTTGTCAATTTAAAATCAAATTAAAAAAATATTTTAATATTTTATACAGTCTTTTAGAGTTTTTTTCTTTATTTCTGTCCTAATTTTATATATTTGTTGTTTTTATTTTATTTTTTTAACATGTTTGTACTGCTGCGTTAGTTGTAAGTAATTACCCTTCACTTGTTTTATATATTATTTAATGTTTATTATTATGTGTATAATTATTTATAAAATAAATTTATATATCTATCTATCTAACACTTGAGCGGGTGTGTGGGTCACAGTAAAGGAAAAGACCTGCCTAGCTCAACCCACAAGTTTAACCAAGATAGCCTTTGGTCCTAAACCAACACTACACATTTAGATAATTTTTCACTATCTTCAAAGAAAACTGCTTATTGAGAAACGACAGTTTCACTTTTCTATACCACTTTTTGGAAAGAACTGGTAACACAGCTAGAGAGCCTACAATAAAACGTATTGTCAAAATTCAAAGATAGAAGTATTTGATACTTGTATATCAGGAATTTATTGTTTTTTAAAAAATTAGATTCCAAAATTACACGTTCTCAACAAACAAAATAATGCAGATTTGTAAAGAAAAAAGATGAAAATGAAAAAAAAAAGTTATTATACTAATCATGTAAATTTGCCAGTGTAGTGCAATTTATAAGTACAATAAAAGTAAGATACAAAATTTTTGTAATGCCACGTATTCAACAAGGCGTTGAAGATAAGAACTTTTATTAAACAAAACTAGAAAAATAAGTTTAGTAAAATCAAATACTAAAATATAATTATACAACCAATTCAGATTGTCGGATGTATAACGCTCTGCGGTTTATAATAAAAGTATTGATGGTAAATTAGTTAACCGTGAGTAAAAGCTATTGGTTAGATACTAACACCCTTATGCATAGTCATATTTAGTAACTACTAAGGTGTTACTAGCTGAATATTACTGTTGATCGTATGCATAGTGATATTTAAAACGCTACTAAGCCTAGTTGTTGACTAAAACGTTAGTAGCCAGATTACCTTGTTTTGCATGTGATCAAATACATTGTAAATATAACCTACAACTGTCAGTTGTAAATATTGAGATATTTATCACTATTTAATGACATATTGCTTTATTTATTGCAATGTATGGTAATATTTAAATATTAGCACCAAAATGTAGTGGTTGCGTCAAGTATAATTAAAGAAATAAATTAATGTTATTTATTTTAATAATTAAATTAGTTTAGTGTTTTTCTGTAAGATGGCAGCACATCCAAAATTCAGTTATAAAAATTAATATGGCAGCAGCAAACACACTGATCTTGTGCATTTTGACTCTAAAACTTACTCTGACTAAACATAATAGTTGTTTATTAATTTTAATAATATTTTAAAATGATTATAGCTCAAAAGTAATTAATTGTGTAGCCTTATTATTTCAAGCTCCTTCAATTACAATAAATGTATAATTTATTTATTTTAGATATCTACAAGTTACATTTTAAAACAAAATAAAAATATATTTTTACATTTGCATAATTTTTTTTAATCAATTTTGTTAATTAAGTTTTTATTTACAAGTTTTATAATAATTATTGAATCTTTATTTTTGTGCAAAACCTTTTCATTATTTATTTTTACCGCGCAAAAATGGGACATGAAACAAACTTCATGTCACATAATGCTGTTGCCAAAGCATAATTTTATAGATAGTAGCCACTAACTAAATTATACTAAAAATCAACTGCATACGCCACATTTAGTATGTTGTAAGTAGCTACTTGTTAGTAACGTGTTAGTAGCATACTAACTAAACAACTATGCATAAGGCTGTAACTGTTTGACCTAGAGACCGTTTTAAGACCGTAGTAGAATAGGCTACTAGAGGATAAAAAGTACTTACTATTTTTCTGGTATAAGTTCAAAACACACTTTTCAAACGCAGTTAAAAACAAATAATTTATAATTAAGTGTATCTACAATAATATAAACTTATATAAATAAAATGCCGTTTACCATTTTAAATCGTGCAATATTTTCACTTGTTGACAGAAAAAAATCTGTTACAAATTTTAAATCTTTTGTATACAATTTCAAAGTTGATTACATAGCTTAACAAGTTAAGCACTGTGTATTAATTTAAGAAGCGATTGATTGTATAGACGTATAAAATGTAATCTTGAAACAAATTCAAAAGAAGAGGGTGAAAATCTACGGTGCAATATTTCGTGATCTCGCATAAATTTCTCACAAACCAAACGGGAGTGCATATCACTAACGAGCACGTCCGAGATAAGTTAATAAAGGATCTTTGTATTAACAAACGGTATATGTACAAAGTTCCCTCCTACCTACTACTAAATGCATTATTACTTTGATAAAACGAATAAATATTGTGAAATAAACAAAATGCTTAAAATAGATAAAAAACTGTTTATATATGCACATTATTCATGCGAGGCGATAAACATTGAATGGCGATATTATGTTTATCTAATATGGAAAGTGATTCAGGAAATCTGGAGAGGCATCAGATGGTTATGAGGGGTGCTAAAACTAAAAGACACCCGTTTAAATAAATCAATAGCGGCAGTTTTCGCTATATCCCAACGGTTTTTGTCTCCTCCGGTGACACTTGTTGACATTAATATTGATGTAGAGTGTCTCATCGAAGTACCTACATCGTTGTTACCAGTAGAGAAACTTTGAAAGTAGATTAAATGTGATCTTGTTGGCAGGGCGGCGAGATCGTGAAATATATACAATTTGAACGGCACCCAACGGATATTTACGGCCACCACATGAACTAATCATTAACTTTAGTTGAAATAATGTTGAATTATTACTCGATTTGCGCAACAATTTTGTTTTTCTTATTCTAAATGTTGTGTCTACGGTCGTTCTATCATTGTTTATTATAATACCCAAGTCGTTGGTTTAATTTATATAACAGTTAAAGTTATCTAACACTGTAGAAAAGTACTAAAGTCTTTAAATTTGTCGTTCCGTGATTGAATTATGTAAATTTTATGTAAATGTGTGTGTATATAATTTATATGTAAATATGGTAGCAATAACAGAGCAAATTTGACTTCAAAGCAAAATTGCAACTGGTGTTAATAAATCATTTGACTTGCTGTGGCATACTTAGTAATTATACACATTGAACAGGTGGATAATACAACATAGCTATCTTAGTTTATGTAGTTGATATTGTGCATGCTTTACAAAGACAATAAGGGAATGGAATTTACTATATTAAAGTTATGAAACTATTCTAATCATTTTAAATAATAAATATTAATATATTAAGTAAACATAAAAATAAAATTTTATATCACTTACTAAATTGAATCCATCCAATTGGAAAATCCATGTCTTTTTCCATCGAAATTTTATTTGTACGAGCAACACTACACTCGATTGATTTTTTGCACTTACACACGCGAAATCGCAAACTATTCAATCGGGTCAGGGTCAGGTAAATAAGCAGTATTGGAAGTATGCTACATTCATGCAAACGGAGATGCTATACGAGCGCATCGCGCATTGGTGCGTGCTGTCCGTTCGCGCAAATTGAAACATAATTTATCCAGGTATTTCTTTCTGTTGCTTTACTTTTCCTTTTTAGGTATAACGGAAATATAAATTGTTTTTTTTATTATTTATTCATAAAAAAAATGAGCACATTTTTTCTGCTTAGAAGTTACTTACGTATATACATAAAATTATGTGTCATATAGAATATTCTATGAGATATGTAAAAAATAATATAATAATGATCTCATTTTAATTATAATTTTTTTATAATTATGCTAAATACTCAATTTAAGCTGTTTATTCGTAAATTGTTTAAATAAAATTTTATTAAGAAATTATTTAAATTTCCAAGAACATTTAAAGTTTGTCTTTGATGTAATGAATAGTATTCTTTAATTATATAGTATTTGTAAGAGATTTTATATATGCAATTGTATGCTGTGTTGTTGAATTATTTATATTTATGTATATATTATTTTTTGTCAAAGTATTTTTGTCAAATTTTAACTAGAAATGACCAAAAAAATAATCCAAATATAGAAATCATTGAGTTTTTTGGTACTTTTGAATACACTTTAATGCTATTTGCAAATATATTTTTACTAAATTACTGACAGGACAAAGAAAAACAAATTGTTTATATTAAATTATTTGTAGAAATAGCAATGTCGCAGAACCTTTTGTTATAATACTGCAAATGAAGGTAGCGGCAAAAACGGTTAAATAGCTAACCACAACCAAAAACATTTCCGAGATGAAGTAGAAAAATCAATTACCAAATATTTAAGAAAATCAATCAAAAACAGAAATAGAAATTATTAACAACATCAACATACAAATGAAACTAAGAACTAATGTATGGACATTCAGAAACACATGAACAAATTTAATAACTTTTTAACTATAATAAATCAGGAATAAGAGAATGTAAATAAGCTATTACTGAAAAGGACTAAAAAGTATAGTAATACATATTATTTATGTACATGAAGAACACATGAAAAAATCTCAAACATAGAAGAAAAATTAAGAAAACAACAAGCAGGTCATCCAGATACACAAAATGAACTATACCTGTTTTAAACATAAACACTAGAGAACCAAATAAAAGATAAGATCTCAGACTACCAACAAAAACAGTTAAATTAAAAATATCTTTGATTAAATGGCTGATATTAACTTCAAGTTATATACAATGACTCATAAGCTCCTTAATATTGACCAATCAATGCAGTTTATACAAATAAAAAATGTATTAAATACTAACCTTAGAAAACCAATAGAAAACACGTATTTCATACAGTAGGCAAAAACATAGTTAACGTATTAAGCATATTAAGCTATACAAGCAACTTGTAGAGAGCCATCATTTATAATTTTTAACGGGGCCTCACAAAGTTTAAAACACAAATTAAAAATGAATGAGTTTAAAATCATTAAAAAAATTAAAATTAAAATGATAAGAAGGCATTTTTTTTATGGCAAACTTTATTACTTTGAAATCAAACTTTACCAGTTTAAATTTTATTAATTTCTGTTTTTTGGCCAAATTATAGTATTTTATAGCAGGATTATATTAATTTGAAGCTTGATTTTACTATTTTTAAAGCCGGATTTTAATATTGAAGCTAAATTTTGGCTCTATCAATTAATTTTTTGTATTTCATGTCCGGGTTTTATTAACAACCAAGCAACTTTTTTGGTAGTCGCCAAAACAGTAAAAAACATAAAAACGTAGTTTTAAACACACACACACACTTGTGCTAGTAGCATAGGTGTTTGCATTTCATGCTAGTGGTACTATGTATAAATTTGTGAATTTGTTCAACGCTTTAACCGTTTATGGTTTTAGCAACAAACAAATTTACAAACATAACCATCTTGCTTCATTTTATCACTTATACTCAAAAGAGCTTTTGGTCTGCTAGAACCAGGTTGACAAAGTCGATAGAGTATAAAAACACCTATTTTTTTAAAAAGTCTTAATTTAATTACTTTTAGAATTGTTGATGTAACAATAGTAAACTAGCGCAGCTTAAAGTATGTGGTCATCACAATTGATCACTTTATCAATAACAAACAGTCAAAGAAACTTCAAATTATTACTAAATTATATCCGCTACATTTAACTATAAAAAAACGACTAAAAATGTAGAAAACAGACTAGATACAAGACAATGAGGTGTCCAACTAATCAAAATCTTTTATTTCAAAATTTTTCATTAGATAACAAGTAAACTGGGCAGTGTAGTTTATTACCTGACTCAATTTTTAATTAAAAATTTATGTTTTGTATTGCCTCTTTATTTTTATTGTGGAATAAGAAACATACAAAACAAAATTACCTGAAAACCACTGGGCAAAGTAATTACTGCAAAAAATATAATTTTAATTTTCTATATTATTTAAAAAAAAGGTAATTACAACAATCAACAAATCTACAAATTACTTAGAATTAATTTAAGCATATTATTGTTATTGACTTATCTAGGTATAATTACAAAAAAAGATTTTAAATAAATAGGCTTAACTTTTGTTAATTGTTTAACGCCAAGCCGGTAATTATTTAGCTATTATTGTTGGTAAGCGTGTTTAGTTGATCTTGGCATTTAACCAAAAAGTTATAGGCTAATTATGCTTTTGGGCAAAAAATCAATTTTAAAGACTAAAATTTTTCAAAAAACTGAGCTGCACTTTCTGTTAACATCAAATAATATTAAGCAATAATTGCTGAAAAGGGATAAAACTAATCCTGTTATTAATATATGCAACCCAGCTGTCATCTTACCTCTTGTGAGAATGTGCGGTACGTAGTTAAAGCTTTTCTTTTAAAACAGTCGAAGACTGCTGCGTGCTTCCGGGTTTGACAATAAAAGCTAATTCTTGAGCCTTATCGAACTGCACCAATTTATTTTAGATTGTTAATTATAATTAATAAGGTTTAAGACTATTATTGTGAAAAAATATTTAAAAAAACACGTGAAAACGTCAACATAACATTCCTCACGGTACAATTTACAAAAAAAACCTGTGAAGATACCGACAATCCAATTGAAGCGCAGGCAATAAGAATAGATAACCAAGCCAGCAATGTACATGGTAGTAAATTTCTAAGCCAAATTAATAACAAAAAATATCCTTGCAAAGACATAGTTGGATCCACGGATACAACACAAAAACAGATAAGCCTATTTTTTTATTGACTCTTGATTCTTATAAACCATCTATGACTGTCGCTATTATTTTTTTAGGAGTTTATCAAAAATTTACTTACGCTACTGCGCGTTATAAAGATAATGACACCTTCAATAATACTTTAAAAAATATTAAAAGTAGTTTAAATAAATTACATTGTGTTCAACACAATGGCGGCGGCGAGTAGATCGCTCTCGGAAAGTGATCTAAATACTACTGTAATAAATATAAACAATATCTGTGCTAGTTGTGAACATCTAATAGACGATAAAGAATTTGTGTGTACTATTTGTGATGCTCCGTATCATCTAGAATGCAACAAATCGGAAGACAAACTAGGAGTAGCAGCATGTGGGGTTTGTGACAAAACCGGCGTGCAGAAAAACTTATTGCAATTATTAATCATCTTGAAGAGAGAAATATTTGATCTGAAGGAAGTTGTTAATAAGAAAAACAATACAATTGATTGCCTAGTTAAACAAGTAAGCGATTTAAGTTACAATAGCAATCTATCAAAAAAACCAAAAGATTATAATAATGCAAATAAATCAGCAAAACACCAAACAGATTTACAGAAACCTGTACATAAAAGTACATACAGTACTGCACTACAAACAATAGATGGCAATAGCTCAAATAGTCATGTACTTAAGCAAAAAATGAATAAAATATTTGAAAATGTAAAAACAAATAATAATAAATCTACAAATCAAACACTCGAGGCCACAAACAATACAAAAAGTGATAAAAAAGATAGCAAATCATCGACTTCTGATAATATACCTGAAAATAATCCACACGAAGAATCTGGATGGAGAACAATTACATATAAAAATCAAAACAAACGAAATGATAATAAAATTACTGGCACGGGAGAATCTTTAAATCCAATATTTAAAGCAATTACAAAAGAAAAAAGAGCATGGTTCCATATATCTAGATATTGCCTTAATGTTACCGAGCAGCAACTTTCTCAACAACTAAATGAAAAATTTAATAGAAATGATTTTACGTGTAAAAAAATTGTTAGTAGGCATCCAAACCCAACGTTTAATAGTTTTATGGTGGGAGCTCACATATTTCTTCTTAAAACTTTGCAAAATCCAGAC
This sequence comes from Tachinus rufipes, assembly GCA_963932245.1. Classification (NCBI taxonomy): domain Eukaryota; kingdom Metazoa; phylum Arthropoda; class Insecta; order Coleoptera; family Staphylinidae; genus Tachinus; species Tachinus rufipes. Next base: position 86,790,703 of record OZ010741.1, on the reverse strand, counting down.
TCGTGGGAAGCGGGAATTCAAGTAGACAAATACGATTTTTTTCGGAAATAATGGATGAAAAACCAAACAGATCAATAACATCAATACATCGCCGATGGAATCAACAACAAGAATCAACAATAACAAAACATAATCATTTAACTCAATTAAAATTGTTACACATAAATTCACAAAGCTTAAACAACAAAATTAATGAGCTAGAAGCATATCTGACGCAATGTATATGCAATACAGAAGATGCAATCCAATTAGATTATAGTTATATTAGTGTTAATGAACATTGGCTATGTGCTGAAGAACTGGATTTCTTTAGACTAGTGGGTTATAACAATATATCCGATTATTATCGGGAAAAAGGCAAACACGGAAGAGCAATGATACTGGCTAAGGAAAATATATCGTGAACAGCAATGACTCAAATAGAATCATTGTCAGTTTCTTTTGAAATTGAATTTGCTGCTGTATTTTGTAATAATTTAGTTATTGTCACATTATACCGACCACCAACTGGCGATTTTATAATATTTTTAAACAAACTAACCGAAATGAGATGTAGTCTTCAACCTAAACAAACTTATTATTATTTCTGGTGATTTTAACGTAAAATTTAATTACGAAAATGATGCAAACACCATTCAAGTTATTTCATTAATGAATTCCTACGGCTTGTTCACCAAAGTCGATTTCAATACTCGGAAAAACAATAGACTAGATAATATATTTACAAACATTGATGATAATGATTATAATGTCTGTGGGAAAGATTTAGGGTTTGGAGATCATAAGGCACTGAGTGTACATGCTTCTAAAAAACATTCAAATAAATGCTGCAAAACGAGTAAATTATAGGCCACTTACTGAAGAGGGATTTTATAAGTTATACAGAATTATCGAAAATGAAAACTGGGATTTTATAAATAACTCAAATTTATTAATTGAATTTAAATTTTATAATTTTATAAATATTATTACAAGTGCTGTCAATCTTGCATTTCCTTTAAAATGTAAACTTTTAAACACAAACAAAAAAGTTAACTGGTTCAATCACAACTTGCATCAAATGAGATTGCAATTGCATAATCTTATTGCTTTTAATAACATACATAAATCAGATATTGTAACATCTGAAATTAAAAATCTTCGATGTTTATATAAAAATAAAATATTAATTGCAAAAAAAGAAGCACATGACACTTTCATAGAAAGGTCTAAATGTCCACAAAAAGCGATGTGGGATATTGTGAACTCTCATACGACTAAACACAAGCAAGATACCAATTTATTCACTGCAAACGAGTTTAACAATTATTTTGCAGATATTGCTACAAACACAGTAAATAAGCTACCATCTTCAAACCACCATTTCAGTGAATATTTAAACCATGTACTACCTATAGAACAGTTTACATTTAAAAAGGTTACTTTTATTGAAATGCGAAATATTATTAAAAATCTTAAAAACACAAATAGCAAAGATGTTTACAATCTAAATATTAAAATAATAAAAACAATATTAAATCTCATTCTTATACCACTGACTAAATTAATCAATATTAGTATCCAGGCAAACATATTCCCCGATTGCTTAAAAATTGCAAAAGTAGTGCCAGTTTTTAAAAAAGGAGATAACGTCTTATCAAATTACAGACCAATATCTGTTACTCCTATATTTGGTAAAATTTACGAAAAATGTCTTGCACTACAGCTATCAATGCATATGGAGAACAATAACCTCTTGTATAAAAACCAATTCGGTTTTCGCAATAAAAAGTCAACTACGCTAGCAATAAATAATCTTGTTCAAATAGTACTTAATGGATTTGAAGAACGTTCCCATTCCCATGCTTTAATGTGTGATCTCAGCAAAGCATTTGACTGTGTCTCTCGTCATGTTTTGTTAGAAAAATTAAATTCTTTAAATTTTAACACTAGTTGCATAAAACTTTTATCTTCTTATCTTGAAAACCGTATCCAATATGTTAATGTAAACTCTGTTGAATCGCAAAAACGTAAAGTGATTCTGGGTGTACCACAAGGATCTGTACTAGGTCCAATATTATTTTTAATATACATAAATGATCTCCCATCATGTGATACTAGTTCTCATTTCACGTTGTTTGCGGACGATACTACTATAATAAAAACACATAAGAATATAGAAACGCTCAAACAAGAGATAACTGATACCCAGTTCCATGCAAACCAGTGGTTTCTAGCTAACAAATTAAGTTTAAATGTAGATAAAACTAATCACTTAATATTTTCTTTAAAGAGAATTAGTATACAAGATAATAGTAGTAGTAAATTCCTAGGAGTTATGCTCGATAGCAAATTGGTATGGGATAAACATACTGGGTACATAATTAAAAAAGTAGCAAAACAAATATATCTAATAAGAAAATTATCAAAAACAACATCAGAAAAACTGCAGATATCTGTTTTCCACGCTCAGATCCAGTCTACTCTATCTTATGCTATATTAAATTGGGGATCATGCACCACATTTAAATGATGTGTTTAAAATTCAAAGACGTGCTGTACGAATAATTGGTAATCTAAAATATAAAGATGATTGCAGAGATGTATATATTAAATTTGGTATACTAACTGTACCATGTTTATACATTTACGAATGTTTAAAATTTATATAAAGTAATTTAGATAATTATAATATGCAAGGCACTATACATAATCATAATACACGATATACCCACCATCTACGACCAGACTACAAACGTCTAAAGAAATCCAGAGATGGGATAAACTATCACTCTCTTAATTTTTATAATAGTCTACCTATCTTTGTTCAACAATTAAATTTACCACAGTTTAAAACCTATGTAAAACATGTTCTGTTAGAAAATGCTTTTTATTCTGTTAATGAATTCCTTCAATTTAATTTTGAATAGCTATATTATTAAATAATGACTTGTGTAAATACTATTGTATATATAACACTAATAAATATTATTATTATTATTATTATTATTATTATTATTACATTTGTTGCAGAGAGATTACGATCTACTATCATCATTACCATCGTTTTATATTAATAAGTAAACGCACGATTTTAATTTAGATTATTTACGTAGTAGAAAAAAAAAATAGAAATGATAGAATAATAAAAGAAAAAAACTTTGTTGCAATCACCCGATAAAATTAAATTTTCCTTCAATAATAACCCAGATTATTATGTTAATACTAATGCTTATGTTAATGATAATATGAATGCTAATGTTTGTTTTAATTCAAATGCTTATGCTAATGATAATATTAATCTTGTAGCACCTGCTACTAATATGCAGGCCGACAATAATAATAATAATTTTAATCCAGATATGACATTGCCAAAATTGTAAAACTTCTGCCAGATGGTGAAAACATGCATCCAATATCTTTTTTTAAATTGTTTTTACAGAACGGTGCAGTCGTTTTACATACCATTTAATTGCACAATGTCTTTACAGCGCAGGCAAATATCTGGTTTAACAAAACTATTGATATATGTACGAATTATTCGGAATTTTGTGACTGATTTATTCAGCGTTTTTAAGGTATTTCAAAGCAACGCGCACTACAAACACTTATTGAAAACGGTAAATATGTATAAAGCGTCTGGCCCGTTTTTATCATGTATATCAAAGTTAGTAATTGAAGCAAGTTTTCTTGAACTACCTTACGATAAAGTTTATTTAGTGAGAACAATCGGAAGGCACTTGCCTATTCACATTTGTAGTTGTTTAGTAGCCAGAGTACGTGATGCGCTAGAAAAATTACGACTAATGGAATTTATATCCTACGAAGAGTCGGACTCCTTGGCAAGCTTCTCTAGTATTTTTTTTTTAAATTATACTTCTAACCCAAATTTTACAAAGCCAAAAGATAGCAAAAATAAGCAATCCGGACGCAACCGTAAATTGTTTCCAAAAAATATTTGGTCGGTTAAAGAGAGTGTTGAGAAAATTCTTTTTAATAACTCAGAACTTTTTTTGGATGCGGGAAATTTCATGAAAACTCACTTCTCGGTCCAAAAGTGAGTATATTATGTAGGAGCGACAGCTATAGCCTAGCAAAAATTTGGTTAAAAACAATTTTATTCATTCAGAAAATTTGATTTGCTTTACTGTGATTGACTTGAAATTGCAATAAAAAAAATTTGGTAAACCGGTGCTTTTAAAACAACTTAGAATAACGTCTCTTTTTAAATACTATTGCTCTACTCAATACATATTTTGAAGTCAGATTTTGAATTTTTGGTAATTTCTCGACTAAACTATCTCGTTGTTTTAGGAATTGCCTTTCTATAAAACTATAACGCTAGCATATTTATAGATCAAAATGTAATTCAAATATTTGATTGATTAAAAATTATGTTAGTGCCAAAGGCTCCAGTATTGCATGAAATGTTGCCATCTTTGTCGTGTGCGTTCCGCATTTGTGCGGTTAACCGGTCTCATCCCAAAATTACATCAAAACCTGAAATTTTAAATTTAAAATGGTAAGTTGACAACCTTACTTAAATAACATTCACAAAACTATAGTTGTACAACTTTTGAAAAAGTAAAGGGTTGCATTTTCCGACAAATCTAGATTAACATCAAAATACCAGCGTAAATTTCATCTGGTTGACAAGACACCTTTCAGCGTTAAGCAAAAAAGAGTAGAATGTATGGAACAATGGGAAGTTATTTTTTGTTTGAATACCCCGTTTTGTCCCCTTATGACTACTGTAAAACTTTATGATTCCGTACGTATGTGTCTAGATGCGCGTAGGCTTAACGCTATCACTAAGCCCAATATTGAGCTTCCTCATCTTATAGAGGATATAATGCATGGCCTTAGTGGATTAAAATACATATCTTTGTTAGATTTAACGCATTCTTATTGGCAAATTCCGATTAAGCAAGAGCATCAGCAGTTTACTGGGTTTTGCGTAGGTACCCGAGCGTACCAATTTAATGTATTGCCTTTTGGTTTGAAAACGGTGGTGAGTTCTTAACTCGTATGGACAAAATCTTTGGGCCATCTTTTGAAGAGTTTGTCCATGCTTAATAATCTTCTTATTACTTCACCGACAATTAATGAGCATCTGATACACCTTGATTTGGTACTGTCGCGTTTAAAAAAACTGGATTTACACATCATTTAAATAAGTGAAAGTTTTTTTGTAAAAAAAAAATATTTTTTAGGTTATGAGCTTGACACAAATATCCAAGCCTTAAAAGACTTTCCTGTCTCCAAAAATATTTCCCAGGTGCAGACATTTTTAGGGTTATCTAATTTTTATAGGGGGTTTGTGGAATACACAAAACATTGCTAATTTTATATAATCTACGTTGTAAGGTGTAGGTGCAATATTACTAATGTTTTAGATTAAATGTAAAATAAACTTTACATCTTATAGCATTTTATTTAGTTTTACTTTGTAGGCATTTATTAAATATAGTAACAGTTTAAAGTTACTATATATAATAAGTTTATGTAATTTGAAATTTTCTTTCAAAATATCTGCATTAATACGATGTAAAGTATATATTTTTATTATCGTAATTTATTAAGATTTTAAAATTAAACTGCGTAAAGTTAGCCGCTTTAAAAATTAATATTACTTAAGCCATTGGTAAAATTGAGTCACATTTATACAGATGTTATCCAAAACTAGACTTGAATTTAAATAGAGTCGTTAAATTCTTTTACAAATAAAAATATAGCAATATTATGTACTCAACTTGCTTTAATATCAAAGGCTATTAATAAAAAAAACCTTACGTTTGTGCAAAAATGCATTTTCTTTTTGAGTATTAAGATTTGTTAAAAATGTAACACGTTGCAACTAAAAGTTCTAAAAGTTAACTAATGAAGAATACAGACTTGGTGGAAGTGGTAACATATTATAACAGTTTTGTCTTTGATCTTTGATAAAAACATAAGAATACACAATTTTTATTTTTTTTTTACTTTTAAAAACTACGTTTTTAGTTCTTAAATCATCCATTTTTAAATACTCTAGTTAAAAGTATATGTAACAGATGATTTTTAAGGTAAACTTTAAGACCATACCGACCGCTACCTTGATTTGTAGTATTTTAACAAAAACGGCAACTTCCCCTTCATCGCTGCTTCTACAAATAATTTGATAATTGATTTATTTTTTTACCAGTGCATTTAGAAAGGATTAAACAACGATATGTCAAAGTCTTTTTTGTGAAATTATATTTGCAAATAGCAACAAAATGCAATCAAAATTACAGAAAAACGCATTTATTTCTATATTTGATGGTTTTTTTGGCTATTTCCTAACTATTATTTGACTTTTTTGCTGTCAATTTGTAAGTAGTTGCAGAAGAAGAAGTAAAAAAAATTATGAAAGTTGAATTTTAAATTGTTTTCAAACGTGTCAACAAATCAAAAAAATATTATGGGTAGCAAATATAGCTATGTGGATGTCAAAACCGGATTTTTGATAAAAACAGCGGTAAAAAAAAGCTTTTGCTACGAAATTTTAGATGTAGCTTAAACATAGTTTTTATGAAGTCAAAATACTATTGACAGCAATTTTTGTTGTTGAAAGGTTTAAAATGCAATACTTTAACATTACCAGAAAACCTATATTGCATATTAATCCTTTACTAGGTTTTTGGTTAGTTTGTGCTTGCAAATAAAACAAAAATACAAAAGATCCAGCAACCATCAGATATCAAATCAAAACACAAAAAATAAGTTACTCTTTAATCACGTCATAAACACCACTACCTCCGCCTACGACCATTATCTTTGCTTCCAAACTATCATAAGGGTGCAAATTATAACAATTTAGCGCATAACTTGGTGCAACCCAATACTAAAAAAATACAGTAAACAGAGTTAAAAATAAAAAAACTAAGTAAACATTTTTTTTAATTTCAGGCAGATTAGCACAAAAATATCTATTTAGATTTAAAACTTAAAAAATCACCATTTTGAAATTTTTATTCAAATTAAATGTGATATTCTAAATTTTGAAATACTGAAAAAAACTCTATACCAAACTCAAATCTACGCTATTCTAAAAATAAACAAATACAAGCGTTGTTCACGTGCACTGCTAAGTAAATAAAATCTTACTTAATGGGGTCTGGATTGAGCAGCCAAGCCCCCTGCCGACGACCAATCGCATGCAGGCTTGCGTGAGTTCACGTGCTTATTACGCGGTTTTGTTTACATACTTTTAGTCTAGCGTGAATTTGAAGTTGGTTTAGGTGCCAAACTAGTCTGTTAGCTGCATTTGGTAGACATATTTTATGATAGCCTATGTTTATAAAACTCTATAACATATCTTTCATAATGCAACAAAGGAAGAAAAAAAGTTGTTACAAAGCAAATCTGGAATTTCCAGTATCCGACTATTATCGAAAACGGATCTGTTATCAGCAGATTTGCAACCTCCAGGAAACTACTAACTATGTTCTTGCAAAAAACCAAATTTAAAAATGCCGCGCAAACATAACTCATAATAACGGGAAATCTGGTAATAATGATAACTACTTGACAGCTTGTGACTGTGTGCAAAACTGAGATATAGAAACATTTCATAAATTATTTTCCACGATACCAAAACAAATTTGATTATTACCTAACTGGAGCATCTTAAAGAACTTATATTAATATTATTAACTTCACCTGAAAAAATAAGTTTCCGTAGTAGCAATAAAAAAAGTAAAGCTGTTTGTTAAAAACTAATGCTTTTGCACAGAAAAGAGATCTACTAGTAACCGAAAAAAAATCAAAATCCGCCAATTCTAAGATTACCGTCTTCAGAAAAAAAAGTATACACAAGCAAAACCTAAAAAATTAGCAGCCACAGGAACCTTTCTTTCTAATATTTGGAGGCATTACTAGTAAAGAGCACCTCGCACTGAACATTACAAACAAAATAAACTTCTGCATTAATAACGTTTTTTTTGCTTGCTCGCACTGAAAAATAAAAAGGTTTTTATGCTCCTATTTTAGATCGGAAAAGAGAAGTAGGTTATAAAATTAAAAATATAATTTTTGATTAAAAATGTTTTGCTTATTTTTTTACTTTTTTTAATTTGTATTCAATTTATTTGCTTATGAGGCCATATAATGTGCTGCGAATATTGTTTTTTTGCTCTCGTATTTGATATAATATTAAGCACAATTAGATTAAATTGGAATTGAATGTTAATAAAAACATTCAATTCCAATATTTTAATTATTTTTGTTAGTTGGATTTCATATTTGGTTTGGAGATTTAAGCATCTTTGTCAATTGTGTTTTTGCAATAAGGCAATTTTAATAACTTGACTATAATCCGATAAAAATACAGAATTAACATTTTGTTCCATAATTTTACGCGCTATTTATTTTGATAAATTAGACAAATTTGCCCAAAATTACATATTTAATTCATATTACTATTGTATAGAATACATTGACTTACATAAATAATAATAAAATTAAATTCTTGTTCGATTAGATGTATCGCAATAGAAAAAAAAGAAAAAAAATGTGTTTTATTGATTATAAAAACTGGACATGTAGTAAATGTACAATCTTATTGATATCGTTATTAAAAAAGCAACCATGCAGCTACAAATTCAATTTAAGAAGAAGAGCCTATGGAATTTTGAGCGTATTTTTTATATGATATATACGTGAGATGACTGTTATAAACTATGTCGCACGAAATTGATAAATGTAATATGACGTATTTCTTGAAATATTAATTTATATACAATATAAGTCAACTATATTGCTATTGAGGAAATAATCAATACAATACAATGGTTACTTTATACTATACCTGTGTCATATTTATTGGTAATTTATAAAAAAATTTGTTTAAAATTTTAGTAATTCAAAACCTCATTAATAGTTTAGGAGACCATATTAAATTTCAACTATTGATGACAGTTACAACATGACAATGCCTAAATTAGTTATCAAATTACAACGACATATTTATATATAATTTATAGCAGTAATACTGATATATTATTTAGAAAGTTATACCATTTGTTATGTACCCCAATTTAGAATTAATTTATGTAATTGTAGAAATTCTGTCAAATTAGTTACAAACTAATATATTATTCTTGTAATCACAATTAAAGATAGTAGATAAAACTAAAATCCAATTTACATAATTTATAAAAAATAATAATTTAATTTACCTAGACAATAAATAATTATTTAAGCAAATATTGCTGTCATCCCTACGTAAACACATCCGATTAACTCACAAGTATTCATAACATTCCACAAATACATTTGCACTCTTGCAATTTAATGGTCCTGAAAATAGGATAATTTACAACGTCGTGAAGTGATGCCCCTACTCATCTCCCAAATTATATAATTTGAATTTTAATGTGGCCATAAAAGCCCTACTATTCGAAAGAGTATTAAATGCAGATGACTGGATTTTCATTATTCATAACATTCGCGGTGCGCGCATCTATACAATATACCAGCTATTCAATTGCCTCAAGTGTGTTCAGAAGCGGAATACTACGAGAAGGGATAAAATTTTACAGCTTGCAACAAATTGAAATTGAAAAATTACTGTTTTATATTTTCAATCAAAAGATTTGTTTATTTTGTGTTTATTATAAATGAATATTTTAACAAGCAGAATACAGTGCAATTTTAAATAATAAACATGTAAAAATCAACAATTTTTACATGCATATTAAGTGAGCATATATTATAGTAGTTGCATACTTATACAAACAAATAAATAATACAATATATTTAAATTTTAATTTTTTGATTTAAGAACCAAAAATAAAACAAATAAAATTACTTCGTATTACTATTTAAAGATAACAAACATATGATTAATTAGTTAATAATTAATTTATATTTGTTATTATAATCTTTATTTTGTAAATATAGTTAAATACTGGTAGTTAAAATGTATTTTTTTACGTTTTCTGTTTAGCTATTAATACTTTAAACAATGTCAGCAAACTTCAATTTTGATCATATTATATAATAAAAAATAGGGAAAATATTATTTCTTGCCTGTCTACTCTGAAAATTAGTTTAACCGCTTCTATTTTGAATTAGAAATGGATGCTTTCCGCCCCTAATTTTTTTTAGTGCCCCTAATGTTGGAAATTTATTTAATACCAATAAATGTTTAAAAAAAATGATTTTTATTTTGTTTTTGAATAAATTAAATTTTTGCAATTAAATTGATAAAAACCTTAGAGAATCAGTATAAATTTACCAATATACAAAAACTTATACATTAATAAATTGTTAGTGGTAGATAAACTATTTCTAAAACCATGCTGTACTTAAATATTTGTAAGTTTTAGTTAGTAGTTTAGTACTAATAATTTAAAAAAATTTTAAAAATATTATTAATGGATATTATTCAACTGTTAATTTAAATTTTTATCAACCATTTGCAAAAAAATGGTTCAAAATGATTTCTAAAAGCTAAATGTTTTGCGACAAAAAAAATAATATTATCATCAGTGAAGTATTATGAAATATTAAAAGATGCCAAGTTTGCTTAAAAAATCGATGGTTGGATAGAATAGCTAAAAACTACATCGTTGGAACTTGCAAAACTAAATTGACAAATTTATTGAATAAACTAACAGTTTAACAAATTAGTTGAAAACTTTTTAAAAATGTAAAACTGTCTGACATGTAAACTGCCAATTTTCTTCTTGATAAATTGCTTTTTACACCTGCATTACAGCAGCTAAATAAATGTTTTGCACTCAAACGATGCTGGCGCTGCCTAAGTTCTATAAGTTCTACTTAAGAAATATTTTCTTTTTCTAAGTAGAACATGTAAACGCACTGTGCAAAAGTATTTTAAACTATACGCAAGCTACAAAAATAGCACCATAGTCTGTTGGCATATAATAATATTAAAGTTTAAAAAAACTGAACACTTTTTGGTCTTATACTTGCATTCTTACCGCCATTATTTAAAAAGCTCCAAAATTAAAAAAAACTAACACAATAGATATTTGTGACATTTTTAGTGAAGGTAGAAAATTTACAATAGTTGATTTTTTTTTAATAAAATTCTAATTTTTCAAAAAATAAGCCGACTCTGTACTCTTGCCAGAGCCGGAGTTACTTCTAAAGACAACTTTGGTATTTTTGACTAAAGAGGACGTGCTTTAAACTAAATTGTTTAAAATTTATCATAGATCATCACAAAATTTTCTTACAAACATTAAAACTGTGTTATTTTAATGCAAAATTGTACTACAACATATTTATATTTTTTTGATATCTGCAGAAATTAAAATTTATTTTTGATTCCAAAATTTTAAAATTTTTTGTTTTGATAAAACTTATACAGATTTCTTTTTTAGATTTTTAAATGTGATCGGTGAAGCTTAAAAATACACTCTTAAATTGCCGATAAATTATTTTGACACATTTTTAACATTTTATACATAACTTGAGAACGGTTGAGAGAGATTTCGGACAAGTTTCATTATCTCTAATATGTTAAAATACATAACATTACCATTTTAAAACATTTAAAAAAAAAATCAAACCCTTATTTTTAGGGATAAAACTTTAATCAAAACTAATGACCGTCATTTCTAAACGGTTAAAGTTTTTTAATTTTCAATTTTTTGTTGAATAAGGTTTATCGAGAGCGTTTTAACAATGTATAATGAGTGAATCTTGCGGAACGATTTTTTAAAAAAATTTTAATTAGTTTTTACGACTATTTTAGGCAATAAATAAAAAAAATAGTTTTTTAGATTTAATAAAAATCAACAGCGATGATGTTTGACATCACTACAATACGTTGAAATGCTTTATACTACAAATTTTTATTATTTTAAAGACTTAAATTTTAAAAACACAAACTTTATATAAAACTACAAAATAATTAAAAAACTCCCTTTCCCCCACCAAATTAACGTCAAAATACATTATTCAACTAAAAAAGTAGAGTGATGCGTCCGGCAAAGAACTTTGCGTAGGCGTAACTAAGCAAGCATCATTCTACCTTTTCCAACAAACCATCCTCGCAAGGACCGGCCAAATGCACTATCCATCCATATGCGATTCAAAATTAAAAAATTCAGATACTTCAGATACTGAAATATATTTTTAAAAACTGAAAAATAATTTAAAAACATTCCCCAACAATCTTTAAGTACTAGACAAACATTTAAAAACCTTCTCATCATGTTTTGCTATTTCAAACATACTAGCTTTGCAGGGACAGGCAAAAACACTACCCCAAAATTTGAAAACACTCTCCAACAAACTTTTAAAAACTAGAATTTAATTTAAAAACACTCCTCAACAAACTTTCAGATACTAGAAGAAAGTACTTTAAAAACATTCTCCAACAAACTTCAGGTACTGGACAAATATTTCAAAACGCTTTCACAATTCCTCTTTACCTCAAACAAAAACCAGCCACAAATGAACAGGTAAAAAGCACTATCCAATATGCAACCAAAGATTGGAAAACACTTCCCAACAAGCTTTTAGATACTGGAAATTAATTTAAAAACACTCCCCAACAAACTTCAAGTACTGGACAAATATTTTAAAAAAAATTATTACTTCTCTATGCCCAAACAAATTAGCCCCGGGGGCAAAGACAAGCAAAAACACTATTCATATGCAACTGTGTATTGGATAACAGTTGACATAAGACCTGAATACCGTTCCAACATTTAAACTATAATTACGACACAATTTTCTGTATTTTTTACCGTATACTCCAACCCATGTACTTTCCAGTTATTTTAATTCTACTTTTTTTAATTTTTTACCCCAACAAACTTTTTGGTAAATTTTTAACTAATGCGCATCTAACAAAGCAAGAGCTTTTCTGATGTGATAAATATTATGTACCATATAGTATCTATGTCAACATTTATATTTTTGGTTTTGATAAAGGACCTAAAAAATACAATTTTATATTTTTTAATTTAAGATTCCCAATATTACACAAGCATCGGTGTTACACCATGTAACAAGTATTAACTCTTTTATTTTTTTTAAGTCTTTACTCTATCACACTTTTAGACAATTACAAATTACACAATTATTATTACATAATCTTAAATCATATAGTAGTCTCATTACTAAACCAAAAATTGATTTTAACCTGGACTAACTATTAACAAAAGTAGATGTTACAGTAGTGTACTGCTGGTTAAAAATATTGACTATGTTTAAAAAAATTGCTTTTTTAAAGATGTTATGCTAAAAGTTAAAAAAAAAATCTATTTATAAGTACATCAAGGTTTTTGGCCGGTCCATCAAGTAATGATACTGTGCTTCAATCGCCAGTTAATAAGAGACAAGTTTTCAGAAATTAAATATATTGAAAAATTTGGGAATTTAATGCAGTTGACATCGATGTTATTGCAATGTATATGGTAGATAATGAAAAAAAAAATATTTGTAATGTAAGTTTCACATATAACGATATTATTGCATAATAATAGAGACAAATCTATATATTTTCTGCTTTTGTTGAGAAACTTGCTTTAGAATTTTTTTTTTTTCTATAACTTATTATTAGTCTTTTGATCATTTTATGACGGTTTAAATTAAAAAAACAAATTTTACTGTAAAATCAATCAAAAATTTTCCGTAGAATCCAAATCTGACGCCATTTCAAGTCTACATCCTGTCTACAAACCAAAAAGCCATTAAACCAATTTTTTGTTCCTTGTACGCTGGGCAAAAAAGAGCATTTTTAGATTTTTTAACCGCCATATTTGACGTATTTTGATGTAAATTATTTAGAAAATATAAATTTGTTCTGTGTATTTGGGTTTTTTTAACCGCCAAACTTGACGTATTTTGAAGTAAATTATTTAGAAAATATAAATTTGTTCTGTGTATTTGGGTTTTAAGAATCTCAAACTTGACAAAACTGCAAAAGTAGGCCTATTTTTCAACATAAATTCGTACACGCTCAGAGAAACAATACACCAATTATTATTAAAAATTTGAATTTTGGGGACAACTTTACATAAAAAATAGTCAATGTAACACTAATAAATTTACAAAAAATACTATAAACACACTAGGGTGTGGTTTAAAACTTTTTGTTTACACAAATTTTTATAAGCGCCGGGCGCATTTATGTTTGAATGCCAAAAATAAAAATATTCTCAAATTTTGGCGCTGATAAATCAAGTATAAATTTGTGCCGCAAACGCAAAAACTATCAAACAAAAAGTAAAATCGACCAAAATTATTTCAAGCAACAAAAGATGTTTTTGTTAAACTTTTGAAATAAGTTTAAAAAAAATAAGTCAAACAATCTTTTAAAGAAAAATTTTTTAAGTAAAGAAAAAATGTTGTACAAAATGATTCTTTAAGATGGGTTTTCCTACGCCAGATAAGCATAAGACTACTTCCCATGTAAAATTGTTTGCAAAACTCAAATTTTTACTAATATTTGGTGTATAATTCCTCTGAACGCTGCTAAATGTGTATCTGAGAGTTTATGTTGAAAAATAGGCCTAAATACACAAAACAAATTTATATTTTCCAACTAAATTTTATCAAAATATGTCAACTTTGGCGATTAAAAAAATCTAAAAAATGCAACAACAAAAACATGGTTTTATGGATTTTGAGGCTTATAGACAGGATATAGACTTGAAATGGCGCCAGATTTAGATTCTACAGAAAATTTCTGATAGATTTTACTAGTAATTTTTTTTTGAGTTAAATCTGCGGTTTAAAAAAAAACTTGAAAAAACCGTAGAATTTACTTCTGCTTTGATCCGTTTGAAATAAAATTGCCTATTTATATTTTTTTCAAAACGTGATATTTATGAGTTACTTAATATTTTACAACAACATAAAAATACGTTTGAATTTGAACAATTAAAACTACACTAGTTGAAACTATCACATTGAAAAAAAGTGTCTATGAACATTAAATTTAAATATTTGTAAATTAATAATCTTGGAAATTAATGAATTTGCAAGCTTATTCAGTATGTCGATAGTCTATTTAAAAAAAAAATGTTTTCACACAACTGACAGTAAATATGTGTTAAAACTTCTAGCAAGTCTTGTACAAAAAGTAAATATTTGTTTAGATTTGTGCCAATAAATTATGTATCTTAAAAAATGTTGAAGGAAATATTTATAAACATTGTAGTCAGATATTGTTCTAGGATTTTTGTTTATCATTGCTGCAGATTTTAACCTAAAAATTTCAAAACGTTTTGTCATATTTTTTTATGTAGTTTTTAGAAAATATGAAAAGTATTTGCATCTGCAAAACTCATTAATATAAATCAAAAATAAAATAAGAATAAAGCGCAATACTTTGAGAAACACAAGCATATATTAACTTAATTGTGTGTATTTTTCTTAAGTGTCTGCTGTATGTACAGAAGTCAAAACCTGCAATACGGCAACAAAAATGTTTACAATTACAAAACCAGAAATAACAATGATATCAGAGCAAATTACTGCATACTCACAAAAAATCAAAACAGGCACTAGGCACTATTTGTTAAGTATCAATATTAAACCAATATATCCATGTAATTAATAAGTCATAAATAAAAAGATAATGACAACAGTCAAAAAAGTGTATTCATATAAAATCAAAAATACAGTCCAATGGCAATCATCATTCTATTTATGGTCCTTAGAACCGGATAAGAATCAGCATTAGATCAGCACGTACGTAGCAAGCAAGGCAGAGCAAGCAACGCAGCATAGTCGGATTCGAACGTTCGGGACTCAAGATTTCCAAACGGCATCATCAACACATAACAACATAAAATAGCAGAAAAAATTGTAAAATTATTACAATCACGAGCAGTAATAAAAGATAGCATAACAAAAGTCAAACATTCATAAACAAACTCATAACTAATCAGATAGCAGAAATTGTAGATATATATATATATATATGTATTGAATAGTAGAACAAATAAATTACAAGAATTTTGGAATAGATATAAATTATTACAATTAGAATTAGAATGTATAGACCCAGAAGCATATGAAAAAGATAGAGAAGAATTTGAAAATGCATTTTATTAAACAGTATCAGCGCTACAAAGGCAAGTTATTCTATTGACAAATCAACGAAATTTTAATTCATAAGTTTCACATCAAAATTTATTAAATTTAAAAGAACCAGAAATTAATGTACCACAATTCAGTGGCGATTATGAAAATTAGAAAAGCTTCATAGATTTATTTACAAAATTAATACATCAAAATCAATTATTATCAGCTATACAAAAGTTTAATTATTTAAAGTCACTAAAAGACGAAGCACTGCAAAAAGTAAATGCAATCACAGTAACAGCTCAAAATTATCCAATAGCAGTTCAAATATTAACAGATAGATTTGACAACAAAGATCACATAACTAATTTACACATGAAAGAATTATTTGAAGCAGCACCAGTTGGCAAAATTTTTATTGAAATTTAAAAGTTAATTACAAACACAAAACAGCGCATAAAAAATTTAGAATCACTCAGATTACTAGTTAAACATTGGGACGCAGTAATCATATATATAGTGCAAAAGAAACTCAACAGCAACACAAAGCGACAATGGGATCCAGCAAGGCCCAGAGGTCATTTACCAACATTAGAACAATAATTCAAATTTTTGGAGCAAAGATGTTTTGTTTGGGAAGATTGTCATGTCAGAAAAAACAAGCCAAAGCACAAATTCAACAGTTATACGCATCATGTATCAGAAATAGGGAATGCAATACCGGGATAGCGGGATCCCGAAACACCGGGATCCCGCATGCAATATGCGGGACTAATCTCGATTGCAAATTTGGCGGGATCCTCGGGATTTGCGGGGAAAAACCAAGTTCATATGTTTTAAGGTGCGCGTGGTTGCGCGCAACCAGCTGATGAAACCGAAACAATTTGATGTGATGTGATGTGATTCATGTTATTCCTCGCCTGAAGTCGAATTATTTGCCTGTTTGAACTTGCAATTATAACGCAAGTAACGCATCGCAACGAATTGTGCATCGAGTTTTATTTATTTAAATTAACTGAACTTTTTAAACATTGTGTTCAATTGAAATAGTGATAATTATGTCGGAAACTGTGTATAAAAACTTTTCTAGTACTGTTGCTGTTTGGAAATACTTTTTGAAGGCGGAAGATTCACAGACAGCAAAATGCCAGTTGTGTAAATCAATAATTAAAACGACAGGACGATCTACTAAAGGTTTGCACGTGCATTTAAAATCGAAACATAAAATTGATACCAAATTAAAGGATTCGGAGAGTTCGTCAAGGTCACTAGATAATGCTGCCGCTTTGATAACTACATCAGCGTCCGATTCCTCCGTATCAGCTGCTTTGGTAAAAAAACGTAAAATCACTGATCACTTTTCAAGAGAAGACAATACCGTAGAAAAGAGAGTATCACGCATGGTGTCAAAGGATGGTTTACCTTTCCGAGTTTTTTGCACATCGTCGGATTTGCGAGATCTTTTTAAAGCTTTGGGAGTAATATTACCAACTTCTCCTAATTCTACTAAATCAATGGTTATGAATTATGGGACGACAATAAAAATGACCGTTATTAAAGATCTTTTAAAGCTAAAAGACAACAACCATAGATTTACCCTGACATTCGATGAATGGACTTTTACCAGAAACAGGCGCTATATAAATGTAAATATTCACGCATTTGCTCAGGAACAACCTATTTTCTGGAATTTAGGTCTGGTGCGCATTTATGGAAGTTTGCCTGCAGAAACCTGTATCACGATTTTAAAAAATAAACTGTCAGAATATGACTTATCTCTAGATAAGGATGTAATCTGTATTACCACAGACGGTGCCAAAATCATGGTAAAAATAGGTAGGCTCATCAAGCCCAATCAGCAGCTTTGTTATGCCCATGGTATACAATTGGCTGTTGTAGATGTCATTTATAATAAAAAATATTTTTCACTTGAAGCACACAATGAAGATGAAGAACTGTCTGCGCAAAATGAGGCAATCGATGAAGGAACAGATGAAAATCAAGAGGATAACCTAGCAAATGAGGATCTCGATAATGTAGAAGATGGCTTTGATGTATCTTTTCCTACAAGCAAAATAAACCTGGCTATGGAGTATGCAGAAATTATAAAGAAAGTAAGAAAAGTAGTGAAACTTTTTAAAAAGTCCCCTACAAAAAATGATCTGCTGCAGACGTATATGATAAAAGACATGGGAAAAAACATTGTTTTGTTGCTGGATTGCAAAACAAGATGGTCGAGCCTATCTGAAATGATAACAATATTCATTAAAGTAAGATTGTGCATTTCTAAAGCTCTGGTTGATTTAGGGTTCAGTGCAAATCCAGATTACTTATTCACGGAACAGGAATATGATGTGCTAATGGATCTAGAACAAATATTACAACCTGTCAAGCTAGCTGTCGAAGTTTTATGTAGGCGAGACTCTAATTTGATTACTGCCGAAAATACTTTGAGGTTCGTTATTCGTAAATTGATACATATTAATAAACCATTAGCTCAAGAACTTGTTATCTCACTGAGGAAACGGATAGCAGAGCGGCGAAGTCACTTGACTGCGACTTTATTGTACTTACATGATCCGTTTAAGTACGAAAAAGACAGGACAGAATTTATGCACGATGAAACATTTAACCTACCTTCAAATAATGTAATACGCAAAGAAATTAAAACTATCATAGAAAGGTTAGAGTTCAGGGAAAACAACGTAAAAGCTACCGCTACTGCTGATGATTGTGAAAACGAAGACGAAGTACCTCTAGCGACTCTCGCCAATCAGGAGTCAGATTCAGCAACATCAACAGCACCAATGCCACTTCAAGAGGAACTCGAACTGACCTTGACCAGTTTAATGACTTCTGTAACACCCCAACCTAGATCTGGCAATAGCAATCTTGAGGTTTTGACAAGGAAGGAGATGAATTATTTTGAGTCGGGTGGATTAAAAGGCACATACCTCCAATTTGCCTTCAACTCATTAATGACGGTTGTTCCTACTAGCGTAGAAGCAGAACGAGCTTTATCCGCTGCTGGCTACCTAGTCAGGAGCCGTTTAGCCGATGAAACAATTAACACTTTAACTTTTTTGCGCAGTTATTATCAAAATAATATTTAATTTTCTTGTAATATTTAATTTCTTATAATAATAATGTATAATTCTTTTTGAAGAATATTAATAAAGAATTTGATACTTATAATTTGTGTTATTTTAATAAAAACTTTGCAAATGTGGTACTAGTTTATGATTTGATTGCAAAATCTTACACTACCCTGCAGGATCCCGCAAATACCTGGATTCCGCGGGATTGAGAATTTTTAATCCCGCAAATACCGGGATCAAAATTATCTTACGGGATTGCATTCCCTAATCAGAAACCACCAAATCATCAAACCCACAAATATTCTCAAATTGTAAAATGTGTCTTAATGCTGATCATAAAATATATCAATGCAAAAAGTTTTTAGAACATAAAGTTCTTCAAAGAAGAGAAACTATAAAATCATTGCAACTTTGTTTCAATTGTCTCGGAAGCAATCACACAACAGCACAATGCATATTGTCATCCATATGCAAAAGATGTAATTCTAAGCATTAGTCTTTTTCACATTGACTATCAACGATCTCAAGCGTACTATGCCCAAGATAATAATGAGCAATCACAATCATACGTACCTCAGCAATATCAAGTATCAAACTCCTGCACTACGTCACCACAGCAGGATGTTCACACAGTTTGTCAGAGTCATGTAATGAAACAAGTACGTTATGAAGCACTTATTAATCAATTCAGCAAGAACATTCAAGTGCGTTAGTACCAACGGCAATAATATATATATATATATATATAATAGACATACATGGAAACAAATTCAAATGCAGAGCGTTACTTGATTCTGGATCACAATCCAACTTTATTACTAACAAACTATGTGAAAATGATAGGTTTACATATCAGAAGCATTGATATATCAGTAGCAGGACTTAGTAAAACCAGAACCAGTATCAGCAAATTAGCTGTCGTAACCATTCAATCACGTTACAACAAATATCAAGCTTAAATGTCATGTTTAGTCTTAAGCCTAATATTTCATTTGATCACAAGTTGTTAAGGATTCCAAGGAATAAGTCATTAGCGCACCCAACATTCAACTTAAATAAAAAATTAGATATGCTCATAGGTTTCAGCAATTTTTGGGAAATCTTATGTCCAGAACATAGTATAAAATACTCATTTAGGAAGGGTTGTATCAGGCAAATTGAAGAACCTAGTTTTAAAACAGACAACTTGTCACTTATCACTTATAAAAGATTATCCATCAAAAATTTATCATTCAACGGAAGAAAAAGCATGCGAATTTCATTACAACAACACAACGACCAGAGACAAATTAGGTCAATTTATAGTACAATTTCCGTTCAAAGACAACTTACAAGACTTAAGAGATTTATATAATTCCGCATTAAAACGTTTCAAAAATACCGAGAAAAGGTTACAAAAAGACAATAAATTAAAACAATAATATATAGAATTTTTGGACAAATACAAACAATTAGGAGAAATGTTATTAGATACGGAATCGCAAGAAATCTTAATTAATCAAGAATATTTTTTACCACAATAGTTAAAAGTTTAAGATTAACCACTAAAGTCAGGGTAGTATTTGATGGTTCAACCAAAACTAGCACAGACTTATCACTCAATGATGTTTTAATGGTTAGACCAAATATTCAAAATAATTTAATTTCAATTTTGATTAAATTGAGAAAGTACAGATTTGTTATTACAGCCGATTTAGAAAAAATGTATTGTCAAATACAAATGCACAATGATGATATTAAATACCAAAAAAATACTATGGCGAGAAAATGTTAAGGAACCCGTAAAAATATAAAAATTAAAAACAGTAACTTACGGTACATCTTCGAAAAGTTAATTAGCTACGTTGTCTTTAACAATTAGCAATAGATCAAAAAATTAAATTTAAATCAGTCGCAAAAATTATCTAAAGGGTTTTTATATGGATGATTAATTAACCGGCGCTAAAACAATTACTGAACTCACAACTTTAAAAGATAAAATAAATCAATTACTCATTACTGAAGGATATAATTTAAGAAAATGGTCTAGTAATTCTACAGAATTACTTAAATCTATCAATAATCCAACAATTGATCCATTTTTATCATTACTTAAACCTACGCAAACAATAAAAACATTAGGTATACAATGGAAACCTCATCAAGATTCAATATTGTACTCTACTAAAACATTAGGTGAAGTTGATACAACAAAATAACAAATACTAGCTCTAGTTGCAAGATTGTTTGATTCATTAAGATTGCTAGGTCCAATTATTGTCAACGCCAAAACAATTATGCAAGGTTTATGACAGTTGAAAACTGGTTGGGACGATCTAGTTTCTCAACAGGAAAAATTAAATTAAATTGCACAAGAACTTTAATTTAAAATATCAGCATATTCAAGAATAATAATAATAATTGATGAACCAATAGAATTACAACTTCATTGTTTCAGCGACGCCACAGAATACGCTTATGGCAGTTGTATTTACTTAAGGTCAACTGATAAGCACAATAACCACCAAATGGTATTGATGAATTCAAAGTCAAGAATCGCTCCTCTCAAAAGGGTTAGTTTTACTGAGACTTGAGTTTTGTGCAGAAGTTCTTTTAGCTAATCTATATCAAGCTACTATACAATCATGACATTTAGTTTGATAAAGTCTTTTCTAAATAAAAGAAATTGCGTAGCTTTATCTGTAGTTGAAATAAACAACGCTCATCAATGTCTTAAATAATAAAATTTTCTCAACAGGAGACGTTTAGTCAAGAATTATCAGAATAAAGTCAAGGAAAGTGTATAAATAAGCAAAATTAAATAAAAAGTTGCATACTTTCTTTAATGAAAACGGTTTACTACGAGTAGGAGGTAGATTAGTAAATTTATCAATACCTTACTCCTAAAGGCATCAGATAATAATGCCAAGTAGTTATAAAGTTACAAAGCAAATTATACAAAGAGAACATGTAAGGTTGTTACACGCTAATACTCAAGCTTTATTATGCAGTCTGAGACAAGAATTCTAGCCCATAAATGCAAGAAGCGAAAAATCATTGTTTAAAATAAACTAATGGGAAATTTGCCTGCATGCAGAGTAACACAGGCAAAACTATTTTTAAATACCGGTGTAGACTACAGCGGACTTACTTAATCAGACAAAGTATTATAAGAAAATCACCAAAAACAAAGACCTACATCTCTTTATTTGTATGCATGGCAGATGAAATTTTGTCTGCTCTCTGGCGATTTATATGCTGACGAGGCAAGTGTGCAAACATATATCGTGATAACGGCACGAATATTCATGGCGCCAATAACAAGTTGCACGCAATTCAATCCTTTTTTTAGAATGAAGCTAACAAAACTCAAATTATTGATTCCTCTGTAGGAAGCAGGCATTAAAAGTGTAAAATATTATCTAAAACAAATCATAGGAGAAACCATTTTAACCTACCAAGAGTTTAATACGGTTTTAATTAGAATAGAAGCGTGTCTTAATTCCCGTTCATTATGTCCTATCTATGCGATCTAAATCAAAGCTTTGCCTTTTATTATTAAATTGAAACTAACTTGCATCAATATTATTACTTAATAACTTCTTAAAAAAAAAAGTTTAATTGTCTTACTTGAATACCATGCTTGAGATATTTGCATGTAAAAATCTCTTTTGATACATGGTCAAAAGCAAGAAATAAAAATTGTTCAGTGTTAGACTTATTAAAATTATATATTTTTTAATTAAACATAATTTTTAAATACTTTGGAAGCTAATAACTTTTTCCTAAATTCCACAAAAAAATTTTGTAACTGTCAAAACTGTGGTATGAGGAAGTACATTGCACTAAACACGAACATTGTCAAAAACATCCAATTAAAAATATCACTAAAATATTGTTATAAATCTAAAACTGACAAAATAATACAGTAAAATTTATTTTAAAAAATAGACAGATAGAGTTAAAACAAAAGCAAAAATTAAAAACAGTGATGTTAAAAAGTAATTCCACTCTGCATTTCATTCAAAAAAAGTTTTTATTCTGTAAAAATCTAAAGTTAATTAACATTTCAATTTATTACATTTTTTTGTTTTTTCATTTTTGTTATACTTCCATAAAAAATTATGCTAGGTTAGTTGAAACAGAATTGGAACAATGTTATTTGTGCAATATCAATTAATGGTACGTTAGTAGTGCGGCACTTAACTAAATTGCGCACGCTGTTTGTTGAAAGTGCTGGAGTGAGAAAGTTGTTAGACAACAATGATGCTTGAGGTTCTGCTAATTAACTTAAACAACAGTAAAATGTCAACTGTTCTAGAGCTGCTAACAAATGAAGCAAACCTAATAGAATAAGGATCTGAAGCACAACGTTTTATCCACAAGTAGACTTTATACGCAAAGTCTTGGCGTGACAGTATGCAAAATACAAAAAACAATACTTATGTACAAAAAACAAAACAAAAATTATAACTTTTTGTCACATAAGACTTTATGCGCATAACTCACCTCAACTTATTTGAAGAAGATTATCGCCAATCTATTTAACATCCAATTTATGTCCTTTTTTTGACTCAACTTTACAACACAACAGCAAACACTTAGACTGTTTACTAGAATAATTAAACGTTTGACATAATAGATCAAATTATATTTAAAACATACAAGTTATTTGACTAGAAAATCAAAGAAATGCAACAAAGGTTTCTGGCATAGTCAGACTCTTTAACAAATAAAATGCAATAACCTTAAAGAACTCTATCAAAGAAACTAAGGTTGAGTTAAATTTAAATTATAATGCCATACTTATTTAAGCTATTTAATAAAATTTTGTGAATTACATTACCAAACGCTTTTGTACAGTTTTTGTACTAATTTATGCTCATAATGTCACATTTATTTAAAAACTTTTTTTTTTTAAGAATCTATGAAACGATGTGCGTTATAATAATGTAATATATGCAGATCATATGTTGTAAAAAAAAGGAATGTGAAAAGATGTAGAAACTGATGCTAGAATTAAACTTAATTAAACCTATTTCTATATGTAGCATATTAGAAATAAAAACAATATTATTACTATTATTATTACAAAATGCATACAAATAGTATTTTTATTATACTATAAACTTGCCAGCAGAATAGTTTTTTTGGGTAAAACTGATAACCAATAGTAAACTAAATAATAAAATATTATAAAACAATCAAATGCTCCTTAATAATTAATACAAAATGAGAAATAACACAACGTAATCTCAATATTCAAACTCTCATAAACTTTGATGATAGAAAATAATACTGTTATAAGCAGTTGAAAAACTATTGATTAGAAACTGTTACTTTAACAACTTGCTGATGTTTTATATCATAATAAAAAAATATGTTTTAAGTTGGAAATTAATTAAAACAATGTGTTCTTCCGTTTGATAATTTTCCTTCATTTTTATTATTAATCATAAATAAATTTATTTAAAATATTATTGCTTTATTTAATATGTATTTAATAAAATTATGAAGATATTTTATAAAACTGACAAAGAAATTAAAGCAAAACGTTTTAAGAATTATCTACATTTATGAAGAAAATTGCAGTAAACCTTTTCAAGAAATGCTTGAGTATAATATATAATTTAGTTTATTTGCTTTAAATTTTAGCTAGTTTTTAATATCAACTAAATAGTGTTGCCATTTTAATTCTTTATAATATACCTTATATCATATTCTTAAATTTAGTATGATAAATTAAAAATCTGTGATTTAACAATTGGAATATAAATGATTTTATTATAAAACTTTAAACATAAACTTTATATTATAATATTGTTTCTTATGTTATTTTAGTCGTATATTTAGAATATTAACTAATTCTGTTATAGTTTCACTTCCGACAGTTTTATATTTTATTTCTTTGTTATTTGACTTTTGAACCTCCCAGAAGATATAAAAGTTTTCCAGATAAAGGAAACTTAAATAACACAGACTTTTCCTTGTTGGTTAGAGTGCAGTAATTTTAGTTGGAAGTTAATAGAAAATTAAACAAAATGTTTTTCCAAGTAGCAACTTTCTCTGTTTCCACTGCCGTTTCAAGGGGAAAATATGTGGCGTCCGACGGACATTAAGAATTCGGTAAATGAATATTCAGCGTAGCCGTGGGGGAAAACTTCTTAAAAGGTATACATCCTGAATTTTCCCCATTTATTAGCCACCCGCATTAGTCATGGTTTGCTTTAAAATATATACGTCCTCAAAGTTTTCTACTCCTTTTGCACCGTGAAATAAACCGAATAAGGAGCTGCTCTTATTATGATAAGGCAGATAAACTTCTCGTCAGATTAGTGCCTTTCTTATCTGAAATTTTCCTTTTTGCAAAGCAAACTGAATGGATAACAACGCCTGTTTTATTTTCTTGTATAAGAATTTAAAGTTTTATTGCTATGCTCCCGTGTGTGTGTGCATTATATAAAAATGTAACGACTACGCTGCAAATTCTCGGATTTGCCCTGCTTTATACTTCAGAAGCAGGAACTTTCCAACACGTGTAGTGCATGGAATAAATTCATCTTAGAATTTCTATGCGATGAAACATTTTAAATGGCATATCAATTTATTTCGATACAATATTTTTTCATCTGGAAAACCAGCTATTCATATTTATGTGCAGTTATGCGAATGCACATTTAGCCTTAATTAAACATTCTACACATATCGATTTGATAATTTTAGCCTAGTTTCCAAATTGAGTGTATTAACACGTTGCAAAACTCCACTTGCTCTCAAACAACTCGGGCAAAACTAAACCAATTATCTATTTTAAGGAGTCTGATATAAGCGAGAATGATGATGCTATGTATATTTATTGTAGATTAAATTATATAGATTTATTCTCAACTAATTTTAATTACATATTGTAATACAGACATTGCTGACTAGTTAAATTTCAGATATATTTATTCTAAAAATAAGTTTGTGCCATCCTTAATTTAATTATATATGATTAAATTAAGACCCTGGAAAATTAATTGATTTAAATATATAAAATAGCTGTTGTTGTCGAGTAATATTAAAAGCAGTATTCATAATTTTATAAGTTAGGAGTTACAATTTATGGAAAGTATTCTATTATTTTATGTAACAATAAGTAGCACTTTTGTTTACGATAAAGTAAAAGCCGAAATAAAACCAGCCATAGTTATTAAAAATGTCTGGTTGAGTTGAAGTACACTCTATTTTTTATACTATATGTAAATATTATATTCATAATTCTCTAGACAAAATAATATTTTTTTTGTTTGCAACTTTGCAATGTTTGTTCATGCTATAGATAAATAAGAACTGAAATGGAAGCTTTATATCATTTTTTTCTTTGAAACTGTTTTTCATACATAACATTAGGTTGGATACAGTTGAGTCAATATTGTCTGTAATAATAAATTATATTACTTTTACTGATTTATTAGTTAATAAAATATATATGTTATATTTTTGCAATTCCTGTAGATGTGAAAGCTGCTGCAATAACACAATTAAAACAATCAAAAGAATTAAAACATGACAAACAAATTTTACTAGTCACTTCAATAATTTAAGCAATCCAAATAACTTATTATTTTCTGGAATAATTTTGCATAGTACATAAATATACAAACAAAATTAAATATAATCATATCTCATCTGTAGAAAGTTCCAGTAAAGCCAAAACTAGTAATGTATTTGTAAAAATATTATTGTGATTAAAAACATAATAAATTGATTTTTTTATTTTATAAAAGCATTCATTTTAAATCTAAAAAAAATTAAAGATTTCTGTAATTCTGCAATTCTTACAAAACGCCCAATTAAGACTATTCCGACCGCTACCTTAATTTGTAGGATTTTAACAAAAACGGCAACTTTGGCGTTATTGCTGTGTCTACATATAATTTGATAATCAATTTATTTTTTCACCAATACATTCAGAAAGGATCAAACTGTGATATGTCGAAGTGTAACTTTATCACTCTGCACAACAATGTGTCGTAAGAAGCTTTGAAAGTACAAAAAACTTGAGATGAAGAAAATTTTATATCTTTCACAGTCCCTTATTCTAGATTCATGCAAATAAGATTTAGCTTAACATAAAATCTCTGTGAAAACATTTTATTACATTAGCTTCAGGTCTAAACCAATTTTGAGTGAGGGTCAATATGATTAGCAAAAAGTCAAGCATGCATTTTATTTTACAAATCAAGAAATTAAATGGTTTACAAAAATTCTGTTAGTGATGGTTCATTTCTAGACATCAGAACCGTTAATCAACCTGACCAGTAACTGTCAGAAATTTGTGTTAAGCTAGGAGTGTGAGCAAACGGTCAATAAGTTGAAGGAAGCATTAGTAAGCTTTTCGTTGTTGATTTGTGCTAATTTTGCAAAATTTGTTATTGTGCAGAATGATGCAACCAATGTGGCATTAAAAACAGTGCTAAGAAATCGGAAGTTAAAAAAAAAGTTATTTTGAATCACTCACGGTCCTTCATCTTAGATGCATGCAAGTAGGTTGTACTTTGCAAACAGCTTGGCAATCACTGTAAGAACTTATTATTTGATTTGCTTTGGGTGTAAACTAAGTTTGAGTAAAGATCAATATAAAAAACAATAAACAATGTACCGCCCGGGTGGCGTAGTGGTTAGCGTACTCGACAACTATACCAGGGGTCTTGGGTTTGAACCTCAAGCCCCTATCTGGAGGGTCAGTTTTTTTGGTTAAGAAAAAATGTGTTGTGATGAGTACGCCTTCTTTTGGATAAAAAGAAAAACTTTAGTAGGTCCCGTGTACTGCCTTGATGTTGCGTGTACGTTAAAAAACCCAATAATTTAGGTTGGAATTCAAGAATTTGCGGCAAAATTCCCAGATGTGGTAGTCTTAACCTCTGGCATTAACAGCAGAAATAGACCGACGCTAAATAATTAAATAAAAAAATAAAATAAAAATAAACAATGTAAGGATTTAAAGTAACAAACCAAGAAACTAAACAGTTTATAAAGATGGTATTTAGTATTAACGGTTTATTCCTTAATATTCAGAAGTAACAGTACTGTTAATTAACTTGACTAAGAAACGTCAGAAATGTGTGTGAAGCAAAGAGTGTGACCTGGCGGTCAAAGAAAAAGTTAGTAAACTTTTTAGTGTTAGCTGTTGCTGATATTCTAAAGCCAATTGCAGTGCAGAATAATGCAAGCAATGTGACGTTAAAAGCAGTGCCAAACAAATAATTGTTTCATAATTTTTTTATAATGCTGAGTAAATGTATTATCCTATAAAGAAGGAATTCTTGGTGTTATATAGAATTGATAAGCTACATTGTTACTTAGAGAGTGACCACCAGTTTACAATTATAACGGACTATTACAGTTTGTTTAATTAAATTATCATTTGCAAAATAAAATTTGTTGTTTCTGATTATCTTTCTGCAGTCATTGAATACAATTTCGGCCAAGCTGATCAAAAACAAGTTTTGTACATTTATTAATTGAAGGTGGTCATCATTATGTTGAAAATTTATTGCGGCAAAAAGAGGTAAATGCACCAATTATACAACTGCGTGGCAAATGATTAACTAATTAGCCCATTTTCACGTAGGTTTACCGTTTGATCCTTGTCATTGCTGACCAATTTAGCAAACTCGCATTAATATTATTATTTTTTTTTTATTATATTAATTGTTTAAATTGGCAAAATTGCTTTTTACCGACAATGGTGTTCCGTAGTAAAAAAATTTGCCGACTAGTAAGTGATTATAAAATATACCGTGTATAATGCTGTGTATCATCCGCAAAACAATGCTTATAAAAAAATTAATAAAAAGGTATTTTGTTTGATTACCTGCCACAAATAAAATAAACTTGATTTGCACAACTTGATATAAATTTACTGTAGAAAATTTTTATTACAGTAATCTTTTGGTGTAAACTATTTTTGAGTATAGATCAATATAAAGACTTAAGATCAGGCAATGCTTTAAAAATAGTGATCCTAGAAGCTAACAATAAAAAAAACATTAAGATCTACGTGTTATAGTACAGTTAATTACAAACAGCTCAGGCTAAAGTATAGACTAAATACAACTTAAGACAATTCATTTTATAATCGTGAATAGTGTGTGAAAAAAAAATCAATTGTCTGATGAAAACTAGAACAAAGTATTTAGGACAATATTGTACTCATAATAATAATAATAATAATAATAATAATAATAATAATAATAATAATAATAATAATAATAATAATATCAGTTTATATAACGCCCAGCGTTATATAAACTGCACCGGTAACCGAGAAAAACAAGAATAATAATAATAATAATAATAATAACAAAATATAAGAAAACAGTATAAACACATATAAATACGAAAGTGAGTCAAACAATAAAAGTGTACATATTAATTAAAATATTCTTTTATAGTATATAATTCTTTATAACATAAATATTCAAAAACTTTGGTTTTAAGTTGATTAAGGTTTTTTATTTTCTAGAGATGGTTAGATAAGTGGTTGAAACATTTCATTGCTGCGTACCATGGTCCTTTTTCACTTGCTTGAAGGCGATTGATTAGATAATTGTATGTAAAATTTGCATTTCTCGTACTGTAGTGATAGCAGATTTGGTTTTCTTTAAATAAATGTTTGTTTTTATGATTGAAAATTAACAACTCGTACATTTACAGCTCAGTAACTGTCAATATGTTATGTACTCTAAACACACCTCTACAACTGTCATTATAATTAAGACGACTCATTGATCGTAAATTACGTTTTTGTGTTTTAAAAAGGTCATTATTGTGTGGGCTGCTACCATAAAAAATAAAGCCAAATCTAAGATAGATTTAAAATTGGCGTGGTAAATAGTTTTTAATGTTCTTGGTTGGTGTAACACGTTCTTTTTAGTTTATTATTATCATAGTCGCAATGAGATAACCAAGTTAATTTTTTGTCTATTTGCATGTCCAAAATTTTGACAGAATTTTGACAGAATTTTGACAAACTAAACTTCTATCTCTAAGTAATATTTCTTTTGGCATTTCTGTTTTAGAGTGGTTAGGAGTAAACCAGATTATTTGTGTTTTCTCAAAATTAGTTTATTTTCTACACACCATGATTCTGCTTTGTTGGACGTGTTGGTTGCAGAGAAAATAAATTGTTCGATAGATTTTTTGGCAATAATAAAACTAGTATCGTCTGCATAGTTTTGTGTAATAACATTGTTGTTGTCTATTCTGCATACTAAGTCATTTATATAAATGATAAATAACGTTGGTCCTAAAATGCTTCCTTGGGGTACCCTTGTTTTTATGTTTAACAATTGTAATTCTAAATCTTTTAATGTAATTTTTTGTTTTCTGTTACTCAAATAAGATTTTATTAATTGTTATCCTACACCTCTGACCCCATAAATATATAACTTGTCTAACAATATTTGATGGTTTACACTGTCAAAAGCTTTTGACAAATTTATGATAATGCCTAGTGGGTAATTTTTTTGTTCAAAAGATTTTAAAATATTTTGATATATTCAAAGTTTGCTGTTGCTGTTGATTTGTTTTTAATAAAACCGTGTTGCGATGAGTTGATGATATCATATTGCTCTAAGAATTTTACCAATCTGTTATTGTTTAATTTTTTAAAAAAATTTCAGAATGATGTTAGCAAACTGATTGGTCTTTAATTTGAAAAAGGTTTGGATCACGTTTCTTGAATATAAGTTTTACCACAGCTATTTTTAGGTTATCCGGAAACATTCCCCTACTTATGCACAAATTGAAAAGAAATGTGAGTGGGCGTAACATTACTTCTGTACAAGATTTTAGTAATTTTGTACTAATTGTATCATAACCTGTGCTATTTTTGTTTTTAAGTCTTGTGATAATATTATATATTTCGCTTTCAGTAGTAGGATTAAGATATAACGTATTATTATTAAAATAATTATTAAAATATTAAATTGTAATTCTGTTCTGATGTTTATATTTGGCATAATCGATATTAATTTTTGTATTGATTCATTGAAAAATACATTTATACTATTAGCAGTACCGTCTGATGTAATTAAAGGTGTAACGTTTCTTCAAGTATTTTTTAAGATAATTTTCCAAGACATTTGATTAATATTATCAGATGCTCTAATTTGATTACTTATTATTTGTTTATTAGTTTCTTGCAGTAAGAGTCTATACTTGTTGTTAGCTTCTTTGTACAGCTCGGCACAAGTGTCCTTGTAATGTCTCAAAACACATAGTACATTTAAGGTATTTTTGCAAGTTTCAATTTCAGATGAGTTGTAAATTTTGGTTTGTTTTTAAGTTTTTGCTTGCAAAGAATTTTAGAAAAACATTCATTAATATGTAGTGTTACTATATTCACAAAAATGTTTCAATTTATGTTTATGTCATGGTACTCTTGAAATGCGGAAGCCCAGTCCATTTGATGTGACTTGTCAATAAAGTATTTTGTATGTATTGTGCTTGCTGTAGATGCGAGTATAAAATATTTGTTTAAGTATATTTGTTTTGTTCAAATTTGATGTTATTTTTTGTGCAAGGTGGTCTGCTAAATGTGATGGAATGACTTCAGTATTGTAACTATCTACCATGTTTGTAATAACGTTATTAATTAGCGTTTTGCTAGTTTTAATATTAACAAACTTTCTATATATGTTGCAGTTTACATCTAATGCATTAATATTGAAATCTCCTAATATAAAAAATATTTTATTTTCTGAAGTCAGTTTATCTAGCAAGGAATCTAGGTGTTGAAATGTATTAGTATCTGACTCTGCTGTTCTATATACAACTACACATAACTAATTTCTTCATGCATGTGCCCATTCTATTGCCGCCATTTCGAAGCAATCTTTACATGATAATATTTGTAAGTCATTGCGTGGAATACATAACAAGTTATTTCGTACATATATAGCTGATCCGCCATAAGCTACATCTTTAGCGTGCATTTTTTTCTTAGAAAAAAAAGCAATTATTTAAAAGTTTTAATTGAAAACCTTTTTAAATTATTCTCAGTCTGCCAGTGCTCTGTTAACGTTAACACCTGACAGTTGGGATGGTCTTCTATCATAGCTTCAATTTTAAATGTAATTGAATTAATTGAACGTATATTATTATGAATGAGACTTACAGTTAACTTAGAGTCCTTTCTGTTTGTTGAGAGTCTCCTAAAAAAATATTTTTTGGAAAATTATATCTAGCGGGTAGGTGTAGCATACTACACCTTCTGACCAAAAGTCATTGGAATAGACGTTTTCTATATATTCGAGTTCGACACCCACTTTAAAGCAACTGTTATTTTCCGTAGTAAATTTAGTTTCAATCACAATAAACTAAGCACGTGTATAAGTTATTAACACGTAAAGGAATTTTAATAGGCAAATATCATGTCTAAGATCTGAAACCCGTACAAGACTTTTGCAATTAATAAATAGTTATAATATTTCAGCTTTTACCACCTAACGCTACAAACTGCAAAGCATTTAATAGTTATTTTTGTAACATTGATCAAAATCCAACACAAATTCAAACAAACGGATAAATTTGAAATCAAAAGGATATACAAAACAACCAAAATAAAATAAATTAAAAATATTTAGAATTTTAATACAGCAAATAAATCAGTAAAAAAAATCTGATCTCTTAGAACTAAAATTGATTTTATATATAAAACAGGCTATGAAAGTGAAAGAAATAACTACATAGTTTATTGCCATATCTAGAACATATTTTTATTCTCTTACAGCTAGAAACCTCCTACCACCGGCCACACTGTTTTTGATGTATTGTAGTAACATTTAACAATCTCAAAAGCATCACAAAATTAATCTGCAATAGTTTATCTCAAAGATCATTTTACGTCTATTACTTTTCTTGTTGTATATAAACAATTTTTCAACTTCTATAAAAACTACGTCTACTTTTTTTTGCCAATGATACAACCTTTTTAAACTTATTTGAAAAACGTTTAAAGTAAAAAAAAAAAAACTAGTGCGTTGCAAATAAACTCACGCTGAATAAGTTTAAAACAATGTTACTACAATTCCAATAGTTAAACTACAAACTGCAAAATATTTAGGTTTTACACTTGATAGCATAGTATCTTAACATGATCATCTGAACTGCTTAGAAACTAAATTATCTTATTTTACTTAGTTCCACTCAGTTATAATATATGCTATTAAAATCACATATCAAGACATTATTATTATTATTATTATTGAAAGTTTGCGATACAACGTGCACTGCAATCCTAACCGAAATTTTAACATTTATATTTGCACAAGTTGTATATGTTAACATAAATGTACATGAAAAGTACATAACATAAAAAGAAAATCTGTTGTTTTTATCATTTTTGAGTAACCAGAAAAAGAAAACTCTCAATAAAATTACAGCAGTCACTTTAAACAAGTTTAAAGTAGCAGTAGAAAACATCTCTTTATAAATTTTTTTTATAATATTAATAATTCTTTTGATTTTGAATGTTAAGCCTGTCTTTTATATTTAAATTATGTTTTAAAAAATAAGGCCATACTGATGAGAGGTAAACCTCGAAACGCGTCTATGGATGTTTTTAGTTTAGAATATTTTTTCATAAATTTAATTTTTTAATGTTATTATTGGGTTGTCCGATTGAACAAATAGTAACGAGCGCTACATATGTCGTTGTGGCATTCGTATAAATTTACCTATTTAACTAGGCTTTATTCGAAATTATTGCTTTTACAACTGTCTCATTTGAGGACAATTGCGTCTCTTCTTTATATATTTTATTTAAATTATGTTCATGGGGTAATTTGTCTCCAACTGGATAATCTCCAGTAGTGCTAAGGTAAAATATTTTCTTAATCTTGTTATAATATTGTTATACCAGGTTTTGATACTGAATAATGTTTCTTGTAAAAAAAATATTCCATGTGTTTTTTGCTAACTATTTGATATATAAAATGCGTAACATATAAATTGTTCTAGGACTATCAAATTTCACTTTCACAAATCAATTATTAACTTTCTAAGAAATTATATAACTTTCTGAGATAAAAAGTATAGTCGCAAAAACCAGCAAGTCACATCCAAAATAAATTAAAATTTTATGACTGAATGGGTTACATACGTACAAAATTGAAGTTATAATGGTATTATTTTTATTGACTTATAGAACTAGTTGATAACATTAATTAATTTTTTTACAATTTATTCAAGCCTAGGATACATTGGCAACATGACCGTTTAACTATAGTTTCGACAATTTAAGTTTTTAGTTTTATAAAAAGTTCAATATTTTTTTGCAATTGTATTCATTAGTCTTGGGTTGTTTAACCTTCTTGTTATAAATACTATAATCACCAATTTATTGCAAAGTTTTTTTATAAATAATAAAAAAACATTAATCTTACCTACTATTCAAAGCATAAATCTATCAAAAAAACTGCATTATTTCCTGCAATAAATCTAAAGTTTCAACGTACATCTAGTTTTCAGCTTTGAAGAAACATTCTGGTTCTGTTTATAACTACTTGTATTGATAAATGTATTTTCTGTTACATTTTATACAGCATTTTTTGCCAATTTTTATCACACACTTCAATCACAGTTACTTAATTAATTATCATCCAAATCAAAATTAGTTATCTGCATCATTCATAATGAGGATGATGTCAATAATCATTGTAAAATAGTAACTTCAAAGTCTAGATTGCATAAAAGTACTGTACGTTTTCTACTAATAGAAGCCATAAAGCCATAACTATATTACAAACTTACGTATAAATAACACATTAACTATATTATTTGCACTACGTATGCAATATGCATAGATGTGGTAGATATCTAAAATTGCTTTTATAACAATGATTTTGTTTGTAATATAATTTGGAAATAGATGGGTTCTTCTAATATGAGTTCAAGCATTCCTTGACTTTATGAATAAATGAATGAATGCTGAATAAAGTGACAAATATTAAATTGTGTTTGAGAAGCAATAGTTTGTCTGGTTAAATTCAAAATTAAGTTTAACAATAATATACAATCAAAAATATTATAAATATAGAACAGAAAGAAGTAAAAATTTCTTAAAACTCAGTAGGAACTACTTATATAAATATTTAAGGTATTAATATACCGTTTCAGAGAGTGTCGTTTCACTCGTTAAAATTCAAAGTTATTTTTATGTTGTGGCATTTTATGTAATATTTAAATATCACATTTTGAATTTTAATTAAAAAAATTAGATATACCTTTTATATTGATAAATTATCTATTATATTTCAATGGCCATGTCTGAGTTACACACAATAGATGTAAAAACTACAGCAAAGTATATGGTCATGCCTGAGTCAAGTGAACTGAACAAAAATTTGATTATGCTCAAACCACTGAAAATGCCTATTTTTACATGAGTCCTGATCTTGTAAATTTTTTTAGGGTTTTTTAATAAGCCATTTTTGAGTAATATGCAATCAAAATTTAAAAAAATAACATTTTTTTTGCATTTTTTTACATTTTTTTTTTTTTTTTTTTTCTTGTAATTTGAAAATTTTGCAGAATTTTATGACATTTAAAAAAAAAAAAAAATGACGGGTATTTGTTTTTTTTATCAAATAAGAATAAAAACGTGCTTTTATAAATGCAAAAGATACCTTCAAAATTTCAGGAAGTGCCGTGTGCTACGCTCCAAGATATCTTACAATCCATAAAAATACTTAAAAATATCAAAAAAAAATTAAATTTTACAATTTTCTGTGGATACGTTCTAAGATACCTTGGAGCGTAGTGCACGGAACTTCCTAAAATTTTTAGAATATTTTTTGCACATATAGAAGCAAGTTTTTATCCATATTTGAAAAAAAAAATACCGTAACCTTTTTTTGAGAAAAACTGTTTTTTAAAGTTCTTAAAAATTTTCAAAATTTAAGAAAAAAAAATTTTAGCTGTAAAGAAAGATTCTTTGAACAATTAAAAAAAAAAATTTATCACAGTTTTTTCTAAAAATGCAACCCTGACAAGTTACAAACGATCAAAAAATGTAAAAAAATGCAAAAAAAAATTTCAAATTATAATTGTTATTTACTCAAAAATGGTTTATTGAAAAAATCTAAATAAAATCACAAGATCAGGACTTATGTAGAAAAAGACATTTTCTGTGGTTTGAGCAAAATCAAATTTTTGTTCCGACTCAGACATGGCCTTATATTGATTTCACATCTTATCAAAAATTTATTAATTCAATAAATATTTATTTACTTTAAGAATTATTAATATAATTTACCATAATAATAAACTATTATTATATTGTGAAATTAATCTAATTATTTTACAATAAATTAAATATTTTTTTAAATTTAATTTTACTTAAGAAAACTACATTTTCTAATGTATTTAATAGTAATTAAACTACAAACTAATTCATAATTATGTTCATGTTAAAGTTACAATGTTAAGTTTATTGTCATTGCATTTGTCTGCAGAAATCTGTTAAAATTAAATTATTTAAAGCTAATGCGCATGTTGACTCTAAAACCCATGCTCGGCAAAATAGGGCAAATAGAATTAACTTTATTCATTCTACTCCGTAATACTCAAAAGGCAAAGAATTGGTTTTGTTTATATCAAAAGCAATACCCAAACAGCCGTAGAGCGTAAAGAGTAAAATGAGTAGAATAGCCAAACACAGTTATTGTAAGCACAAAAATAGAATGGTTAAAAGAATAATTGCAAACTACCTTAAAAAAAGTTAAAAAGTGGGATCATTGCTTTTTTGTCAGAGATAAAATCTGCTTGGCAAATTACTTGACACCAAATTTTTATGAAAATTCTTTATTACATTAACTTTGAATGTGAATTATTTTTAATTGAAAATCAATATAAAATACAACAAATCAAGCAAGGTTTTAAGAGATGGAGATCGTCATGTATGCGCGACTGCCTATTGAAAATATTTGAAATTTTTTGTGCAAGCTAAGGCTAATAGAATCAACCTAG
Organism: Tachinus rufipes; assembly: GCA_963932245.1. NCBI lineage: Eukaryota > Metazoa > Arthropoda > Insecta > Coleoptera > Staphylinidae > Tachinus > Tachinus rufipes. Next base: position 86,753,591 of record OZ010741.1, on the reverse strand, counting down.
AAATCTAAACTTAAAACCAAACTGTTATTTTAAGACTATAATTACATTAAACAAAATTCTATATCTTTAACCTCGTTAGTTGTTTTCTAAATATTGCCCAATTTGACCGCACCCAAAGAACTTTACGATCTGTTGCATGCCTTGTTTAATAATAAATTTAAAAAAAAAAGTTTTCACCGAGTCCTCATCGCGGCGCGGCCATTGCTTACTCACTGTGGGATAATTGTATTAAGTTATTGCTAGTATATTAGTGCCATGGCGCATCATTGAATAATTAAATAAAATACAATTGATCAAAGTATTGTGACCTCACGCCCTACCGACTAGCTGGTGCCGTCGTATCCATTACACTTTTTCTTTGACAGTCGTATCCTTGTCGTGGTTATGGCGTTTGTGAGCTTCAAAGAATCTTCAAAGTATAGTTGGTGGTTGAGGTTGGGAAAAAGGCCTTTTCGTGTTATGTTATGATTTAAGCAAACAAGCAGCCGGGAGCAAAGTTTCAGACTAAATAAATTCATTCTGGGCAGTAGTCGCTTTGTCAATTTGTAGAAAAACTTCCCGCGTGTTTGTGCTTTGCGTGTGGGTCTACACAATGACCGACAAGATGAGTCTTTGAGTACACTAATGGTTGTTGAGTAGTACCCGTTTGTGTACAACTTAACTCCGGAGCCTATAATTCTCTAGTAATCCTCGCAATTAGTATTTAATGTACTTATATTTGCGTGTTTTTTTCCGACATACTGTCTACAAACCAAATTAATATAAATGTGTCCAAAGATGCTAACCCTTCAAAGGCAACAACTTCACAGACTAAATCTGTGAGGCAGAAGCTAAATAAAGAAACAACTATCCTTGAAGCAGAAGTAGCCAGAATCATCTATGGGTCAATTCAAATAATAAACCGGAAAATATTTGGTAAAAATCCTAACAAACAACAAAGAACAAAGCAGCAATTCTAACTAAAACTAATATTAAAGGTCTCTCAATCATCTGCACGTAAAATTAACATTGAGTTGTGCTGGGTAAAAAGACATTTTTATACAGTATAAAATACTAAGACTAAAACTTGACATCAAAAGCATAAAAGAAACCCCATCTAATCAGTGTTCTGGCATACATTAAAATAAGACATAAATGCAGTAAAATTATTTTACCATCTACCCAAAATCAGGAATTTTAAAATGCATTTTAATGAGCTCGAGCTGTTTTCCTGTTTATTTTTGCTCCGCCTACTACTCACATAGGTAAAATTCGTTTTGACTTTCATTTTTTACTTTACTGAGTAAACAATATTCATCTCTTCAATTCACTTCTCCTTGCTGGTCACGTCCTTTGCTAACCAAGAAATTTATGTATAATAAGTTTTATAATAAGTTAACCAGAAGAAAAGATTTTTCATACAGACAATATCATATTTTTGTCTTTTTTCTGCATTCACAATTTGATCTTACAACCTTTTGTTATAATTTTGCAGCAAAAGATAAAACTGTTCACGCTTTTCCCGGTAGCCTCTCTAAAAAATGTCTTTAACTTTATTGAGGTTTACAACTTTTTTTGCCACTAACTCGTACAAAATTTCTTAATTGACTAATCTGTAAAATTCTAATTTTGACATTTTTTTTTGTAAAGTATACGGCACAGTCCCACAAAAACCACAATAATTGCTTAGTTTACAGAGCGTCGCAAAATATCAAATAAACTTCAATAACTTTTTAACAAGCTAATGACTATCTGGCATATTAAAATTGTTACTTTTTTTTACAACTTTGTTGTATAAACTGTTATTTGTCCAATTGACAAATTAACTGGCAACTTTTTGAAAAATCTTATAACTTTTAAACATATAAACTGCTGTATAGACTATGAAATGCCAGTTTGACAAATTAACTGTCAATTTTTTTAGAAAGTTGTATAGTTAAAACTATTAATTTTCATGTACAATTCTTTTGTATGGATTGTTAGTTGTTAATGTGACAAAACATTTGTTAATTTTTTGAAAAATTGTATGATAATCTGACATATAAAATTCATAATGAATGAATTATTGCATAAACTATCAAATGTCACTTTACAAATCAATTATCAACTTTCCGAGAAAACAAAATTATAAGTATGATATATAAATTGATGCATAGACTATCAAATGTCAATTTGACAAAACATTTGTCAACTTTTTGGAAAAAAATGTATAATAATCTGATTTATAAAATTAATAACTTATGAATTATTACATGGACTATCAAATGCCACTTTGACAAATCAACTGTCAACTTTTTGAAAAAACGTAAAACTGTATAATATATAAAATGCGTAAATTAAAAACTGTTGTATGGACTGTTGAATATCAGTGACATAAATAATGTGTAATATATGAACTATTGTATAAGAATAAGAATGGTGTAAATCATGTCAAAATATACAGTTTAAAATTTACATTAAAATTGTTACATTTACAAAGTTTGCTAGGCAAGTACAAAGATAACTAACACAAAAGACATATACCATATTAAAATACAATATTAAAAAAATCACTAATATAGTACAACGTTTCCAGTATCAGTCTTCTTGTTATCACAGACTTAAATAAACTTCGATTCATTTCCCTTATTTTTGTTGGTAAAAGGTTGCACATTTTAATAGAAAGATATTCATAAGTCTTTTGAACTTTGTTCAATCTAATAGTTGGTAGAATTATGTTGGAGTTAGTTCTAATGTTGTAGCTATGAATATCTTTCTGTTTAATTTTATCCGAAACGTTGTCCTTGGCGTGTAATAAACAATTCAACACAAACGTGGCTGGTACTGTTATTATATTTAAAATCTTGAAATAAATACGGCCGGTTGTGATACAGAAACAATAATTCTAATTGCTCTTTTTTGCAGAACAAAAATGCGAGTTGATAATGGAGAAGTTCCCTATAACAATATCTCATAAGTTAAAATACTATGAATATATGCAAAATAGCATTTAGTATTTTGTGCAATTTTTTTAAGCAAATATAAGTTTTTAGTTAGTTTACATGCTAAATTCTCTATATGAATTTCCCAAGTAAGCTTTGGTTGCATATGAATACCTAAAAATTTAACACTTTCTATTTTAAACAAACTGTTGATGGCAAACTGCATGGAGACAGTTTTATTTGTATTTATAACAAGATCATTTGTTTTTAACCAAAACATTGCTTCATTCAGTCCTTGATCAACACTAGAATTTATATATATGTTATGTCTTGTAATAAAGTTGTATCATCAGCATAGAAAAAAGTTATAGCAGATGTTATATTACTGTTCATGTCATAAATATATAATAAAAATAATAGATGACCAAGGATTGAACCTTTAGGTACCTCAACAGTTACTTTTGCCGATTTTATCTATTTTCAAGATATGATTTCATAAGCATTAACGTATTGTTTCTTATTCCATATTATTCTAATTTGTCGATTAATATATTGCGACAGACACAATCAAAAGCTTTACTTAAATTAATGAACAAAGCATTTACTTTTTGCAATTTTTAAACGCTGTATAAATATCTTGCACAAGTAAATAAATTGATGTCATAGTTAAGTTTCCCTTTCTATTGCCATATTGAGTATGGTCTGTCAAGTGTCAGTTTGACAAATCAACTATAAACTTTTTGAAAAAACGTATAACTAATATATAAAATGCGTAACATGTAATTTATTTTATGGACTATAAATTGTCAGTTTGATAAATCCACTGTCAACATTCTGAAAAAGCGTATGACTGTCCAACATATAAATTGTCTAACATATAAATTGTTAACTTTTAATGATAATTCTGTTGTATAAATTGACAATTGTCAGTTTGACAAATTAACTGTCATTTTTTTGAGGAAGCATATAACTCTTTGACATTTAAAATGCATAACATATAAACTGTTGTATGGGACTATCAAATGTCAATTAACTGCCAATTTTCTTTGAAAACATTTAACTAAAACTATATTTTTTTTTACAATTTTTTGTATGAATTGTCAATTGTCAGCTTGACAAATTAACTGTCAACTTTCATCAACTATTGTACATTCGCAATGCGTTTTCTTATATTATATTATATTAACAATTAAAATGGCGGAACAACAACAAATCAGCTCTTGCAATAATTGTGAAATTAAATTTACCAACAGTGAAATTATTATTAATTCTGTCGGTTTTTGTAAACTCAAGTTTTACCCAGCGGGTGCTTTATTGAAAGATGGCAAACTGAAGTTAATTAACAACAAAAATAAAAATGTAGAATCATCCCTAAATAATGAAACATCTATGCTGGAAATGAAATGAAGCATTCTACAAAACCGTGAGTTATTACAGAAATTAACTGCATCCATATCTACAGATAGTTTATGTTTATTTACAAAAAGCATAAATATTAATCAAATGATAACCAATGAAAACAATCTTACTGAAATTTAAAACAAAAGGGACATTTCGGTGCCAATAGTCGAAGTTAGAAATGACCAACTAAAAAATGATCCATACAAACAACATTAAGCCATATCGTTTACGTTCAAACAGTTTTTGCAATCCACAGATTGATTTACCAAGTAATGACAAACCAGACGGTACGAAAGAAGATATTGACACGCAACCTCATTGAAGTCAAATCAAAAATCAGAACAAAACCTCTCGTCGTGGGATCCGGAAATATTGAAAACCCAAAACTTAAGTTAGTAGAGTCTAAAACCTGTATACATGCGTCTCGCTTCCATCCAAGTGTTGAACCTGCTGAGTAAACAAAATATTTACATTCCAAATTACGCATCAATAAAGTTATATGCAACAAATTTAAAACTAAACACCTGAGCCAACTTTTAGCTCATTTAAAATTAAGATTAAAAGCAATTTTTATAATAAAATAATAACTCCTGAAATATGGAACAAAGAAATTATATTAAATAAATTCTATTTTTTTTGTGTCTCAAAAAATAAAATTGAATATTATTGAAAATAAAAAAACCAACTAAAAATGTTTAAATAATACATCAAAACAAACGAAGTATTATTAATAAATTGCCACTTATAGAATTAAAATGTTACATAAGGAAGCTCCGAATGTTTACTAATTAGCAAACACTGGTAACTACAAGAAAGTGAATTAAGCTTAATAAAATTTAACAATTTCAAATTAGCTTTATGCTTTTGTCGAACTAATACAATTCATGGAGAAACTGCAATATTTATTGATTTTGCTTTCCAATTTACCGAAAGAACAGACATCAATAAGCTATCACTGGAAGGCATATGTGAAATATGCGCTAGACAAAACAACAACACAATTATTGTTGCAGTATATAGACCTCCTAAAAAAGACATTACAATTTCTTTTTAAATTTTTATTAATTTACTAGAGTTTCCAATCATTGAACACAAAAATATAATAATCTTATAACGTAAACTTTGTAATAAACGAAGCAAATTGAACTCATTATAATAACCACCAAACTTGCATACATATTTTTTTAATAAATATTGTTTGTTTAACATGTTCGGTAGAGTATTGTATAAGTGATCATAACGCAATCAAAATTGAATATTCTGCAAATCACACTGCAACTAAGCAGTTTTTCTATAAAAAAATATTCATCAATTCAAACATAAGTAAATTTTGTGATCTACGAAAAAGAGAAGTCTGGAATAATGTTTTGTCAAATAAAAAACCAGATATTGCATTAGAATACTTTTTTAATATAATTTTATATCATTTTAACTTAAGTTTCCCTAATGTAAAATGTAGCAATACAAAGTAAGTACATGTCTCGTAGATCACCTCGAACTTATTGGAAATCATTAAGTTTAATTAGTAACTTAGCAAACACGTACCCAATCTTTAGGTCAGAATATAAAAGAATAAACACTTTGTATAAAGAAAAATTAAAAAAAGCAAAAAAAAATTATTACGATAACTTAGTAAATAAAGCAGACAACAAGCTAAAAATACTGTGAAATTTAGTAAAAAATGTAACAAAAACTAAAAACAACGAACAAATCAAAATAAACCTTACTGATCATAACTATTTAGATTTTCAATTTGCAAAAATTAAAAAAAAAAAATTTTAGATGTATTGCTTTAGAACTAACAAATTCATGACCAAAAAAAGTAGATAAAAACTACATAAACAGTAATAATGATACCATTCCAAACACATTTTTTTTAGAACCAGTCACTGAAACTGAAATTATTTAAATTTCAATATCCTTAGCAAATAATTACTGTTTTGACGTATATGATTTTTCTACTTTTATATTAAAACAATGTACAGAGCATATAGTAAAACCCCTTGCTCATGTAATTAATTTATCTCTAAAACATGGTTTCTCTAGCTTGTTAAAGCAAAGTTTAATAATACCAGTTTACAAAGAAGGTGATTGATCAAGTCCAGAAAGTTATCGTCCAATAAGCATTTTGCCAATATTTTCAAAATTTTATAAATGTGTAAACACAAGAATTAATTTTTTTTTAGTAAAACACAATGTACTCGTATTATCCGCAAATCAGCATAGTTTTCGCAAGCATAAAGATACAAACAAAACATTAAATGAAACTTTAAACTACATATTAACTATTAAATAAAAAAAACATTACACTCTAAGCCTCTTTGTCGATCTAAGCAAAGCATTTGACTGTGTAAGTCACGATGTGCTACTCGAAAAGTTAGTGGAATTTGGCACCACATCAAATAGTTGCCAAATTCAAGTAGGGGTTCTTCAAGGTCCTATTTTAGAACCCACGTTATACATCAATTATGCAAATGATCTAAACAAATGTATTAAAAGTAATGATCATAAACTAATATCGTATGCATAATATATTAATAAGAGGTAATAGTGTCAACACAATACAACAACATGTTAAATCTATTTATTACAATTTTTCTACTTGGGTAGATAAAAACAAATTAATTTTAAACAAAAACAAAATAACATTTGTGATGTTTGGATGCAACAAAAACAATATTGGTTTCCAGTTTTTGGTATTATCTGAAGAAAACCTAGAGATTGCCAATGAAATAAATTTACTTGGTGTAGTCATTCATGACGCATTAAAACGGAATTTTCATTTTGAAATCTTATCTAAAAAATTAAATAGAAGTATATGCACTAAAAATATTGTCCCAGTACTGTAATCAAAGTGCCCAAAAAATATTTGATCTTAGTACATTTTAGGATATAATGCGATACAGTATTATCCATTGAAGAAATTGTACTAATACAAATATGCAAAGACTATTTATAATACAGAAACAAGCAATTAGATTTGTATCGGGTCTTAAATTCAGAGACTCGTGCAAATTGGAATTTAAAAAACATTATATCCTAACCATATATGGTGTTTATATCTATAAATCCATCATGTTTGTCTATAAAAACCAACATCGCTTTAATTTTTTACAAGACAACCATAGTAATAATACTAGTATCAAAAACATAATTAAAATCTCTAATGCCGCTGAAACTCTTGTGTTTATGCCATGTAGGTTCTTTAACAAGCTTTTAGACAACATTAGAAGCATAAATAACACATATGTTTAAAATAAAATTAAAAACTTTGCTTGTTGATAAAGTGCTTTACTCCCTAGATGAGTTTTTTATATAATTTAAGTTGAATCAATTTATTTTTTTAAATTTATGATTGTAATTGATTGTTGCTTTTATTAATATTATTCTACTATTTTATTTTTTCTGTGAGTATATATGTTGCATGCATGTGTATGCACATATATACATCTTTTTGTGAAAGTGTCCAGGTAAGTTTTTATTGACAAGTCCGTTAACTGTAATAATTATCGGTGAGGTTTTAATAAATTTTAAACTCCAAACATTTTTTAGATCAATTTGAAGTGGTAAGTACTTTTCTGTTTTTTTCTTATATAATGTTTCTACGTTTTTATCGATAATATCGGGTCTATTATGTTCAACTTGTCTATCGGTTTGTATGGTCAGATTCCAGTATGTTTTCTAGTCTTTATTTTTGCAAGCGGGTTTTGGGTTATACTTATAATATGGTTGAGATTCACTTATTAATCCTGTTTTTTGCATATTGCTGAGTGCAGAATTTTAGCAACATTGTTATGTCGTTTTGTGTAGTATGTTGGCTCCATGTAGCTACAACCCGATGCTAGATGTTGGATTGTTTCTTGTTGTTTGCCGCACATTCTACACATTATTGAATCTAAATCTCTTTTTAAAAGGTATCGTCTATACGTTTTTGTTGAGATAACTTGGTCTTGGATAGCACGAAAAAATTCCTAAGTTTCCCCAAACAATAAGCCCATTTTAAGATATGCTGTTGATTCTGTTTTATTTATATTGTCGGATTTTAAACTCGCATAAAAGAAAAAAAAATAAGTTAACAGTTATTTAATTCTGTAATTTTACCTATTTTTGCATAACGCACAGCACATTTTTGTATACCAAACTTCATGTTGATCGCTTTGCTAAATGATTTTACTAATTCTAACTCGGACCTTAGTTATTCATCATCCCTTGCATATAATTTTAAATCATCTATATAAAACAGATGCAAGATTGTTTTGTCTTTTTCTAGTGCATACCCATATTTTGAATTGTTAAGTATGCTACTAAAAGGACTAACGGCCAAACAAAACAACAAGGGACTTAATGTGTCTCCTTGAAGAATTCCTCTTTTTATTTTAATCTTATCTGTAGTGTAAGATTTGTTGTCGCTTTTAACATGGATGATTGTGCGCCAATTAGACATTAGTAATTCAAGTACGGTAATAATAGAATTGTCGATTTAGTACAATTTCAATATTTCTAAAAGATACAAATGAGGAACGGAGTCATAGGTTTTTTCATAGTTTATTTAGGCTATAGATATATTACGTTGTTTAGATTTAGCTTGTTTTGTAATAATGCTTTCAATAACCAGGAGTTCTTGGCTACTTTTTGCATATTTTTGCAACCTGCTTGTTCCCAAGCCATTATGTTATTATTTTTTAGATGTTCGTTTATCTTTTCTGCTGAAAATATTTTGTACACATTAGGCAAACAGGTAATAGGCCTGAATGATATGGGTTCTATAGAGTTGGGAGTTTTAGGTAGCATGTATGTTCGTCCTTTTGTAAAAAACATTGGAATTGCAGATGGATCTTTTAGAAGTTTATTAAGAGATCTTGTTAGTGCCACATGGGCTGACGTTATGTATTTCCATCAGTAGTTATAGATATTGTCACTTCCCACAGCTGACCAATTTTTTAGCCGGCTGACATTTTTTTCCAAAATGCATGCATTTGTTTTGGCGGTGGTACTGTAGAACAAAGTAGTATGGTTGCATCAATTTGTCTGAAAAATGGTTTTTGGTTAGAGACAAATAATTTATTTTATTTTCTGACGTTTGTGATATAGTCTAATTCTATTACCTAATGCAGCAATTTTCTGTTTATTGAGTTCAAGTTGTTTTTCAAGTGTTTCTTAATATTTAGGATCTCGGTTTTAATGAAATGCTTTGGGCATATTTTCTAACTTCCCGTTTTACCTTGCGGCTAGGTTGTTCTGTTTAAAAAATATGAAGTATTCCAATATGTTTCCTCAATTTTTTTTTTTCAAATTAAATTCCTAAGGCGGGATGTTGTTGTTACTTTGAATTACAGTAGTTTGTTGAGTTTTAATACCAAGTAGTTGAGTTGCGACTTTTGCCGCACAATAAACATAATGACAAAGGGTTTCCATGTTATTGATATTTTCAAACACATTGCCTAAATTTTTATTTAGTTTAATCATCACTTCTTTTGATTTTGTTGAATAAAGAATTTTACTGATAGTTGTCCTATTCTTGAGTACCCTGATATTTAATACAAGTTTGTTCAAAAAAATTTACTATATTGTTTGCAAATTATGTGCTTCTGTTGCCGGAGCAGCTACTTCTTCTTCTTCTTTTTTGTCTTTATGGAACTTGTTTTGAAAGTTTCCTTCTTGTTTTTCATGTTTTTCTGAGGTGTTCTTTGACACTTCTTTTCTAATGTTGTCAACTTCTGCTATAGATAGTCTCTGTCGGTTTAAAATAGACCTAACTAGATCAGCCAAATTTTGTTTAGTGTATTGGGAGTTAGGGTACGGAACCATTGCATTTAATGGCTCCAAGCCGGTATCCACAGTTTCATTGCCAGGTGCTATTGCTTGTATAGCCTTATTTCGCAGCATAAGAGTACCCACTTCTCCTTCTGCTGCTAGAGGCTGAGATCCGTCAACACCTGCGCCAGCCTCGGTCATAGGTGCCACCCTTGTTTTACTATTTAAACTTGTGATCAATCCTTTAAGCTAACAAGGAGGTTAACTCTTGTTGCCGCGTGCGCCGTTAACCTTTTATACAATTTCTTTGATTGATTGATTATTATAAGACAAAATTCTTTGTATATGTATATATTATATACTGGAAGGGATTGTGTTTGAATGTTGGTTGTATTATCCGTAAAGCTCGGGTACGTGGTGCCGCTTTTCTCAATGTCACCAAAGATTACTGACCATGTGTTCACTTCCTGCGTTATTATTATTATTATGAGTATTTTAATAACATATAAAGTATTATTTTGACCTATTAAACAAAAAATTAAAAATACCCGACGTCTTTTTTTTAATCTGTTTTTAATAAATGAAAAACATTTTAAAAATTGACAGAAATGTCTCCAACACATTTTTTTTAGAATTTTTCATCAATTCTTAGTAATAAATGTTATCTTCAATAATTTGCAAAAAAAATCTCTAAAAAGTTACAGGCGTTTGAAAATTGCAAAAAAATAAAAAATAATTGACATTTTTAAAAGTTTGCAACATAAAAAAATATTTTTAGTACCACTTCACTCATACATGACCATATGCAAATATTCTTATCAGACAAATAAGTAAAATTTTGCAAATACCCGAGTAAGTTGTGATATTTATTATTTATTTTATATTAATTATTATCACCTAACTTAATGTTTTGTAAATTTTTTTCACTAAGTACTTATTATTTTCACTTTGTTGTGCCAATGTTAAAATATGTGTTTAGTTATATTTATTTTAGGTTCAATTTGTTTAACATAATATTGGTTAACTTATGATTTATTTTATTTTACGTATATATTTCTTTACGTTACAAGAATAAATAAACTTATTTTACGGATTTGAAAAGAACTTATTAATTTAAAAAATCATGAGATCAGGTTGTTTTGTCACATTATAGATAGTATCAAAGGAATTTAAGACAAGATAATGATCAGAAGTTGCTGTTGAAAGGACACAGCTATTGGGTTGTTTACGTTTTCCGGTTGACCTCGCTCTAACCATAGAACACGCCACAAAATTGCAAAAGTTTTACAGAGTTAATTTTAAAGCTTTTATTGTTTAACAATAAATAATAGATAACAAAAATAAAAGTGATGTTAAATAAACACAGCCTAATAAAGTGGAAGCAACCAATACTACTTATTTAAATTTAATTCTTAAAATATCAAAATTAATTTAAAAATTTAATTTAAAACATAGCAATATTATAAAAACTTTATGACCAGTTTATTCTATATAAAAAAAATCATTATCGGAAGATGATACAAACAAGTTTTTTGTTTTAAATATATTTCATGATTTAGTACATAGAAAATATGTTTTATTTAATTTTTAATAAACTATCACATTACTACTATTAAATTTTTAGAAACTATAAAGTTAATTAAATTTAATAAAAAATAAAATTTGATTGGATTTGATTATTTTGTAATTTAGTTTTACATGTGTAAACTTTTATAAAATTTAATTATGGCGTTCAACATCTGAATATATAAAAAAACAATTAATATCAACATTTAATCTGATAAATAAATAAAACGTCTTAAGATGTTTTAATTAAAACATTACAGATGAAAGATAATGTGAAATAAAAAGAATATTAAATTAAACACATTTCAAGGAATGAATCAACCTAACAAATTTAAACTTAAACAACATGAATTTTAAGTATTTATAAATATCAAATGATATAAATAAATATCTGATAAAACATCATAAGATGAATGTAAACATTATGTGAGTTTTATCATTTATTTCAATGAAGCAAATTTATGATGTATTGCCAAAGAAAAAGAAAATAGTTGGCACGCTTTCTCGGCTGCAAACGTAGAAGTTATTTTTAAATTAGAAACAATTTGCTATAAAGTTTTTTTGCTTTAAAAACAGCAGCAAAACTTTAATCAGTGAATGCCAAAAATGAATGGAATTGTTGTTTATTATTATTAGAGGAGACTTAAAATTTTAAAAATAGTAGCAATACATTATTAGCACAAAGTATATTACCAATATTAAAATTAAACTTTATATTATTTTTTACCTATTAATTATTTATATTTTTTAACATGTTTTTTTTTAATTTAATAATATACCCGGCGCATTCACCATACTGTAAATTTACATAATACTAATTCATTGAGCATAAGTAAGCAATAAGCATACAAATCTGTTATTTAGTTGACAAATACCGTTTGTCTAAGTAAATTGACGTTCTGATTTTCCCTAGTCTACAGATTTTCATCGATACGCAACACACAATAACGCTCAAGACGTTTTCCCCTTAAATATTTATACAGACGGGGATTTTAGATTTCTAGACGATGTAATGACATCGATATTACGTCGTCGCTTCGCATTTCATTTTAGATCTAAAATATTTTAAAATGTCCTAAGGGATATGTCGGCACCATTCTTACAAACACGTATATATTGATGGATACGTAAAAGCTGAAGTTATTAATTTGCAATAAATTATTGTTCATCTAACTTAAACATATATACTAAATACAAATTATAAGTGACATTTTAATAGTTTTTTGTTCAACAAGGAAGATATATTAGTTAATTAAAAAAGTGTTTGCTGATTTTTATCTGCAAGATTTATATATTTAAGGATTTGCGATTGTTTGATACTGAAGGATAATAAACAGCGTTTGCCCCCCGAACAAGATTAAGTGCTTGACTCGGGGCGCGATAAATCAGCGAATGTGGGTTGTTGTACTCACTGGAGGACTGCGTGCTCGAACTGTTGGTTGCGGAGGCAGCTCTGTAGTACGGGGGTGTGTCAGCCTTCCCCAGCGGTGTTACCGCTCCCAGTCGCCGGGTCACGTCAGGTGCTGGTGGAAACCTCTCCTCCTGAAACCACAATACATACTAAATCAAAGCCATCCACTCGATAAACGACAAATTGCCATACAAAATAAACAGGATGGAAATCGATCTCATGTCAGGCCTAATTTATAATTTTTAAATTCTTTTGTCAATAATGAATGAACTTTGTGATGCATTTGTAATTAAAAAAAAAATGCTTAAATTTACTATTATAATTTACTTAATTTTTATTTATAATGTTGATACTAGTACACAAATCTTTAACAATTAATTAATTAAACACTTTTTCCATCAAATTAAGTCTGTAATTTAAACATAAACAAGTAATATATTATTCAGTTTATACAGCAATAATAATAAAAGTAAAATAATCCCTGACAAAAAATATGCTTGTATAACATTGTTCAGTTTTTTTTTAATATTCCTTTTGTTATGAATTATCTAGATTATTATTTTCTTTGATAAAGTCAATTATATTATTCTTGTAAATGTTTTATAAAATTTAATTTAATGTTGATTTAATATATTTGATAAAGTATATTTATGTTTTAAATATCTGAGAGAATACATAATCAATTTTATTAAAATTCAAGAATAAAAGTTTATTCCATTATACTTAAATGATTGTATTAATATAAATATTTTATTGTAGCATTTGAGGTAAACTTGTAAATACATATTAAATTCAAGTTAGCTTAATTTTATATAAAGAAGATGTTTTATGAGAAATTACATCATCTCACATCAGAATACGTCTGGTTATGTCATACACTTTAACGATGAAAAGAATACAGTTATAAAAGTTGCTTCTGTAAAGAAAGTTTTTAATTGGAGTACCTATCCGCAAAAAATGATCCGATAAAACGTTGGGAGAATATAATATTTTAATATAAGCTTTCTTTAGTAACTAATTGAGTCATAAACTAGGTACAGTTGTAAATTAACAAAATAATTCAGAACATGATTGACAATGAAAAAAAAAAAGTTTTCTATTTAAATAAATAATTTTCAGTTTAGTCTTAGTTTTTGAAGGATTAATTTAATTATATGTAAATTTTATTCTAGTCGTTAGCAATAGAAAACAAAAAACAAATTGAAGTTTGCCTAAAACACTTTCTTGGCTTTTTATATCAATAACATTTTTAAAAATTACATAATATACAATATATTTCAGAGTAAAATACGTAATATACAACGGGGCTCAGAGTAAATAGCAAACATGGCTTGAATAAAAGTGATAAAAATAGGTGTGGATAAGCCACTGACAAGTAGCAAATGCATGCAAACATAAAGTTGGAACAGCATTGTGCCTTCCTGTACCAGCGTTCTTTTAAGAAAATAATTTGTACACGGTATCACTTTAGTAACTGCTGCATAGTTTGCCGCGTAACTCTCTACAAACTTAGTAAAATTATTGCTTAAAAGGTTGCTAAAAACAGTTTGATTGATAAATCAGTAACAATGTCATCATTGAAATGAATAAAGCCTCAATTCCAGCGTTTTTTCTATAACTGTAACATTATACTGCAATTATTTGTATATTAAATGTCAACTCTTTAAGCAAACACAATAACAAATGAATTAAAATTGATTCCAGGCCTAATTATTTAAAGATTCAGTAAATTTTTTTAACTAAAATACTAAAAAAATCATATTTTTTTAAATTTTTTTTTGGGATATTTATTGAGTTTTATCTTCACTGAGTTTTCAATAAACTAGAAACAGTAATGAAAATGCATTTAGTAAACAATTAACAACATTCTTAATTAAATATATTAGCAAGCGTTTTAAAGTTTTAGGTCAAAAATCAAAATGAGTATATTTTTGTTTTATTGTTTTAAATTGCGTTTTTAAGTCAACTTATAATACATGCATAGCCCGGTAAATTAATTAATGATATATTTAATTTATAAATGATTTTATCTCTACATTATTATAAAAGTTTTTGGTCTATTGTTTAATAAAACTTGCTTCTACTTTTTTCTATTTTTTTCTAGTGTTTTTTCTGCCAACTTCTATTTTTTACCTAATTACATCTTGCATAATAATTTGCTACAGAGCAATTTAATTTTAAAATTGCGCTTCATATACTTAGCCAAGTATAGAACCCTAAACAGCATATAAATATTTTTTTTACAAATATTGTCTAACTTTATTACTCTTTTTTTATATAACTTAATCATATTATGTGATAACTGTATTTATTGCTTAATTTTTCAAAACCATTAAAAACATAATATAAAAATTTGCAAAAATGTTTATTTACATCAAAATTAGGTGCAAGTTTTTTTGTTTTTATAAACTGTAAAAACATAATC
This sequence comes from Tachinus rufipes, assembly GCA_963932245.1. NCBI lineage: Eukaryota > Metazoa > Arthropoda > Insecta > Coleoptera > Staphylinidae > Tachinus > Tachinus rufipes. Next base: position 86,738,134 of record OZ010741.1, on the reverse strand, counting down.
AACAAATAAAACCATTTTTACTTATGTTTTCTTTCAGAAACATATGCGCAACTTTTTTACTTGTGTTAACAGTAGTTTTTGTTAGCATTAGTTAAAATAATTAAACACATATTAAATTTAAAAAAAAATGTATTTGATGTGATTTACGAACAGGTAGTGTTTGAGAACTTGTTAGGGTTATATCAAGTCAATCTTTGGGGTGTGAAAAAATACATTGACAATTGTCTATAGAAGTACTTCACAACTGTCTGAGGTTATTTACAGATAGACCAAGAAGGGTCTTAGAGATATGTAAAAGAAAGTACATTGACATAGAAATTATTGAGGTACTTGACAGTTATAGCATGCCAAGTACGCTGACAAAGTTGGGGTTGTACTAGGCTGTAAAAGATTGAGATTATATGTTAATACCGTATTTGACATTGATGTCGTATATGTAACGACCGCTGAGAGCATGTTTTGTGTCAAACTTACATTTGCCGGTTGGGCCTTAAAGTTGTATGCAGGGCACATTACATTAGTAAATAGCAGTTATAAAAACACTAGTATTTGAATATAAATTGGGAGTGTGTTAAGTGTTAGGTGATTGATGGCATAGAGTACTATGTACTGATACAATAATAGGGATTTTAGCATCACAACCAGTTGGTCCGATGCTAGAAAGAAATTATATATCTGTAAATTGCACAAAATATATTATTAATTATGCGCAGGTTCAATTTATAGAAAAGTATCCGAAAATGATGGCAGGCTGTGGCATTAGCGGAATTGGACCGCATCGACATGAATGGAGTGCAGTACAATGCTAGGAGGATCAGTAACTTTTTCACAGTATTGTATTGTGGTTGGATGAATTGGCATAAATTAACTGTTTGTCAATATGTCATTAGAAAATAAAATAAGTGTTGGTTAAGAGCTTTAGCATCGTTAGACGTAACACATATGTACACTGTCAATCTAATCACATACTAAAGAATTTTTTGTTTGTTTGTAAGTATTTTTAAGTTTTTTTAATTACAAAATATAGACAAAAAACTGTTAAAAATAGTAACACAGTAATTTGCAACTTAAGTTATGGGCAGAAAATACAATGCAATAAAAAAAATGACGTTTTATTATTTTAACTTAAGAATTATACCGGTTGTCTTGTTAATTAAAGAAGAACGCTAGCAGCTTTAACAATTAAAAGATTATTTGCACGTTTTAGACAAATTATTCAATACCTAAAAACTAAAAAAAACTAAAAATCTACATTTAGCTATGAATATTTAAAACATTTAACGTGTAGAACAGAGTAAAATAATTAGAAAACTTTTACATGCAGACCTTTGTCCTAGTTCAAGGTAACACGAACATTACTGCAAAAAATGTTGAAGAGATTGCGTATGTTTCTATATAAATGTAGTTTGTGCAAGAATTAAATGACCAACAAGTTTCCTATAACTGGTATATTTTCAACAACTTTCCGCTTACAATGTTTTGTATTCATTTATTTGTTTCTACTGCAAAGTTAATTATCTAGTACCACATCTAGAAATTTTGCCGAAGATTCAATGAATCCAACCTAAATTATTTGATTTTTTAACGTACACATAACATCAAGGAAATAAACGAAACCTACAAAACTTTAAAAAATGGTTTATCTGATGACTAAAATTTAACTCATAACCTGATCATGAACGACAAAGCTCATTTTCAACTTAATGGATTCATTAATAAACAAAACAGTAGAATATGAACAGCCAATAACCCACAAACTACAAAACAGCAACAATTAGATTTACCCAAGTGTTCTGTCTGGTACAAAACTACATAAAAAAAAAATTGATTTTAGCTTTTTTGAATGCGTTATTTTTAAAAACAACGACTTTAACTAGGGCCAACGTTTGCCGGATTTAACAGTCCTAATTTTGTTTTTTTTTTTAATTTCTTGAAAAGAAAGTGAAAACATGCCGCCACTTACGTAATGTGTTTTTTAAAACTTAAAGACAATTCAATTCAATTAAATTGCCTATAGTTTGTAATAAAAAGATAAAAAAATAGATAATAAACAAAAATACACAACCACCCTGCATTAATTTGTTCTAATTTGAAATTTAAGAAACCTAGTTCTTGCTTTTAAAAATTATTTTTTAATTTTATCTACTTTTGCTGACTTTGGTTTTTATTTTTATTAATATTTTATTCATTATTTGTTTTTAAATCATTTGTCGATTAACTAAAAAATTTAATTTTTAAAACTTAAAAGTAAAATAATGTTGTTGAAACAACTTTATTAAAATTGCTTTGCTTTAAAACTCTTTCAGTTTAGTAAATGTTTAATTACTTGTTAACACATCTCAATGAAAACTTTAGCAGCGTTACGTATTGTAAAAACAAGTTTATAACCAAATTAAAATTAAAAAATTAAAACAAATATTTGCAGTATAGACTATTCTGACCGACAGCGGTCCCAATATCAATTCTAACTGTCTAAAATTATATTTATGTTTTTATTAAAAAGTATTGATAGAAATAATAAAATTTAGTAGATATTTAAAAAATACAAATAAATAATAACGTTATTTATAAAAGAATATATTTATTACAAAAATTATAATAATAACTTGTTTAATGATTATTAAAGAATGCATAATTTTTGTCTACCTAAAAACGCCTTTTTAAAGAAATATCTTCTGATACATCAATATCAATAAAAAGTTGTTATTTATATTTGTTTTATTAAGCAGAATTTTTTATACATTTTACATTATTATTAACTGTTGGTATTGTAAATTACCGTGTATACAAAAGTTGCAGGAAAGTGCAGATATTGCGGTAATTTTTTTAATAAATAATTAAGTTTCTTATTTTGTACTTAAATTTTAAATATTTTTTTAAATTAATATTATATGAAAAAGTTTTTACAGATTTTGGTTTTCTATTTTGATATAAAATGATAAACACTTGTACTAACTATAAAAATTTAAAATGATGATAAAAGCACTGATTTAGAACTTTTTTACAAATGCTTGTTTTTGTTTACAATATTTTTGTGATAAATGCCTTTAAAATGTTTTATCCAATTTAATAAGAACTTGATCATTCAAGTTTGCAGACAAAATTGTTCAGTCAATGTTTTAATTTTTGTCTACCTAGAATTGTACTTGAGACCACTGTGCGGTACTACAATTTGCAGTATTCTTACAAAAACTTTGACGTTATTTCTATTTCTACATATAATTTGATAATTAATACCAGTATATTTAAAAAAGACCAAACTGTGTTTTGTTACAGTATTTTATTTAGATTCAAAAGTATTTAAAAACGCAATAATTTTAATATTTCGATAAATTTTTTGACTATTTCCAACTAAAATTTGACTTAAATACTTGTCTGAGTATTTTAAAATACAGTATAATTCTTTTTGAATGTACTGGTACAATAGTAAACTGATTATTAATTTATATGTAAAAACAGAAATGACGACAAAATTGCTGTTTTTGTTAGATCACAAGTAATTAAAGTAGCGGTCAGAATGCTTTTACTATCAACCTAAAATAAATTTAATAATTTAATCTAAAATTACAATGATTATAAACTCAGTTAATCACAGCATTAAGCTATGATTGAAAAACCGGACTTTAGTCTTAATTTGATGATCTTAAATTCCGTATAAGTACTTTTGCATATTACTATAGATGTTTGTATAAGTTTTAAGACACCATTACACATATTAAATTAAATAAATAAAGATTTAGTCATAACTTAAAAGAAATTTATTAATTATTAAAAAAAGTAGCGGTTAGTGCTAGAGGCAAGTCGAGTTTTTTACGATTTTTGTGTGTTTTCATTTTTTAGTAGTGACGTCTTAAAAACAGGCAAAAAATGTATTTGTTTAAGAGTACGTTTTAGCCTAACTTAAAAACGCACGTCACTGTTCTAAAATTTATAAAATAAATTTTGCAAAAGTCTACAAATAATCAATCAAATCAAATTAAAGTCAATTTTCTTTTAATTTTTACTGCAGTGTCTCACACATATATGTAAAATTAAAAAAAAAATCAAACAAACAAACAAAATTCACTAAAATTCAAAGTTTTAAATATATATTAACAGTTTTTAAAACCAAATTTTATTGTTATTATAAAACAAATTATCTTTTAAAAGAATTTTAATAAACAATTTTTTTAACTTGACAAGTTTTGTATTGATTTTGGCAGTTTTTAAAACAAGAAGATCAATCATACCTTTATCATAGAGTCGTGATTGTGTTTTTGTGTAAGTAAAAAACACTTTGCGTGTATTATAGTCATGACTCAAATTATTTTTTTAAATATATTTTTGTTTTTATATACAAAACATACAACTTCATAAAAATACAAACTTAAAAAGGTTAATTAATATTCTTTCCGTTTTTAATGCGTTTTTGCACACATTTTGCCAATTGAAAGCTAGCTACTGTTATTACTGCACCTTTTTGAAGAATAAATGCTCGCTTTTAACCTTTGTTTTACCCTTGTAAATAGTACCAAATTTCATATTGTTTTCAAAATTTGTATGGTACAAAGTTTTAACGGCGTTTTTAATTGATATTGTACTCAAAGTTCTTAAAGCATAACATACTTTTGAAAGTTTACAACACAATTTAATGATAAAATGTGAATGGTTTCAGCTATTGACTGTAAGACAACTATACAGAATTTATAATAAATAAATAAAATTGCATTTATTCTTTTTTTTTTAATTCTTTATTTTTTACTTTATCAATTTACCTAATATGCAATAACTTTTCCAAAACCACTTTACAAATGCTTCAAATTGAGGTTGGCTTAAGCAGGAGGGGTAATAGTTGGTAGAGAAAAAGTGTGGTTGCAAGCATATGCAGACAACATGGTAATACTAGCAAAAGAAGCGAAGGAAATGAAAGAGATGATGAAAAGTTTAGAAAACTATTTTAGGAAAAAAAAGTTTAGAAGTTAATGTAGAAAAAACAAAAATTATGGTGTTCAGAAAGGGGGGTTTGAGAAAAAAGATAGAGGACTGGAAATGGAATGGGCAAGGTATTATGAAAGTAAAATCTTTTAAATATTTGGGATATATTTTTTGTACGAGTAACACCGAGAGCGAGCACATTAAAGAGATGGCTCGAAAAGCAAATAAAGTAGTGGGACAAGTTTGGGGAATAAGTGAAAGAAAATTTTAATGTATGAGAATAAAAGGGCTTATGTTTGAGAGTTTAGTTAGGAGTATGATATTGTATGGGTCAGAAATATGGGGATGGAAGAAACAAGAAAAATGAGAAGCAATACATGTAAAATATTGGAGATGGGTGCTAGGTTTAAATAGAGAAACTCCAGCATATATTGTGCTGGAGGAAGTAAAAAAAAAATAAGTTAAGAGTAGAAGCAGGAAAAAGAGCAATGAAGTATGAAGAATGAATGAGACAGAGACACGAATGCAAAATATTACAAGAATGCATAAAAGATAAAATGAGAGCAAGAAATGAAAAGCTAGGGGGATTAGCGAAAAATATTACAATAGAAATGGATATGCAAGCCAAGAAATTGAAAAAATTAAAGAATCTGGAAGAAAAACATGGTACGAAATTATGGAAAAAGATAGAGATATACAAAGACAAGAAAGGAGAATGCAAGTGAAAGAGTCTAGGTACAACGCAAATTATGAACATATTATAGAAAGTGAATTGCCAATGTACTTAGAGAGCGATAAATATAGTAAAGATGACAAAAAGATGATTGCAAGATTCAGATGTGGTAATGAAGAGCAAGTGATAAGATTTTGGATGGAAGAGAATTTGAAATTGTGCAGAATGTGCGGAGAGACTAAGGAAACTATAGAACATATGTTGAAAAAGTGTAACGAAATAAAAGAAGAACAGATGGGAAAAAATGAGATATTGAAAGAGTACGGAAGAGGGGTAGAATGGATGAGGGCAGTTAAAAAACGAAGAAAAGAAATAGACAAACAGAGAAGAAAATATTCTTAATTGTGTTAATTTTATAAGGATTAAGTTCTATTATTTTGGGAAGTTGTAAATGTATTTGTAAATGTAATTTTCAAGGCCGAAAGGCAAGAAATAAACGTATTATTATTACAATTGCTTCAATTAAAAATAAAAATCAGAACAGATTTCCTCCGATCTTTATTTCTGATTGTCTATATTTTGCATTCACAAAAAAACACACTTCAACTAAAACATTTTTCAATCTTTTTTGCAGTTATATTTCTAATTTAGTGCTTAACAAAAGTTTTTGCCATTTAGTTATTATTTGTGTTTAAATGAATTGTTGTTTAATTCTATTATTCAACTACAATATATTTTTTTGTAAACATTTTCACTAAAATGTTATCTCTTTCACTCTTGTTTTTGACTTAATAAGAATTTTTGAAATAATTTTTTACTCTACAGAAAAAAAAAATAGTTAGACAAAACAAAACTCTACGTTCTTTTTGGTTTAGCAGATTTATTTTGTATAGATTGTGCATGTTTTAAAAAAAATATAAAATCGCCAAATGAGGAACCATATTGTTATGATTTTTAACATTCCAAATACAAAAAGTTGAAAATATTAATACTGCAACTGTTGAAGAAATTTTTTTGCACTTATAAAAGTTTTAAATATTGGCAAGAACTTTATGCTTCTGTAGATATTTTGTTATAATTAAAAAGATAATAAATAAAAATTGTTATAAAAAAGTTTATTTATATATCTGGTACATATATCACTTATTTATTTTTACATTTTAGAAATTAAAACTATTTGATTATTAAAAAAATAGTATGCAAAGTTAACACATTCTTCACATCTAATTGTGGTATTATTTCTTTTAGAATATTTAACACATCTCTTTTAAGCAAGATTTTCTTTGTGGGTTTTTTTATATTTTAAAAGAATTATTTTTTTATGTAAAGGTAACTTTTTAAATACTATAAATAATATAAAAGAGTAATTAAATGAAAAATTTACGATATTTGTTGCTATGAGCATTTTATGCTCTCAGATGAAACACAACATTAAAACTTGTGTAACTTTGTAACGCGTTCCTCAAATTAAATATTTACACACTATATAATATCATTCCCCATGGTTAGCTAGACTTGACAAAAGTAAAAAAAAAAATGACAGAATAGTGTTGCAATATTTGACGCCGGAGAACTGGGTACATAGTAGCAACTTAAGGGTTAAGATAAAACAGCTAATGGAAATCTTTAAATACTGTAAATTAATAAGCAAAAATAATAATATAAAAACTAAACCCAATCTCACTGATTTGCTTAAATCAAAAATCAAAACATTATAAAAAGAATCAGGCCGACTGTTTCTGGAGACACTAACACAATGATGAAATTAAAATGATTAAAATTAAATACAGGTATTTATTTTCACGATACTTAAGATATATGAACAACCTTATTTAATTTTGCCGTAAATGAAAGTAACTCATTATATGATAATAGGTCTGTTCCAACATACGATTTGAACAGTTTGCAAACCGTTCAAACTAGTAATAATAGCAACAAATCTTCTAGTAATAGTGTTTTTATTATTGCAAAGAAATATTTAATTGCATTTATCATAAAATTAAATTTGAAAAAAAAACAATATTTTATTGCATTAAATATAAACATTAAACATATACATAGTCTTTGTTTCTTCTATATAAAAACTATTATAGATTTGCGATCTGATGATAACATTATTATTTGTAGCATTTCTCCATCTGCACAATTCCAAAACAAATTGGACAATTTTGGACGTATTTCAAATTTTAAATTTATTTTAAGTCTACCACATTTTAAATAACTAGAAAATGTTTCCGGATTTAGTAATTATAACTAATTCTAATGTTACTATAAATCTTGGAATTGATTTTTTATGCAATAACTTTAGATAGTTTTATAGTAAATATTGGCATTCAGAAAATGACAAAAATTACAAATATATTTTGATTTGCGGAATTACCTTTTCTTTTGCCGGTTTCTTTAATATAAAAACGAGTTGGAACAAATGCTAGTCTGAAACTTAGGTGAGCAAATAATTTTATTAAATTATTATTATTTAAGTTTTTTTAAGTCAATAACTTAAATAGTTTTTATTGCAAAAAGTTCGAAATTATTGTAATTTAAAATGTTTTTTTATTTGTAAATCTTGTAAAATATATCTCGAAGTCAAAAACCATGTTTTGCAAAAACAAATTTAGCAACACAAAAGTGTTTTTTACTGACACGATTTTGCTTTTGACCAATAATCAAACATCTTCAAGTAATATGTTAAATATTTAAGGTTCAATTCAATTTTTATTAATAGAGAAAAACATTTTTTAAATTTGTTATAAACGTTTGCTCCAGATAATTTAGTGGAATCAGGCTTGGCTAAATTAAAATAATAATTTTAATAACAAAAACAATTTATGTTTATTTAATATAGCAATTATAAAATTACAACAATCTTATGTATTAAATTCCAAAAAGAAATGCTTTATTAGAAGTCCAGCATTGCAGACTCTGGGAAGTAACAATTTATTTCGTATCCAGCAACGTGGACTGATTTAAATTAATCCTTATTTTAGTATGACATTGCAAACTACATAAAGTAATAATAATGCTTAGTCCGGCAAAGCAGACACATATTATTATTAATCTTACAATAGTTCGGTCGGGATTAGATTGAAACATGTTGATTGGCACTACAGACTATGGGAAACAATTTTAAATAAAAATTGTCCGGCGACGCTAACAATTAATACTGGGAGATCAATTAGCACCGGATGCGAAGTTACAAGTGCTTCTTTGTTTGGAACTTGGGCGGTTTCTATACACGGCAGAAACGAAAGCATGTTCTGACACGTTAGTTAAAAACAATTTGCCAGTTTACACATCCTAACAAATGGATTGTTGCACCCGTAATTTGTGACTTCAGACATCACCACGCAAAAACGAAAGATCAGCCCTTTTGCGACAAAGTTTTAGTGGTGGCAAATTGTACAAACATGTAATGTATTTGCGATCAAAATCAACCGCTAAAATCCTTGATTTACCACCAGACTGAGCATATTATAAATGAGACCGCACCAAAAAATAATAAAGAAATTTGAGCGTACTTGGGGATAAATCTGCTGACATTTTGTAAACAAAACCCAGCATTTTTATAGCCCGATTACACATATAATTAATATGCTTGACAAATGTGAGTTTGTGATCAAAGATTACGCCCAAGTTTTTTATTTGAAAGACTTGTTTCAACGGTTTATGATTAATATCATAACCGTAAGGTATCTTATTCAATGTTCTACTAAAACTAATTGAAAAACATTTGTTAACGTTAAGAAGAAGATAATTTTTATGACACCAAACATTTACGGAATCTAAATTTCGTTGTAACAGATGACAATCATTAACAGATGATATTTTACTGTAAAATTTTAGATCATCAGCAAATAAAAAAAAGACGATGAATGAATACACTAAGAAATATCATTGATAGAAAACAGGAACAGAATTGAACCGCAGTGTGATCTCTGGAGAACACCTGATACAAGATACAAAAATTGGCTGTGAATGAAAATTATTATTTTTTATACATTCAGTACAATTTTCTAAAAAAACTAGATAACCTTAAAACCACAGCATGATGAAAACCTAAAGCTTAAAACTTATTTAAAAAAATACTGTGGCGCACACGATCAAAAGCTTTTGAAAAATCGGTGTAAGTAGAATCAATTTGTACTCTTGATTCAAAAGTCTTCAAAATATAATTTTGATAAACTCACACGCTCACAACATAGCGTTTGGTCACAAATTAAAAGTAATTAATTTTTTTAAATTTTTAAATAAATAATTTACAAAATTTTGTTTAATACTTAGGTCCCGGCAAAAACCGTTTTACACTAGAAAAATGGGAGCAGTCCGGTTGAAGTAACGCGTGCATCGATTTTCCTTTGAAAATATTAGTATTTTCTACGATGCGTTTTTTTTTTTAATTTATAGCAGGTATTTTATCCTTTTATTTTGGAAATACTTGTTTAATATATTTATGGCTCTTTAATTTACGCAACAATCCAGTAATAAAAGAAATTAAAAACCACTTGGATGATTTTTTTAAAGGTAAAAATATTAACCTTTTTTTTATTTTTAATAAATGAATTGATCTATTTAGATAAATCATCATTTGATAATAGTTTTTCTCTAAATAAATTAAAATTCTTTTTGTTTGTTTTTATTCGATTAATTTCACTTATGGTCTTCCTCTTCTTCTCATTATTTCAATTTCTAATTTATCAGATTGCATCTGCAAATTTACTACTGAAAATTCACATTTAGAACAAGATTTATGCGATCTGTGAACATTGACTTTGAATATTTTCAGCATAAAATCTCTCTTAAAACTTTTGGTCCTACATCTCTAAACTGTCAGTACATTTTTGATAAAATTCTTAGCAAACTCTGTACTACAAGTATATGGTTGTTTAGATAGCAATATGTTTTGAATTTTGTTTGAACAATGTCCATAGAATAATCTGTAGAAAAATAAAATTTGTAAAAAATGACATTTTTTCTATCCCTTAAATTGATAATTTGGAATCATTATTTTATGTTAAAAGCAATTAATAAAAATAATGCTGTTCCAAGAACAACTCAATACAAAACGTTTAATTTTATTATAAATGGTAAAGTAAAATTAAAAAATATTATTTATTTTTTTTGAGACAATAATGAATAAAAATATAATTAAGATTGTGCAACAAACAATTTTGTATGCAACGCAGCGGTTGTTGAACATAACAAACATACCAAAATCTTTAAGATACAAATGAACAATTTTTAATAATTTACTCACATAAGTTTTGTTAAAATGATAACGCTTAAAAACATTAGAGTACAAATACAATATCAAAATTTAGTTTGCTGCATTATAATGTCACTTAATTTCTTCAAATTATTACTTCAAATGCTTAATTTTGCAGAAAATATACAGAGAATAGAAAACTACAGAACTTATTAACTATCACAGCGGCCAAAAATCAAACACAAACAATTTTTTTGGTTTTACAAACGTCGTCAGTGTACCTTGTATGATTACGGCATCTCATGATAACAAAAAACAAATTTGAATAAATAATTCAGTGCTTATAAACCTAGTTGATGATGTTAACAAACGACTGTGACTCCACTAGATAGTCACAATAGTTTGTTTGATTATTAGCGTTTACACCAAATTCTATATAAAAACTGACTTATAATAAATTAACTTAAAAATCTCAAAGGTACTGAGTTAATTTGTTTAAGTTGTATTTTAGCAAAAGATTTACAAAAAATATCAAAATATACAGAAACATAGAAATGTTTGTCTGTCTGTTGTGCTAAACTTGAGCAATAAACTGCTAAACTTTAGATATTTTAGTTAATATTATGATTTTACTGACCAAAAAATTAATTAAAAAAACTAAAATAATGAAAATTCTGTTTGTTTTAATGCTTCATTTTGCAGAAACTGTTGAAATAAATATTAAAAAAAAACATGTTAATCCTAAAATAATGATTATAACAAAAAAAAAGCGTTGATCAGTTTGCAAATTACAAACTTTTGTTTACAAAAAAACATAAAATAATATAAAAAAGTAAACATTCAAAATAAGAAACAGAACAAAACAAGAAGAATGGTTTAAAATTGAGATAAAAAATATTGAAAATGTAAAACCTTAAACTAAAAAAAACATATTTAACAAATTATCAGGCAGTTCTAAAACTGAAAAAAAAGTATTGTAAAAGATGCTACAGAAAATTGACAATAAAACTTTTAAAAATAAAACTAAAAAAGTCATAACACATAGTTTAAGTTGCCTTACTTAAACCAAGGTATTAATTTAAATGTTTCAACAAAATTACTTATATATTTTAGAAATTCTAATTTTTATTTTTATTTTAAAGTTTATTTTACACAAATGAAAGATTTTTAATTTTACATAAAATAGTCAGTATTTATTCACATACCATGCAAAACGTTAGCACAGGCTTTAGAAGACACCTAATATACGCGGAAATACAAAAAAGTGTTGTCCTAGCAGTAACCAAAACATTAAAAGGTCTGTTTTAGTAATCTATCAGTCCGCACATCATGCCAAATTGCACTATTTGTAAAATCACTATTACTGGTAAAGAAAAATTTAATTGCTTCTGGGCCTAGTCACCCAAGCCAGCAAATCACTGTCAAATCAACAATCAAATGGCAATCTAACAAAAGATTTTTTTTTTGTGTTTTTTTTTCAATTTAATCAAACTTATAATTTATTTTTTTCTGTTTCTGTAGTAAATAGGCCTTCTGGTTACGATTCTAGAGTCACCATCACTACATTTTTGACATTTTTATTTGATTAAAAAAAAGTTAAAAACTAGAAAAAAGAAGCAATAGCTCTTGCAGTAAACCACAGACACTGGTAGATTGCCTGCCAAAGCAAAAGTTTGTGCTTTAGTTTTATAAAATTTATTTTTTATTTTATCATTTTTTGCATTTTTTGCAAATTTTAAAATATATATTTAATAAACAAATTTAACAAAATTGATGAAATTTGATATACAAAATATGTTAATAATCTAAAATTAAAAATGATAATTTTGTATTATATTTGTTGTTAAGAAGTAACTAGTATGACATAACAAAGATTTGGCATTTTTTATTATAAAAAGGAGAGTTATAGTGTAAACCAACAGCTTACACTACACAAAATACACGTATAAAATTGCTTGCAAACAGAACGATACAGGCTCCTCAATAGTGCCTCTCTCATTCTGTCAATGTTATCTGGTGTCCGCGCAGATAACGATTTATATTGTCGTATACAAAAACAAAGCAAATAAAATTTGAAACATTTTAAAAAATGTTTTGTTGGTGGTACCTTATATTAGCTACGACTTGCTAAGCTTATTTTTGTAATTCAAATAATTTATGAAACATTGGAAAAACTAATAAATTATAACGTAAGTTATCTGATCATAGTGAAAACGATGTTGTTATTAATGCATACGACAGTAAACTATGTATCAGATGGCGTAGTAATATGTTTTTAACTATTTTTGTAGATAACTTTTTGCTGACATAGCCCTTAATTTGAAATCAATATAATTTCTAAAACACCATGTTTGTAGAAATTGTAGGTATTTTGTTATTCAGTAAAAAAAAAAACAATATTAATAGTTTTTGAATGCTAATCAAACTAAAAAAGTTTCATGAATACCAATTAGAAAAATTGCTTTGATTTGACTAATAACCTCTTGTTTACTATTTAATTTATTTACAAATTTAGTATTGTTTGCATATTTCATCAGGATAACTTGGTTTGTTTGATGCGGCAGATTATTTACTTAAAGTAAAAATATTAATGGGCAAAGTAAGGATTGTTGTGGAGCATAATGTTTTATATCAATCTATTGATTGCAACACAAAATCAATAAATTATGCAACAAACTGCTGGTTGTAAGTTATAATAATACAATGTTTGTATTAATGTCGTGTGTTTAACACAGTCAACATTTTTGCTAAGATCAATAACTATAGCGGCACTATATTTACCGCATACATATTTAGTTAAAGCAGGAACTGCAACTGTAGTGTAATTCAATTATAACAACTGATCATGATTTATATTATCTATTTTTTGTTATAATCAACATCTTTTTTTTTTCAACAAAATTTGTAATATGCGACTTCATATTAAAAATCACTAAACATCTAATAGCACTAATAACTGGTCACAACTAACAATATCTATTCCCTTATTTCTTCAACAAACTTATACTATAATTATATAAACACTTCACAAAAAGCCTCAAAACTGTCTTTACTATTGTGGACAACTAAAAAAACAAAAGTTTGGTTGACTTACATTGATACGTATACTGGGTTATATATTTTCTTAATTATCTTATACAAATTAAATATATTTTGTTACTATTTTTATAAGAAATCTTTTGCTACATAACAAGCAATTGACACACAAACATCAAACAAAAGTAGATTTTAAAATTCTTACTAATAACAATTGATGCCATCATACATAATTTATTTATGATTTGCTATTAAATAATTTATTGTTGAATTCTACTACTTATTTACATAACTAAAAGAGCAAAGTTTAGTTTAAAAAACATAAAAAAAAAACAAAATAATGTGAACAATTGTATTTTGAAAATTATAATATAAATATATCAAAATGTTATTTACCTTGTTTAAAACTAAATAAATTTTGCTATAAAATGTTGGATTACTTGTTAACAAGTTTTAATAACAACTCTAAAATTATATGGACTGATTATATATAAGGCACTTTTATTCAATCACAATCAAATTTGAAAATTATCTAAAAAAATATGAACATAAAACAAGATCAAATAAATTTCACAACCAAACATAGACTAGATATTAAAGAAAAAAGTTTAAAATAAAAAACAAAACAAAATAAATATTAAAAAAAATAAATGTGTACATTCCGTACATATCAAAAATAAAATAAATATTAAAAATATCAACAATATAGCACCAATAAAGAACAATATAGACTTTTATTATTGTTATATATATATATATATATATGTTATTACACAAATAAAAACAGAATTGAAATATTTTGTAAATAGTAATATAAAATTAAAATCTACTATTAATGAAAATAAATTATTAAAAAATAAAATTGCAAATTAACTTTAATAATAATGGAGTTAAAGTGAATATATCACAATGCAATAAACGACTGCTATAGAAATGGAAAAAATAAAATACAAAAAAACTTCTCCTACTCTAACTATTAAACTATAAATTAATACAAACTGTTTTAAAAAATATCTTCAAATTAAATGGAATAATTTATAATATATAATATCTGCACCCTTTATTTTTATAAAAATCATGTCAATCCTAATGTTTGATGCATTTGATAAGATTGAGTGCCTAAAAATAATTACTGCAATTAATAACAATGCAAAGGGTTCTAATGCTTGGATATATAAATTATTAAACTGTTCTCCGTTTTTGTTACCATATTTATCACATATTTTTAATTAACAAAATGTTCCCAAATCTATAGAAAATTGCCTGTCCTTTATATAAAAATAAGTCCAGTAATGTCAATAATATCAATATCTTATGCTCAATTAGCATTTTAGTAGCATTTAAAAAAAATTAAAAAGAATTTAATAGAAAAACAGTTTAGATAACATTTAAATTACAACAATTTGTTCCCTTTATATCAAAGAGGCTTTTGTCAAGGTTTTAGTTGCAATACAGCATTAACGTGTATAGTTGATGATTTAATAGAAGGAATTGATAAAGAAGAATTTGGTTTGCTGGTAATGCTTGATTCCTCTAAAACATGTGACACTATTAATCATAAATTGTTTACTGCAATTTTACATACAGATAGAAAACAGCATATTATTAATATAAAGTAGTGTCAAATACTTTGGTTGTTAGTTCTGGTGTACCACACGGTTTTATACTTTTTTTTGTTAAATATCAAATATGCCTGTAGTTGTTAAACTTAATCAACTACATCTTTATGCCGACAACTTACAATTATACAGTACATTTCATGCTAAAAATATATACATGTAGGACCGGACGCCCCTGTACGATACAAGACGCTTGGAACCGCCCGACTCGAGAGAGACGAAACTGAACCAACAAGACGAAGGTCACGTACAAGAGTTAAGAAGTAAGGATCGCGCTATTAATTGTTTCGTACGTTTATATTATACTGATACTGATTACTGTTACATGTATTAGTTAATTTATAAAAAAATGTAACAAGAGTGTAGATGTAATAGGTAATGAATTAATCTGTCATATAAAAAAAAACCTACAGGTGAATTAAATAGAGTGGGACTGTTTTATTTGCCGCTGAACATTATTATTTCCTACAACTTGGGGGCTCAACCGGGATACGGAACACGCAGTGAGTAAAGTCTTGAGTACAGCTGGTATTACAGTGGCGCGCGCTAAGATGTCCGCTTTAGGGGACATTGCCGATATTGACCACAATATTACGCATCTCCAGTGTAAAACGTTGCGGGTATTATTCAGAATAATATGCGATGATCCGAACCGACGACTCAACAGAACGATGTTAAGAGAATTCCAAGGATTTACGTACAAAACGGGTTCAGATGAGTACTCATTAAAATTAGACGACATGAAAGCAAAACTGTCGTATGCAGATTTAGTGTCAGTGTGTCATGTACTCAATATCGAATACGACGGGTCCGAAGACGATGTTTGGCAAAGGATATTGACATTTCTATGCAATATCGTAGACAAAAGTGATGAAAGAATTAACCAAGACAAAGCCGAAGAAGAAAGTGAAGACGACGAATACGACGAACATGACGAAGAAGACGGAAAAAACGGATCAGATGGGTTAGAAGACAGTGATAAGACGAAAGATGCAAATAAGACGAAATCAAAGAAGAACACTAGAGCTGGAGACGCCAACGACGACAATGAAGGTGCTGTAGCTCGAAATTATGACGTTATGGGGAACCGTTTTGCAGCCTGTTCGATCGCTTTTAGGGATATGGAAGATTCGATAAGACGATTCAACGGCAAGGATGGATATCCTATATTAAAATGGATTGACGAATTTGAAGAATTAGCTAAACTTGCAAACTGGAACGATTTCCAGAAAGTGATCTATGCCAAAAAACTTCTAGATGAACTTGCAAAGCTTTTAGTTCAGTCCGAAAAAGGTATAACTACCTGGCATCGATTAAAGGCTTTACTGAAGAGGAAATTTGAAGAGAAAGTTAGCAGCGCGGAAGTGCATAGAACATTGATGGGCAGAGCTAAGAAGAAAGAGGAAACGATGCAAGAATACACTTTGGTCATGCGCGAAATAGCTAGCCGCGCATACATCGAACCAGAAACCACCATTCAATACATCCTTGATGGAATTCCAGGTGATCCTGCAAACAAAATAATTTTGTACGGAGCCAACGACTTCCGAGAGTTTAAATCAAAGATCAAACTCTACGAAGCGATGCACAGAAGAACTACGACGGAATCAAACTCAAAAGATGAACCTCCTAACACCAAAACGCCAAGTGGTGGAAAACCTCCAACCACGAAAAACGAGGGCACGCGCATGCGTTGTTATGGATGCGGAAGCAAAGGCCACGTATCCAAGGATTGTCCGTTCAAGGAACGAGGAGTAAAATGTTTGAACTGTAACGAATTTGGACACAAGGCGGGATTGTGTCCTACCAAACCAAAAGATACCAATACCAAGAGCACCATGTTGATCAACCACGAGAAAAACCATGCTGTCAAAGATGTCAACATACGAGGAAAGTCTATACCTGCATTGTTTGACACCGGAAGCGACATCAACCTAATCAAACGCAATGCCTTTATGACGTTGAGTCCAATAAGTCTACAAAACGATACAATAACGTTAACAGGCATTGGAGGCAGCAGAGTTGACACTTTAGGCAACTTCCAAATCGACATTGGAGTCGACGATGTCGTGATAAGCACAAAGATGTACGTGGTACCAAGCGACGCTTTGAAGATCCCAATGGTCATTGGCCAAGAATTTTTGAAGAACGCTGTCATCAAGATGGACGCAAATGGGATAATGGTGACAAAGAAAGTGTGCGACGACCTTTCCGATGACGAAGCACAGATGTTAAACATTGTATGTGAAGCACCTGTACTAGATCTAGGTCACATCATCAACGCTGACCTGAGAGACGAGATCAACCAGTTACACAAGACTTACGATCCAACTAAGAAGACGAAGGAGAGTTCGTTGAAGATGAAGACCATTTTGAAGAGCGAAGTTCCCATTTATCACAGACCCAGAAGGTTGGCACATGCAGAAAAAATCGAAGTGGACAGACAGATGGAAGAATGGCTACAAGAAGGCATAATCAGACCTAGCCAGTCAGAATTCGCGAGTCCGATCGTTTTGGTGAAGAAGAAGGATGGAGCAGTACGAATTTGCCAAGACTACAGACGACTGAATGAACAAGTCGTCAAGAACAGATACCCTCTGCCCTTGATCGAGGACCAATTAGATCGTCTGCAAGGATACCGTATCTTTAGTACATTGGATTTGAAAAACGGATTCTTCCACGTGTCAATTGATGAAGAAAGTCGAAAATATACATCTTTTGTCACGCCAACAGCCCAGTACAAGTTCATAAAGACGCCATTTGGTTTGTGCAACTCGCCGGCCATGTTCCAGAGATTCATCAACGAAGTATTCAGAGAACACATCAAAGATGGAATCTTACTAACCTACATGGACGACTTGGTAGTGCTCGCCAAAAACAAAGAAGAAGCAGTGAGGAGATTGGCCATAGTTTGAAAGACGGCTGAAGAGTATGGTCTCCAAATTCAATGGAAGAAATGTCAGTTCCTAACGAATACCATCGATTATTTGGGACATCGGATCGAAGACGGAAAGATAAAGCCATCGTCAGCGAAAGTGAATGCCGTGATGAAATTTCCCAAACCCGTTACGGTGAAGCAGGTACAAAGCTTTCTAGGCTTGACGGGGTACTTCAGGAAGTTTGTTAAGGATTATTCGATAATCGCAAGACCCCTTAGCAACTTAACAAGACAGAATGTTTCTTTTACCTTTGGCGACAAAGAAAATCTAGCCTTTGAGAAGTTGAAGCGAATACTGTCGACAGAACCAGTCCTGGGGATGTACGATGTAAACGCGGTCACCGAACTGCATACAGATGCCTATATAGACGGATTCAGGGCGATCTTGTTACAAAAGAACGACTCCGGTGAACTTCACCCAATCTTCTATATGAGCAGAAAAACCTCAGAGGCCGAACAAAAGTACAGCAGCTACGAACTGGAGGTTCTCGCCGTCATATACGCTTTACGAAAATTCAGAGTATACCTACTCGGGTTGACATTCAAACTCGCAACTGATTGCTCAGCCTTTACGTTAACGATGAAGAAACAAGACTTATGTACTAGAGTCGCACGATGGGCCATGCTGTTAAGCGAGTTCAATTATTCCATCGAGCACCGACCTGGCACCAGGATGAAACATGCTGACGCTCTATCCCGAAACAGTGTGATGTTAGTCGTCAAGAATGAACTGATTGCGTCCGTGGAGTCTGCTCAATCACGAGATGAGCATCTATGCGTCATTAGGCAACTTCTATCCACTGGTCGACCATACAAAGAGTACGTGTTGAGGAACGACTTGCTCTACCGAGAACACGAGGGTAGGACATTGCTGGTCGTCCCAGAGCTGATGCAAGCTGGCATCGTAAAGAGTTTTCATGAGAACAATGGTCACTTTGCTATCAAGAAGACCAAGGACCTGGTTCTCAGAGAATTTTGGTTTCCAAGGATGCAAGAGAGGATTGAGGAACGCGTGAGGAACTGCATCCCATGCATCCTATCCGAAAAGAAGACGGGAAAGGCCAAAAGGTTCCTGAATTCAATTAGCAAGGATGAGCTACCACTTACTACCTACCATATCAATCAGCTTGGTCCTATGGCAGCCACAGGCAAGGGATACAAGTACCTGTTTGTAATCATTGATGGATTTAGCAAATTTGTCTGGTTGTACCCTACGAAAACGGTGACAAGTCAAGAAGCCATTGCAAAACTTGAGGTCCAAAAGCACACCTTTGGGAATCCAAAGCAAAGCGCATTATCGCAGACAGAGGGACCGCCTTCACGTCTACAGCCTTTGAAGATTACTGCAGAACTGAAAGAATCGATCTGACCCACATCACCACGGGAGTTGCTCGTGCGAACGGTCAGGTAGAACGAATGAACAAAACCGTAATTTCCATCCTTACGAAACTTTCACTGGAAGACGAGGCGAAATGGTACCGAAATGTAGAAGACGTACAAAGGGCACTGAACAGGACTCACCAAAGGAGCATCGACACGACCCCATTCGAACTGTTGTTTGGAGTGCAGATGCATCATCCCAGTGATTCTGGTTTGGAAGAGTTAATACAAAAGGAGTACCGTCGAACGTTCCTGGAAGATTGAGAAGAAGTCCGAAAGGCTGCTAAAGAGCAAATTTTGAAATTGCAGGAAGAGAACCGAAGAACCTACAACAAACGACGGAAGCTGGCCAGAACTTACCAGATTGGTGACCTCATCGCCATAAAGCGAACCCAGTTTACCAATTTGGGCAAATTAAAACGTAAATTTCTAGGTCCATACAGAGTAACCAAAGTCAAAAGACACGACCGATACGACGTGGAACGAGTTGGTCCAGAAGAAGGTCCCAAGAAGACATCCACTGCAGCCGACTTCGTGAAACCGTGGGCACTCTGTTCCGAAGGCGACCGTGGAGAAGATGACAAATCCGAGGATGAGGCAACCGGCGTCGACCACGAGGACGAGATCGAAAGTACGGATGGCCGAGTTGTAGGACCGGACGCCCCTGTACGATACAAGACGCTTGGAACCGCCCGACCCGAGAGAGACGAAACTGAACCGACAAGACGAAGGTCACGTACAAGAGTTAAGAAGTAAGGATCGCGCTATTAATTGTTTCGTACGTTTATATTATACTGATACTGATTACTGTTACATGTATTAGTTAATTTATAAAAAATGTATCAAGAGTGTAGATGTAATAGGTAATGAATTAATCTGTCATATAAAAAAAAACCTACAGGTGAATTAAATAGAGTGGGACTGTTTTATTTGCCGCTGAACATTATTATTTCCTACATACATTACAATCTCAATAATATGGAAACATTTGTTAACAATTATGCATTAACACGGAACTTATCAAAATCTGTTGCCATAATGTTTGGATCTAAATAGACAGTCTCAATGTTTACCGATTTATTGTTCGTACTACTCTACGGACTAGTTATGTGACTTTAGCGGAGACCAGAAATCAACTCTGTGAAGTTTGTAATACAGCTGTAAGTGTGTGTACAGTTCGTCAAAGGTTGCAAGAAGCTGGTTTAAAATCTTGCAGACCAGCAGCTTAGAGGACGTGCACCAACCAAAATAAATGAGCTTTGTGTGGCACTTCAGGAAGAATAGCAGATTATTTCACAAAATCATATTAGTGAACTCATTAGTGGCATGGGCCGCCATATGCAGGCAATAGTTAAGGCTCGAGGAGGCAATACAAAGTATTAAAATCTTATTCATATAAATATTATATGATTATTAATATTAAAATATTAATAATTAATCTCTGTTAAGTTTATTTTTCAGAACTGTTCATTAAATAAACTGATAAGTACCATATTATGTTGTTTATTTCAACATCTTGATAGTTTCTTTTTTGTTTTGTAAAACACTAAAAGTTTTATAAAAATAATTACCTGG
This sequence comes from Tachinus rufipes, assembly GCA_963932245.1. Lineage (NCBI taxonomy): Eukaryota > Metazoa > Arthropoda > Insecta > Coleoptera > Staphylinidae > Tachinus > Tachinus rufipes. The sequence goes on along the minus strand of OZ010741.1, from coordinate 86,716,796 downwards.
TTTAAAATTACCCAATGACCCGGTTTTTTGCATCTGAGCGTATAATTAACTACAAATTTATACATTACAATATAATTGTTACAATTTGAATGATTTTGTAACTAAATTTATTTTAATTAAATAAATTATTAATTCAATTCAAATTAATAATTATGCACTATACTTGTAGTTTTTTTTTGTACTATTTTTGATTTACAATTAACTATTGTTGTCTGATGCAATTTTATTTGAAATGTAAAATTATCAAGAATACTGATACAAAGATTCCCTAATCATTAATCACTTACAATAATTATGTTACATTATTTCCACTGCATCAGTAAAAAATAGTCTTGACATGTTTTGTGTTGACATTCTCATTGATGTCAAGTTTCATTATATTAATTTCTTTACTACCCACTCCTTGCAAACAAAAATAATCCAAATATAATAAACATCAAAGTAAACAAAGAAACCCAACAATATATAATTAATCAAGATAATTAGAAATGGTAGGCATAGATAATCGTTGAAAGGGTAAAGCAAATATCATAATAAATGAGGCAAATGTAAATGGATCGGAATGAATTGTGGAAGCGAATAATAGAAAAGTTCTCAAGTTCTATTGTGAATGCATAAAAAGCAAAGTAATTAATTATAACTTGAAAGTATAATGTAATAGAGTATAAATCAATAACCTAAATGTTGTTGAGTTTTTTTTTTTTAATCTAAACGTTTCCACGTTTGTTATTTTGTTCCAACACTATTAAATGTGTCTAGTCGCGTATATTTGTAAATTAATCCGCACACGTTTTAATGAAAATGCTGTGATGCTACTGCAACGAGTAAACGTGCTAATAAGAATTGTTGGCAGTGTTATGATTAAAGATTTATATCTATAATCCCATGTACATAAATATTTGATGTTTTACTTATTATGTGATACAGGTTTATTTATGACGTTCTTTGCATTTGCTGTGAAATACATGAATATTCTGCAAATGATAAAATGTGGTTTTTATTTAAAAACTTTAATAAATATATACAATTTTACAACGTAACTAAATTAAACAAAAATAATGGTATTCTTAATTAAATGTAGCACCATTTATAAATTAGTACAATAAAATATTATTCCATGTATTTACTGAATACAATAGTAAGAAGTTTACTTCTAACAACTACTAGATTAAACTAGCTTAACAACAATATACCACAGAAAACATTTATCAGATGTTAACACTTCATGCATGGCCGTATAATACAACAATCTAAAATACAATCTAACTTTCGGCGATATCTTCTCGCTCGGATGATTCTTAATGAAACTCGAGGAGGGTGATAACAATATTCACATGCTTTTTTTTTGGGAAAATTAAATTTACATAACGTCTGGGATTAAGAGATTATGTTGGTATAGTAATTTGAGGATATCATTTGTAATGGTATTCACAAGTTTGTGGGCTGTAATAATTTTATGAGTACATTTCGTTTTGAATGTTTGGTATGTACGTTAAAAGTTATGGTTATGACAAATTTAATGTTTAATTTATTATATAGAAAATAAACATTAAAATTGTGCAATTATTTAAACTTGATTATATAAAATGATTTAAAATATTTTAGAAACTTATTATTTGAGTTAAAAAAATCTTATATCTTTAAGTATGTTAAATTGCTTTTGCATTGCCAACGTTATATTGTTCGATTGGTGTATAATAGTGGATTTGTCGATTTATGAAATAACTTCTGATTTATCTTTGTTGTAGGGGGATATCATCAATAAGTATTAAAGAAGGCTCCAAAGATTGATTTGTACATGTTATACTATAGTACACTTTTATACTAAGTTTTCATAAGCCAATACATATCGCGTTTCATTCATCTATAAACTAAACAATAGTCTTGTAAAATTAAAATAATGCAACTTACTTAACAATTTGATAATTGCGTTAGTTTTATTTCTTAAATATCAATAATTTATTTATTTGATTAATTTTTATATTCATATTGACTTCATTCTGTTGATTTTCACAATGAGACAGCGTCCTGCATGTTTACTTTTAAGCAGCATTATGGCCGACTTAGTTTTAAATATTTTTTTTGTGCATTATATTTTAAAGTATTGAAAGACTGAAGTAATGCATTTGTGTTTTTAATCTGATATGCTTCAAGATTGGCTGCCAAGAATACAAATGTTGATGTATGGTTTTATGCGCTTTATTAAAAAAAAAATGAAGATGATATATTCATTGAAGACTATTAGATGAAAAACATGGCAAATACAAATACATAGTACAAATTATAAAAAAAAAACTTTATTCAAAAAATCATGAATGACCCACCTAAGAATCAGTCACTAAAAAATTGATATCATTATTACTTCCTGTTACATGGAGACTTCTAACTTCTAATCTCTTAATATTAAACTCATTTATTAGTTAAAAATCAACGGTATTTTTATAGTGTAGTGATATAGTTAATCATAAAAATTGCATATTAAAACTTAAAAAAAAATATTGTGTACAAACAGGCCTAAATCATAATTGACTTTAGCTGTCTAACAGTATTTTTGGATCTTATTTCAACATTTTATGTGTAGGTGTCAGACTGGTTCTTAAAAAATAAATGTGGAGTTTTATTGTGTGCACCCTCAGAAATCTATCTTTATACAAAAAAGTAAGCCATACCAAGTTTTTAGCCTTTACAAAATCATCAAAAAAACACATGTAGCACTGCCTTTAAAGTTATAAAGAAAAATTCTTTACCTTATTTAAAAGATACTGATACAATTGTACAAATTTAACAAAATGAAAACAATACGTACAATACGTCAGTTTAAAGGTGATCTAAATTTTTAGAAAAAATTTATTTCTCAAATTTTAATGGTTTTTGTTTACAAATCTAATTTTAGATTCAAAATATAAAAAATTATAAAAAAAAAAAAATTTAAAAATTAAACAGAGTACATTAATGTACGTTTCACGTAGAATCTATTTAGCAAGTATATTCAATTCCTTTCTTGGTGACCCAAAGTAAATTTAAAGGTAGTGCTACACTTTTTTACCTTAAAGCTGAAATTTTGAATAGTATACTTTTTTGCATAAAAACAACTTTTTAATAGTGTACACAAAAAAAAAATTCGACCTAAAAATTTAAGAACCAGTCTAACAAAATATACCAAAACTTACTAACTTACATAAATTTTTATTTTTTATACATAATTGTCAGTTTTAGTCTATACGAGTTTGATTTTGATTTTATACACAAAAATTGTAATAATTACGATTTCCGGATTAGCTTTAATTATTACTTTAATTGTATTAGTTGTTATACATCTTACCAAATAGTTTTCTTAATTAGAAATTTTATTCTAAAAGTTTTAGTATGCAAAATTGTCTTTTTCTCATTATTCTTTAAATATTTTTTTTAAATAAAAGCTTGTTATTGTTGTAATTAAGCATCAAAATATGTATTTTGTTGTTCTTGCCTCCATAAATTTAATAAATCTCCCCCTGTCACCATTTCTTGCTTTCTAAATCGTTCCCTTTTAGTACTTTCTTTCCACAATCGATGTGTGGTGAGTTGTGCAATTCACATTTTTTTGTTGCTAAAGTTTTAAATTTATCATGGTATTTTGTTTCTATGTGGCCTAGCTGTTATTTTTTTTAACTTTTGCAAAATTTATTTATTAGTGCTACACGTGTTTTTTTTTACCTTAAAATTAAAATTTTGATTAGTATACTTTTTGTACATAAAAATAACTTTCTAAAGGTGTACAATAAAGATCGACAAAAAAAAATTTTAGAACTAGTTAAATATGTATATGCTAAACTAACTAACTTACATAAACAATTATTTTTTTATTTTTATTTTTTCAAGATTGTCAGCTTTAGTATATATGTACGAGTTTGACTCTGATATTATACAAAAAAATTGTGATAATTACGATTTCAGAATTAGCTTTAATTATCACTTTAGTCGTATTAGTTGTTATACATCTTTCAATCAGTATTTTTTTTTTTGCTTAATTAGTAATTCTATTTAAAAAGTTTCAGTATGCAAAATCGTCTTTTTTTTCAGTATACTTTAAATTTTTTTTTAATAAAAGCATGTTATTGTTGTAATTAAGCCTCAAAAATATGTATTTTGTTGTTCTTGCCTCTATAAATTTAGTAAATCTCCCCTACGGGTCACCATTTCCTATTTTCTAAATCGTTCCCATTTAGTACTTTCTTTCTACAATTGTTGTGTGAGTTGTGCAATTTACGTTTTTTTGTTGGTTATGTTTTAAATTTATTATGGTATTTTGTTTCTAGATAACCTGGCTGTTATTTTTAATTTTTTCTAAATTTATTTTTAAATAGTCACATATTGATCAATTTAACCATTTTGTTCTACAAAGAATATTATGTCATGTAGACTTTTGTCATTTTAAGCAATCTGGAAATTTGTATTCACTTTTACTAAATTAAGTCACATTCAAAACCCTGCTTTTTTCCTTGTGCCTATTTGACCCTAATCAAAAATTGAGAACTTACAGTAGTTTAACAATTAAAGATATCTTAATCTATCCATCCGAGTGTTTGTAATCAAAAATACTATATTTTTTCCAATTCGCTTATAATTTTTACATCTGTTACTTGTAGATTTAATTTTAATCAGTCAATCCTTTTGGATGCCGCTTATCCTTAAGTGAAGTAAATCCTTTTAAAAGCTGCTAATTAATCTTTTTGTGGAATCAATCCTTTTGAAAGCCGCTGGATAATCATTAAATGAAGCAAAACTTTTTGAAAACTGCTAGTTAATTGAGCGGAGTCAATCTTTTTGGAAGCTGTTGATTGGATGTTTTTCGGCAACAAAGTAAAAAAAGTATAATTTTTAATATGATGATTAATATGTTACGCTTCGCGAGGTATATAAGCCGCAGCACTGCGTCTGCATGCAGCTGCAGTTCCGTAGTTCCGAGAAGTCAAACAACGGTGTCAGCATACCTCTATATAATTTCTATCCGACAAATAAACAAATCACAGCAACTTTTTAATCAACATCAGCAGTAGTTGAGCCAATTCCTGAACAATAAACTATTTTATTGCAACAAAAATGTGCTAACCCCTTTTTATTGCTTCAAATTCGCAATTATCTCATAAAATGTGTCACAAATTGCACACAAAAAACATTTTATTGCATGCAATGAGTTAAAAAAAAATATTTAAAAAACTTTGTTATAATTTGCGCAAAAAACCATTTAAAAAAATTGATTTAAGATTAAATTAGCACAAAATCCAGTTTACTTTATTAATTTTAATTGAAATTGTTCAGAATATTTATTTATTGTATAATATTGGCACAACAAACTAGTTTATCTCATAAAATACATCTTAAATTAAACATAACAGGTTTTTACTGCATAAACTAGCACAAAAAATTGTTTTATTTTATTAAATCTATTACAAATTGTACAATAAAATATAAATTGAAAAAAATTGCAGAAAAAACTAGTATCTCTTAACATTTATCATATACGCATTTTTTGCATTTATTGCATTATATATAAATATATATATATATATATATATATAGAAAACATAAAGTCCTTTTATTGCACAAAATAAGCATAAAAAAACTGATTCAAATTAAAATTTATTTTATTTTTTATTGCTGAGCACAAAAAAAAATTTATTGCGGATTTATTGTACAATAAACTGATTTATCTTATAAAATTTATTATTTATTGTTTATATTTTCTCAAGAAAGCCATTTATTAGATAAATACACCACATTTCTTACTAATTTAACTAAACAAATTATCATAAACTGCACAAACACAAACAAAAACTGATTTATTTCATAAGTTTTATTGTAAATCAAACAGAAAACAATTTTATTGCATAGAATTTGTACGAAAAAAATTATTTAACTCAAGAAATTTATTAAAAATTGTGCAAAAATCTTTTTTATTACTAAAACATTTTTTTTAATGAATTAACAAAAAAAAATCAAATTTATTTAAAAAAAAAAACGCAAAAAAACTATTTATTGCATAAAATTAGCACAAAAGCTAATCTATTTTAAGAAATTGATCATAAATTGCACAATACTTCTTTTTATTGCTCAAAACTAGCACAAAAACTGATTTACCACATGCGCAATAAATCCATAATTTTTTTTAGAAAAATTGATTTATTTTTTTAAACTCAAATTGCGCAAGAAACTTATTTTGTTTATAAAATTAGCACATATTTTATTAAACTTGTTATAAATTGCTCGGAAAACTGATAAAAATAAATTGCACAAAACATCGTTTTATTGCATACAATTTGATTTGTCTCATAGAATTTATTATAAATTACACAATAAAACCATCTATTGCATAAAATAAGCGCAAACAACTGATTTCTTATTTGATTCTTTATAAATCGCACAATAAATTTACACAAAAAACTTATTCAATTTATTATAAATATTGCAAAAAAATTATTTGTTTAAAACTAGCACACAAAATTGATTGATTTTATGAAATTTATTATAAATCAATTTTTGTCTGCTAATCTTATAAAATAAGCACAAAAAACTGATTTCTTATTAAATCAATTTAAATTCTTTTTAATAAGTTTACTATGTTTGGTTTTGTGATTGGTAAATATTGAGGTATATAATATTTTTTTACTTACATTTATATTATAACAAATTTATTCAACTGTAGTATCATTTAATTAATTTTTTGTTTCTGATTTTGATATTATGTAATAATAGTTATATAAAATATATGTATAGTAAACGCACGTTAGTAATAGTTCTTGTTGAACAGAGTTTATAAAAGTTTTTATCTGTTAAAACTAAAGTTATTTAAAAAATTTCTAAAGTATTTGCCAAAAAAGCAAATAGTAGAGTTTTGAAAAATGTAATTCTATTGGCTATTTTTGTTTTGTTTTACTGCGTATTATTATACTTAATTTTTTACTAAATACTTTAAACTCGTAAATTAATTATTTGAAACTGAATTACGTTTTTTAAAATATAAATTAAAACAAAATTTTACCAAAAAATTATCAATGTTTTATTTTAGTTAGAGTGTGCGGTTACTCATATAACACGATATCTACTAATTAACCACTTAGCCAATTCTTGCAAATAGTCAACCTATCTAAAAATTTGTTATAAGTTTATTTGTATAACTGCTGTTAAATATGTGTTGTTGTTAGAGCATTAGCACCTACACCTTATCTATAACATTATTTATCAATCAAACCATGAGGCCTGCAACGCAGTTCAGTTAGAAGTGAAAATTGTTTATATCTAAAACATCAGCTTTAAGCCAAAATGCCGCTTGATAACGCACCTTATTTAAAGTTGTATTATCTTTATTTAAAAAAATAGAGTTAGTTGTTCTAAATTAAAAAAAAAAACCGTTTTACTATTGCTCTTGGGTTGTCAGAACCCCATATAAGATAATTTTGCTTATTTGCATAAGCACTAAAATGATTTTTGTACAAATCTGCTTTTGTTTTTTGCATTTCCAACACAAACAACAAAAACAACAAATCTACGATGTTTTTGTGTTAACTTACTCTTTAGATTAATACCTTTGTATAAAATACTGTGCATGCTAGTTAATTTTACTCCAAAATTATATAAACTTTTTTATATTGATTTTCCGAATCTACCGTTCTTGTTTTATTTGCAACATAATTCAAGAAGATTTTTAAGTAAAACTAATAATAATGAACTAAAAATGATAATCAAATTATAAGTAAACAAACTAAAGTTGCAGAGTTATTTGTTGTCGTAATTTGGCAATAAGAGATAATAAACACATAGAGCAAGGTCAAAATAGATTTTGTAATTTCTTACAACTTTTTGAACAATTTTGTTTAATTAATTCTTAGAAATACAGTCTTTTATAAAACAAAACAAAATTAAGTAAAAATTATACCATATATTTTGAAGTAATTATTGACTTTTTCTTTGTAGTATCTAAATAAAAAATATTAAATGTCTAATTTATTTATTGAATTTTAAAATATTTTATTCTATTTAATCTTTTTTATTTACATACTGAGACTGTACTCCCGAGAATTAATTAAACAATATTAATATAACCGTTGATAAAAAAACAAATAATGTTTAAACAATGTGTACTTTGTGCACCCGATTATATCTATAATATCTATGTAGACATTCCCCGTTATTGTAATTACTTTGGCATATACTCACTTAAGAGAATCATTAATTTTTACGCAAAAAATTGCTCTTTTGCCTGTTTGGGTGGTAAATTTTTTTTATGAACTCATTGCATGGATGCTTGTTTTGTAAAAAAATAATTCTCAGTTACAAATTTTATAAAAAATTGATCTTGAAATGAAGCAAACATTTTTTTTTGCAAATTTGTAGTTTACACAGATTTTGTTTGGGACTGAGCAGCTTTTTTTTCATGTAGAACTAAAAAAGTTTGTATTTTTTTATAAATAACTGAAATTTTTACTCAGCAGTTAATCAACACCAAATCTTTAATTTAGTTAAAAAAATTATTAGTTTGTGCTTCCAGAGGTCTTTCACACGTTAGCTTTTCTGCCTCATTTGAATTGCTTCTACTAATATTTGACTTGACAAAATGAAGAAATTATTTGTTTCATACACTACCACCTTTTACTCATGGATGTTCTTTAAGTTACTGCTTTGTCTAATGCAATTGAAACCAAACTTAGTTTTCATATTATAAAATGTCACAGAAATTTGACGACAAATTTTTGCATAGCATTATGTTTAAAAAAAATTATCCTTAAGAATTAAAATTGGTAAAATCTGTGCTTTTAGTAAAAAATGACAATAAATTGTCTAATTTTGAACATTTTTTCATAAGTATATTTAAGATTAAAAAAAAAAAACAGAGATTGTATAAGTACTTTGACAACAAATTTTGTAATGCTTAATTTAGTTCTAAATTATTGTATTCAAAAGTTAAAAAACTTACAACAAACAATTAGTTTCTTACTGAATTATCTCAAAAAATTTACTATGAACTGTGCACCAAAACTATGTTTTGCATTAAATTTAAACAAAAAACAGATAACCACTTTGTTGTTGTGAATTAACACAAAAAGTTATTATTTAACTCGAGAAATTTATCATAAATAGCGCAAAAAGCTTTTTTATTGCAGAAACATTGCACAAAACATTTTTTTATTGCATAAAATTAACAGAAAAAAACTAATATATCATAAAATTTGTTTTAAAAAATTTAAAAAAATTGATCATTTGCAACATAATGTTTTGCAAATGATGAGAATGTGCTGCAGTATGAGATGTAAATTCACAAAGATAAAATTATACTTTCTATTTTGACCGCCTTAAAAAAAATGTCTTCCAACAAGGTATTTATATTCTGGGTTCATCTAGTAAGAGTGAACATAATTTGCTCATAGGTCGTTGAAAATTCTTGCTGATTATCCTTTTTTACTAACACTAGCTGGTCAATCTCAAAATTTGGAATCGAGTTTTTCCACTTGTTCTTGGTTTGCAGGGTTTTTGAATATTCTTTGTTTTACTGGTACCAAAAATGCTGTTCTAATTGCTCTATTCGTTGCCATCTTTACAATTGATTGATGGAAATGTTTATAATACTTGGATTGACAGGGGCCGTTAATGTATCTCTTATTAGGAAATCATTTGGAAATAGTAATGATTTATTGTTATGATCATTTGATAGTGGTGCTAGCGGCCTGGAGTTTGAAATTGGTTTAATTTGCGTCAATAATGTTGTGACTTTTTCAAATGTAAGTGACGCATCTCCCATGGTGCGTTTTAGGTGATATTTTGTAGATTTCACAGCAGCCTTTCATAAACATCGAAAATTAGGAGGTCTTGCTGGTATAAAATGCCATTTTATTTTGTTCGCCTGTTGCATTTCTGTTAGGGGATTATTAATCTTTTCTAGAAAAAAGATGTTTAACGTTTTGTTTAGTTTGTGATCTGCTCTGATAAAATCAGAATACATATTTGCTATGTTTTTTCTTTTTGATACAAATCTTCTCATTGCTGATAAAAATGCATTGAATGTTAAATTAGACACGGCTTCAACGTTCACTGCCTTTGTGGCCATATAAATGAATATGCATATGCATGCTCTAATTGTTTTTTTAGCTTTTGTAAGAAACTTCTTTTATGTATATAGGTCCTTAGAAATTAACGCTAGTATTTAAAACGGACAAATAAGCTTGGTTCCAAAAATAAGCAAATTTCCCATTTTTGGAGTGTTGCTTTTAAGAGATACGTTATAGCAGGTCAAGCATTTTTTAATGACTTTATGGACATCAAAGAGCTGCTTAAGTCGCATATTTCTTTGGGCCATTTGTTGCTTGATTACCTCAACCACATTGGCCTGTGAAATCACATAGTAAAGTAGTTCCTTGCAAGTTTTTCCTATAAATATAATGTCTGCAGAGTTATCTTCTGTTTGGATGCGATGTCATTCTTTTGCCTTAGTACATACTATTTTGTGAGGGTAAATATGTATAGCTTAAACATTTGATCTCATCAACTTAGTAACAAGGCACTACACAATTCCAATTGTAGTATGATGAATCCTTGTACTTGCAAGTCTTCAATATATATTATATTGAAGCCGTTGGCACTTGTGTCAGTGCATTAGTATGTTTGGAAGAAAACCCTTCTAGATGGTTCTGGATTATTTGTGTTAGTTGATGGCTTCGAATTCGTATCAAAATAAAGTAGCAAACTATGTAACTTTTAGCATTTTTTACATCTATATCTAGATCTGCATTGTTTTGAGGTGTGACCAGCATATAGGCTGTTTACACACAAATTGCGCAAGGAACCCATTAATTGCATAAGATTACTAATGTTATTCAATAAATGGTTGAAGTTGAACTACAACAAACTAATTACTTATTAAAATGAGCTCAGCAAACTAATTTATTGCATAAAATTAACACAAAAACCTATTAAATTACTATATTAAGCAAAAAATTTATTTAATGCATAATTGTAGCACAAAAATTTTAGTTTATCTTATATAATTTATCATAAATTGCACACACAAAAATTATTGTATAAAACTAGCACAATAAACTGACTAAAAAAACTTAACTTAAAAAAAAAAAACAAAAAACTTTTTTATTACATAGAATGAGCATGAAAAATATTGACTATTAAATTTATTATAAATTGCTCAAAAAACAATTTATTGCACAATTGTAGCACAAAAAACTAAGTTATCTTATAAAATTTATTATAAATTACGGAAAAGATTTTTTTATTGTATAAAACTAACACAAAAAATTAATCTCTAAAATATTATTATTATATTAGTTAAAAAAACGGTTTAATGACTCTGCCAGAGCTAAAACAATTATTGTAGATAAAAGTTGTTGACTATTATATTTTCAAATTTATTTGAAATCCAGATTTAAATAAATTGCTTATTTGCATAGCTAGGAGAGATGAAAATATTTGGTACTAAAAATGATTTTCTTAAAAAAATTCTTCTGCTATCTGTATTTACAACACCAAGCAACAAATGTGGTCTGCCGGTTTTAACGGTTGTGTAACTTTTTAGGTTAAAATCTTTATATAAAGTACTGTGGAAGCTGGTTACTTTATTGTTAAATTTTTGTAAACGTGTTTGATTCTCAAATCTAAAGCATTACTTTTAGATGTAACAGCAAAATTAAGTTTTTGACATTTGCAACTTAACCAAAGTGTTCAAAGTTTGGTACACATTAAAAAATCACCATTTTGGTAATATTTTTTTTATATTAATACATTGTGTAAAAGTACATCGATCCAAAAAAAAATGGTAAGTAAATACAAAACTTGGGAACTAAAAAGTTTTAAATTATTCTAAAAATCTTTTTTACAAAAACTACTGCAAGTTATTAATTTGTAAATTTTTTAATATACAGTTTGTTAGTTTTAATAGTGTTTTGCATTGTGAAAAAAAACTTGTTCTATCTTTTTTTTAATGTGTTTGTATTGATATAACTAATAAAATCATTACAGTAAAAATTTGGGTGTATTGTTGGGTTTTAATAAACGTTAAAAAATGTTGTTTATTTTTGTCTAATATTTTTGAAGTAATTTTGTTGCGGCTACAGACTACAGACATTTTAATCTAAAACTAATCAGATAAAAATTACTATTTAGTAATCTGATCATAACGTTTTTTTATATAATTTCAATGTTTGCTTTATTATAAAAAAACTTCTAAAATTTTGTATTTTAAATTTTAAATTATGTTTTTTATTAGTACAATCAAAAAGTTGATTAACTGTATGTTTTTAATATATTTTTTATAAGGTATCTTCTTTTTAATATTTACGTGTCTAATTTTGTTACAATCAAACCATTTGTATAGTTTTGCAGTACTTCTTATCATGCGTTTAATTTTATTGTTCCTGATAAGAAAATTATAATTGATTAAACATTTTTGTCAATCGTTTTTTTTTTAATTAGTTTTTATTTGCTATTTAAAAAAGATAATCAAATTTAAAATTGCAGACTTAATAGCAATTGTCATTTAGTAAAAAAACAACGCCATTTTAAATGTTTTTTGAGTGTTGAAAAAAGATAATAAACACAGAGAGCAAGGTTAATGTTATAATTCCTTAAAACCGTATTCATTTGTATTTTTTGAGCATAATTGTGTTGTAGTTTTTTTTTTTTTATAACTGCGATAAATTTTTAAATTGTGTCTTTGTAGACATTTCCGTTATTGTAGTCCTTTTGGCACATGCTCAACTAACAGAATTCTTTTGGCGTCCCAGAAAACTGTAGCAATCACATTACTGTTTTGGGTAGTAGAAAACTTTTATGAACTCATTGCATATACTCCAATATACCGATTCCCTTGTTACAATTCTATAAAAAATGTATTTATCTTGAGACAAAACAAAATTCTCCTCGTAAATTTGTTGTTTAGACAATTTTTATTTGAGATTAAGCAGCTTGGGAATCTATAGTGCCGACAAAGATTTCAAAATCTTTATGTAGAATTTAAAAAATAAATTTTAGCAATAACTGCAATTTTAAACTGGCGGTCAATTTTGTTGATAATTTTGTCAGTTCGTATTTTCAGAGGTTTTCCATTATTACATAGATTTTATGCTTCATTTGAACTGTTTGGTCTAATATTTGACTTGAAAATAGAAAGTCGCTATTTTCTTCCTACACTGTCACTTTTCTCTCATAAGTGATTTTGCAATACCATTTTGTTTTTATTGTTAGTTATAAATCTTATTAAAACTGCGTTAATTTAAGGAATAAATAAAAAGTAAAATCTGAAAAAACAAAATTATTTTGTTTAAAAACTTTAATCTAACTCTATTAGTGAATTTAATAATACAAATGCTAAAACATTAAAATTGCAAACAAGAATTATAGTAAAACCTAAAAACAAGCAAGAAACAAACAAAATCAAAGTTAATTTTTGCTATTTTATACATAAGTATAACTTAAAAGCGGAACAGTTGCCGTAAAAAAAAATGAGAACTAATTATGAAGTAAAAAACCTTTAATAAATAAATATGCACTTTTACAGAAAATTTGGACAAAAATTGATTGATACAAAGATAACAATAATAAAGTTTAATGCAATTGTTAAAATTGAAAAAAATAATTTAAGCAACTGCAAAGAGATGTATAGTATACATATAACCATATACAAATACATTTGATAAAATGTTTGAAATGTTAATCACAAATCGAAACAAAAAACATAAAATTAATAAATGCAAAAACATTGACAAAATGAATAATTGTATAAGTTAAACAAATCAAATAAAAAAAACTAAATTAAATTTAGATTTGAAAAAAATTGTCTGGTACGATACAAAAAATAAAATTAAAATATTCGAGCATCAAAATACTGTTAATAACCACGATAAATAAAATTTAAATTTGCATTGAAAATCATGTACAGAAATAATCTCTGGTACACAAAAAAATTATATAACAAACTAAAGACAACAACAACAAATCACGGCTGTGTTTCACATAAAATACGTTTTCTCTAAGCTACTCAGATATTTTTATAATACCGGTTTGATATGTCACTTATAAACACGCAAGTAATTGGTATGTTTAGATAAACACATAAGATAAATTTTAACATTTTATTTGCATTACATCCGATGCAAAAGACATGTATAAACTGACTTTTTGGTATAGTTTTTGAGATTTTGTTTATTCTTCAAAGTTCTAAAGAGATCTACATAATAGCTTAAAATACAAAGTTGTGTTTGGTGGTTTCTAAAAATTTACAAATGCCTGTAGACTCTGCAAACTGATCTAAAAACTGTATTTTTTAACAAAACGTAAAATATGTATCATATTGATACATAATTCCGTACAACGGTTGATTGGCATTATTAATAAGTTAATTGATAGTCGCAAACTAATATTTTAATAAAAAACGGTAATTTTTTTTAATTTTTACATTATTTAAGCAAAGGCTTTCTTTGGATTTAATTATGTTATCAATTTGTACTTATGGCTTCTGTCTCAGTATGAGCTATAATGTTCTTACAACATTTGTTGCTAATTAGGTTTTAGTAAGAAAACAAGTTGATTTTGTATTTAATTACAATAAATTAAAATTAACCTTAATCAACAACAAGATTAATCAATTTTATTGATTCTAAAAAGTTTTTTTATTTACGTTATTGCGTATAACTCTACAATTGAATTGTGTAAATAATCCAATGATAATTTAAATTGTTCTAAAACTAATTAATTTAATTTAAGCATATTTATATACCTGAAGAAAAACTACATCTGCGTTACTTTTTACATTTTTGCATACTCAAAAAGCAAATTCAAATTTATTATTAAAATGTTTTTATAAATAAATTTAAATTGATATTTAAGGATCAAAATGTGCAAAATTGATTATATTGTTATTGATGCCCTTTTCCATTACTACTTGAATCAGAATATTTATTTATTATTTGATTCTGCTAATACATTGCTCGGTGCTAATCATACACTATAATTTTGTGATAATATCAACAAAGTTAATAAATATTTGTCAACAATACTAGGTCACTAGCGTTATTATTTTAGACCGATTATAAAAACATAAGTGTGTCAATATAAATCATTGCAAACAGTGATATTAATTGTAGTCAATAATAATAATAATAATAATAATAATAATAATAATAATATTTTATTGCATCAAATAAATACATTAAAACAATGTTTGATATGTCAGTATAAAAAAAAATATATATTTATAAAAAATTATTATTATAAAAATTACATACATAAATTTCTAGATAGCTTATAAACTATTATAAAGTTCGTTCATTGAGTAATATGTTTTATCAATTAAATACTTTTTAATGCTGTTTTTGAATTGATTATAATTTTTAATATCTTTAATTGTATCTGGCAGATTGTTATAAATATAGCTACCTGCACAAATAGGAGATATTTTGTACCTAGATAAATTATAATGTGGAATATAAATCTGTTTAGCATTCCTAGTATTATGATCATGGTTTGCTTTATCAACGTTTAGTACTTTTCTGTTCTGAAAAATGTTTAGTAATATACTATAAATGCATATAGAACAAACAGTTAGAATATTTTTGCTACAAAATGTATCACGCTTAATTTCTCTATATGGAATGTTAAAAATGACCCTAACAATTTGTTTTTGCATAATAAACACTCTCTGCACATCAACGGCTTGTCCCCAAACTTGGATATTATACTTAATTACTGAGTATGCTAGCGCGTAATATACCGTCATAAATTGCTCAGTGACAAGTTCTTTCTTTAAGTTTAATATGGCAAATGTGGCTTTACCAAGTTTTGAGTACACTGAATCGATATGAGTGCTCCATTGCAACTGTGAATCAATTGTTCTTGATTTCTACAAAAAAGTATGCTGGTTGTCTTAGTTGTATTAATCATTAATTTATTTCTTTTGCACCAGTTTGAGAAGTCATTTACTACAGATTCAATTTTTTTATTTAACTCAAGCATTGTGTTACTCTCAACAAGAATTGTGGTGTCATAAGCGTACATAAAAACTTCTCCATCTTTAATAAACTTTGGCAAATCGTTAGCAAAAATAAGAAAAAGGAGCGGACTTAAAACTGCTCTTTGACCTACCCCTACATTAAAATGTTGAACTGCAGATGTTTTTTGTTTAACACAAACTTGAATTTTCCTACTCGACATAAAACTAACAATACAGTCATTTATAGGCTCTTGTATTCCAATTTTATCAAGCTTATATTGCATGAATTTAGTGTTTACGCAATCAAAAGCGCAAGACAAATCAAAAGAAATCATTACAACATGTCTACCTTTATCTAAACTATTATAAATAGATTATACCAGACTAAAAAATGCAGTTTCTGTGGATCTCCCTGGCCTAAAACCATTTTGAGAATTTGATAATATATTAAAATTAGAAAGATAGTCATGTAATCTTGTGACAAGTGCTCTCTCAATAATTTTAGAAATCCAACTCAACAGTGTGATTGGTCTATAGTTATAGACTGATGTTGAATCCCCATTCTTAAAAAGTGGAACTACATTTCCTACTTTCAACATGTCTGAAAATTCACCAAGCATAAAACACTTAATTATATCAGTAATACTTTCGGATAAAGCAAATTTACAGTGTTTGATTAGTTTTACGGGAATTTTATCAGGCCCAGTTGAGCTTTTATTTAGCAGTGTGTTTATTATTGCTATCACTTCGTTTCTAGTTACTGCTGTTACAAACATAGATTGCTTAGCTACATAAGAATACGTACAGTCCGTGGACAGATTGTTGCCAAAGTGTTGCTGTAGTTTACTTTTTATTGTGGTTGCAAAATGTTCTGCAAGCATATTACATACTCTGGAGCTGTCAGATATAATATTTTGCTGTGCATCTGCAAAGACAATATGATTTTCACGTGTCACTTGCTTACCAGTTCTGTTATTTATAACATTTCATATAGACTTGATTTTGTTATGTGAATTTGCTATTATATTAGAGTTAAACATTTTTTTGTGTTGAATTGTATTTTGCATTATTGCATGCTTATGCTCAATGTACGAATTTTTCAAAAGTATAGAACCACTTTGTATTTGTAGCCAGTTAAGAAATTTTAATTGATCAAGATCACGTTTATCATTATAATTAAGTTTTGATGATTGATTTTGTTTTATTTTGGTTGTGAGGACATGTCAGATCCAAACACCACTTAAAATAGCTCCAAAAATGGTTATAAATTTGATTAATATTTTCATTCTTAATATAATCATTTTATAAATAGAATCATAATAATGTAAAAAAATATTTTCAAAAAGTGATATGTTGGAGAGATTAAAATTTCTTTTCCTGGTTATTGATGTGTTTGAAGGTGTTATACCATTATGTTTAATATTACAATAAAATAACTGACTCATATGATAAGATCTCCTACTAAAATAATAAATTTAAACTTTAATACAACATCATTGAGTATATTTGTCAATGATTTTACAAACATATTAAAATTACCCGAGGGTGGGCGATAAACACTAACAACACATAAGTTATTAAACATTGAAACACCTATTGCTTTGCAACACATTTCACTTCTATACAATTTTATTGATTTTATTTCTGAACAGTATTCTAATAATTCGGTTTTGCATAAATTGCTGCGCCGCCATGAATATGTGATGTACGGCAATAAGTTGAAAGAATCTTATAGCCAATAAAAGTTGTTACACTAGCCTGTAGTTCCTTCATGTAGTGTTCACTTACGCATAAAAAATCTGGTGACAAATTATTAGTAGCAAATATTGGTTCCGTAAATTGCAGTTTATTAGCAATGCCTTGTATATTGGCATGAAATACACATAAGTCATAATCAAATTTTAATAATTGAGTAGTTGTTTTTTGTAGTCTTAGTTTATTAGGAATTATTTGTCTGGTTCCACATGAGAAGTTTTCCAAAAATTTTCAATTCGTTTTTTTTAAATAAATCTTCTAAATGCACTTCCTCTTGGCCATATTGCAAGATTATATACTTCATCAATATGGTTAATTGAAAATGCAACCTTAAAAGATGCGGTTTTTTCGTTAATATTTAAGTCTTCACTTGTAAATTGTATTTTCGGTGCTGTCGATTTTAAATAAAGTAATAGGAAAGCTGAAGTAGTAGATAATTTAAACACATGAAAATATCCTAGTTTTCGAACAGATTGTATGCCACTTACTTTATCATTAGTACCTATAATGGGTTTATCAAATTTCAATGTTGTGAATTTCTCTATATTGTTTCTATTAGGTTTATTTATTTGTGTTTCTTTTTGCGCCAGTTCAATGGCCTTTTTTACAATCGTTGTAGAAAATGTATTTGTACCAGGTACCGATAATTTTTTTACTTCAATCGACGATTTTTCAATATATTTATTATTGTCTTTTTTGTTGTATTTGTTTTCAATGTTTTCTTTATTAACAAGATTTGAATATGTATTTTTGCTAGTAGATGGCCATTTAATTTAGTAATATTACTCACATGCTGCTTTAAATGTTTTATTTCTAAGTATGATCCACTTTGATTGATGTTGTTTAAATTGCTTTCCAAATCGCCATTTTCTAAGAAATCTGATGCATCTTTGAAAGCATTTTCTTCGTTGTCATCGTTGCACATTACTTTCTTAAAGAATTTAATTCTTGCAGCACATCTTAATTGGTAATTTGTACTGGCACTTTGTTATACACTATTAAATCGACGTCGTCTTTTTTTAGTTTATGTAGCTCTTTACACAGAGACTTTCTATACGTGTCGGCCATCTTCTTTATATTATATTGAAGAAGGAAGCA
This sequence comes from Tachinus rufipes, assembly GCA_963932245.1. Classification (NCBI taxonomy): domain Eukaryota; kingdom Metazoa; phylum Arthropoda; class Insecta; order Coleoptera; family Staphylinidae; genus Tachinus; species Tachinus rufipes. The sequence continues at coordinate 86,697,976 of OZ010741.1, read as the reverse complement.
ATAATTAGCATAATTAACTGCTATATAAGTTCAAGTTTTATACATTAAGAAACTAATAATTATTTTTTACCAACCTGAAAAAAAAATGTCCCGTTATAGGACCACAAAGCATTACTTTGCAATCTAAATTACATGCTAAAAATTGATTTTAAACTGGCAAGCAACAAATAATACTATCAAATTAAAATTTAAAATCTTATAATTAAATTTAAAAAAATCAAAATATACGGTTAAAAATATTAAAGAATATATTTTTCACAATCCGTAATTTAATATATTGTTCTCTCATTCTGATGCCTCATATGGCTTTATCTTATCATCATGCACTTTATGTACATTCAAATCAAAATAAATTTTAAAAAATAACTTCCAAGACGTATTAAATTTACATGCAAATTTTGTTTGCAATAGTAAATATAATTATTTTATGTATAAAAATAATAATAAAATAACACATGTTGTATAGCAGTTGTTTGAAATACAGAATTAGCTGAATGCATTTACAATTAAAGAAACGAAGTCGAGGCGTCGCGACAGTTGCACTCAAGCGACTCTGAATTGCCCCTTAATGAACGAATGCGCCGCAAGATAAAAGCAACAATTAGAAAACAGAGTACTCTCACTAGAGACACATACACCATTCTACAAAAAAAAATCAATTATATGAAAGAGAAACACGCAAAGGAAATGTGTATACAAACGTAAACAAAAGGATGCGACTCTGTACAAATTTCATTGTTTCCTTAACAATAATACCACAAAAGTAACTTAATTGGCATACATTTTATTGTGCAGACAATTATTCATTTGCAGATACGTTGATTTGAATATGTTAAAGATTTTTTTATTAAATCAAACAAATCCTATTTGCATTTATTTTTTTATTTATTAACACTTTTATTTTATTAATACACATTGTACAAAATATTAACAACATTATTTTATACATTGCTATAAAGAAAATCCGCTACACGGTTAGTAAGTAAGATAAACCGTGTCGTTCTTGCAAAGTAAAACAAAGCGTGGTTTCCACTGGAACTACAAACGACCTAATGACGCATACAATGAACAAACTGAATACTGTTTTAATTTAACTGAAGTTACGTTATCTGCAGTTATATTTATATTTACATTGGTATTTAATTAAGTTCTCCACAGAATAAAAATTCTCTTGACAATTCTTCATTATGCTAACAACATACCTTAATAATATTACACAATGCAATTATCATAAAATTAAAGCAATAAAATGTTAAAACTTTAAGATTTAATAAACTCTAACTGTCATAAATTATTATAATTGAGATGATTTGTATGCTTCAAAACTGCAGTGTTTTATATTCCGTGTAATAACCTTATTTACATTTAAATTAGTTAAATTTTAAAACTAATTTCGTACAACATTCCTTTTTGGTTATTAAATGCTGGTTTGTAGGGGATGTGTAAGTGATCTAAAATACAATTAAAATAAAACAAGATAGAAATGAAATATAATTCAAAATAATTTTATTATTATTTTACAGCTTTAGAAAGTTAATTAAAATTAAAAATCATTTTAGTGAATACGTGAGGTAATGAGGTATTTTTTAATTTGAACCCATAGTTAATTACAAAAATAATTCAATAAAATACATTCGTAATAAAATATTGTGCAACAAAGATGGTTTGATACTTGTTTTACACTAATATAAACAACGCACACAAAGCCTTAAAATATTTAACAATAACATAAAACAAATGATAAATCATTTATTAAATGTCTTAATTTGACCAATAATGTCACCTAATGAAACGTATAAATTAACTTTTCAACAACATTTGCATAATAGCCACATTGCAGTTAGTAGTAAAATAGTTTATTGTACAACTAACACGTAGCCACTCAGATATCGTAGAACATACCTTCTGCACATTAACTAAATATTATGATTATATATCATCAATTTAAATATAATTTAAATTTGAAGAAATATCTTTTTGTTAACTTAGAGACATAATTAAAAACTTTAAAAACACAAAGTCGAAATATTATTATAAAACATTTTTAAATTTGATATTATTACTTACTAAACTAATACATAAATGAATTCAATTTAATTATTTTGTTTTAAAAATTGCAAATACTTTTTCTACATTATTGTTCTATTTCTATAAACCCACACTTGGGAAAATCTATAAAAATTGCATTTTCATGCAAATGACTGATTATCTCAAATGCAATAGCATTTTACCTATGGCTTTAGAAACAAGAAATCTACAGTGTTAGCTGTCAAAACATTACAGAAATTATATTTAATAGATTTTGAAGATGATACATATGGCTTGTTCATTCTTCTTGAAAAACTAAAATCTTTATGTTTCTAGCATCAAGTTATTATTGTTTTATGTATTTACTAAATTCCAGTATGTTAGTGTCAACTCCCAAATATCTAATTTGTAAATGGTAACAGTTTGTTCTTATTATTATTAATGAAAAAACTTTAGTTTGTTAGAAAAAGCGGCTAAACTTGCGCAATCAAATGCTAACCAGCGGTTTTTAGCAAATAATAGTAAAAACAAAGAATTAATATTACCAATAACTTAACTTCGATGGGATAGCTATACAATCTATGTATGTAATAAAATTACAAAATCTATTTATTTGCTTCGGAAACTATTATACATAACTTCTCAGCAGTTGCTGTTATCAATTTATTATGCTAATATTTATAGTATGGCATATTAAACTGGGACCATGCTCCATCTACAACAAATATCTTTAAAGTCTAAAGACAAACAGTTCTTGTAGTCTTCCAATAAAATACTTTTGTACTTGCGTTAATACTTAATAGTGGTTTTTAAGTTTCCTTTCTGTCTGTTTGGTGGTAGTGGTTTGAAGTATTGATTTATAAGTTTTTTTTTTAATTTTTGCTATTGCATTTTGTCCGTAGTGTAAGTTAATAATTACCCTGGCGTTTATAATGTTTAACTTCATCAAAGAGTTTTTGAAAATCAAAGAAGCACGCAAACTCTTGATTTATGTTTAGACATTTTTCAATTGAACGTTATTTTCAAAAAGAACCTTTCCTTAAGTGTGCCTAGCTGGAGAGAAAAGGTGCCCAACGTGGGTCAGAAAAGAGATGGTGCATTTGCAATTAATCTGAGAAAGAAAGAAAAACCGGCGACAGAAACTTTCTGAAAAGAAAGAAACAGCTTTCAGCAACCGTCTCTAGTGATAACAGAACAACTAGTCATTTGTTTAACAATAACAACACTGTTAAAAATTCTCTGACTCCAGTAAGTAAACCCAACGTTATGGGACATGCTCCTGCACAGATTCGGTCATTTGCAACAAACACAAACGCTTTGCTAACCAAGTAGATACAAACAGATAGTTGGCACTATACCAGTCGTACGGAAACAACTTGACGTTTACCCCAACATGACGGGAACTTCATACTTTTTATGAACAATTATAAGACGCATATGAAAACCAAAAAAATCCAAAAATATTTGTATCAGAACTTGTCGAAATCCAAACGGAAATAATGATATAGGTCAAACATCCAATACGGCAAGAAATCGCAGTCAACCAGACCACGCCTAGGGAGAGTACTACAAAAAATTGTTACACTTTGACGGTAGCCTCCATACAGCTACAAATATCTATGACACCACCGGATACAAAAAATTGAAAAAAAAATTACGGCCAATTGTAACAAGAAAAATATCGTACTTTCATGCACTCAAAAGGAATCAGCGGACACAATTTTAGAAATAACCTAAAATCTAATCCAAAAAAGTCGCAACTAAACCACTAAACAAACACAGCAAAAAGAAAAAAGCAGATAAACCTAGTGCGCGAGAAGTTGAAGAGACATGTACCACGACCTGGAACCTACATAAGTTTGGACTAGCCCATGCCGCAAGTATCAAACAATTCAAACTTTGACACCCAAATTAATAGTAAAATCCCTGTAAACACTTTTGATGTTTTTAGACAATTCTCGTCCCAAACAATAAATCAAGACAATAGACAGTACCTAAACACAATTACCAAACGGACTTGCATGAATACCAAAAAACATGTAAAGTTTTAGCAATGGCTAAATAGATTTTTCTGGAGATCTAAGAAACTTCCAAAACAGACAACTCCAAAGAAACAAAACTAATATTGGTTTTCAAATTTTTTTAAGTCAACACGGCAAAAGAAGTACAAGTTTTGTCATAAAGCCAAAATGTCATTGTTAACCTTTCAAAACTCAAAGCAATCAAAAAAATAAAAACGTTACGGAAGCGTAAAGCGACAGTAAAAAACACAAAAATCCAAAAAACTACTGCAAAACTTTCCATGCTTAACACATCTACTAGTACAAATCCCAAAGCGCGTATAGGAAACAATACTGTTGCATCCAATAACATGTGACAGTGCCCAATGAGATAACCAGTAGTTATAATTTATAGTCTTTATCTAAGTTATATTCCGATCACAATCCAGTGTTATTTGATTTTTTTTATTACAAAATGTAATAATTTAGAACCACTTAATATGTTACAACGTATAAATATTTTTGAATTTTAACGAGTGAAACCACACTCGCTAAAACACTATCACATTGAAGACAAAATTTAAGCAGTCTTTGAACATTGACCTTTAATATTTGCGGCTTATAAATTTCAGAAAAGACTGATTTTAAAAGTTAATTTCATGTTTCATTAGTACGGTTAAAAATAGATCATATGAGATTATAACTCCTAAAAGACAAATTAAAGAAAATTTAGATATACATAGATTCGTTGTTTAGTTTAATATTTGGTACTGATGATACATCAAACTTTGATTTAAAAACAGTAAGAATTTTTTTAGTTAAAATTGACCTTGTTGAGAGTGTCCCATTCAGATATTTTTTTGAGGTCTTAGTTAGTTTATAGATGCTACTAATTCTAACCTAGAAATTTTTAGATGTTCTGCCATATTTGTCTAAATAGTTTTTGGAAAATTTGAATTATAAAGGGTGCTATCATCCGCAAAACTATGAATAAGATTTAGTTACTTGAAAAAGTGCAATAATGTAAATCAAAAGTATAGTCGGCAAAAAAGCAAAACCTTTAGGATCACCAGAATATAATTTTGGGGTCAGAATTAATACTTTTAACTATAATTTTTCTATTGTCAAACAAACTATTGATAAGATTTACAAATTTATAATCAAGATCTATACAATGAAATTTGTTGATCAGATTAGGATGCCATACCCTATCAAATGCTTTAGAAATATTATATATATATTTTTTTGTTTGTTTAAAGTAGAATTCTATTTGTAACTAACATAAGTCAAAAAAATCTGATGTCAAACGTTTTGATTAAAATCTACATTGAGTATTTAGAATAAAATTATTTTGTTTTATTTACTTAACAATGTAGAAATTAATATATTTTTAATTTTTTTTTACATATTAGACAATAATGCAATTAATTAATATAATTTGATGAATCAGATTTGTCTTCCTTTTTAGGTATGTATAGGTTAAACATTTGCAAATTTTCAACAGTTCATAATTTTTTTTTGTTGTTAAGACAAATATTTATTCAAAATTCATTTGCAAATGTTTTAAGAATAATAGGTAAAATTTTATCTGTAGTTGATGGCCTTTTTGGTATTTAATTCAGGATAACTCTTTTATAGACTTTTTGTTGTTTATGTTCTTATTAACAGCCTGTGTTGTTTGAATTGAGTAAAATTACTTTTGTGTTGGTTTAATAACAGAGAATGATAATTTTTTTGATAACATTTTTATAGTTTTTGTGAGATTTTCTGCTGCAATATGTCTAAATTAAAGTTATTAAAAAAATGTTTTATTTTTACTACGTTTGCAGATAATAATGGTAATGGTAGAACAGAATTATTGAACGGTGGTTCACTGGTTATTTTAAGAGTTTTGTAATTTTTAAAATACTTTTTAATTACTTAACAGCAGCATTGCCATTGTATTTGTCTCCGGGTGTTTTTTGAAGTAAAAAACATTGACAGTTTTATGAAGTTTGTTTAGAGTGATTGATTTGTAATTGCTACAGCGTATAGGCTTGTGTAATCAGTTTTGCACAAAGTTGAGTACTTGACCACAATACGGTTCACTTCAATCAAATATGCAAAGAGTTCTAATTTACCGTGCACATAAGAGACCATGTTTACTTGCCCGATTACAACCGCAGGTTTACACGTCTTATTTTTTGTAAGCGTTTTTGAGCATTTCTAAATATTTATATAATAAATAATCAAATCAACAACTGTGGCTCCAGCTAGTGCAAAATCTAGAATATAATTCAAACTGCGTTATGCTGGAATTTGTTGCAAAAATTCAAACCTTTTTCTTGACAAATTTTCGGTTAATTTAGTAAAACCAAAAACCCACCGTATTCTTGCTTAAGTTTTTGTATGCATATTTTTACTCATACTGCACCTTAAAATTCTTTTGAAAATTTGTAGAAAAAATGCATTTTTTTTGGGAAAAACCAATTTGTTTTTATTATTTGCAACGACAGTTGTCATCTTTGTGCACTATTACGTTGAATAATACAATTTTATCTCAATAACTAGGTATTATATAAAAATTTAAATTGTTCTTAATGTAAGAAAATGTTTTTTGTCAACTTCTACACCTCAGTTAATTTAACACTAGACTAGATGTAGATTGCTTTCTCAATACTTATTAAATACAAGTTGGTAACAGGGTCTACTAAAAAAAAAAAGTTTTTAGTTTTAGTGGAATAACACATGAATTAAAGCAAGACTTAATTCTAAAACTGTTTTGCGTTTTAGCAAAATAGATTGCTAAAAAAAGTGGTCTAAGTATTATAAATACAAAAAAATCCAGCCGCCAAAAGTAGTTACTAAAACTGCTCTTTGATTCAATTTTTTGAAGGTTTAAAATTAAAATGTTTGTTAATTGTTATTGTTGTTGTCATTTCTAAAAACTTTTAAAACTTTGTATTCCTCTACATTTACGTCTACAAATTTGCAAACGTAGATTTGTACTACAAAGCCCTTTGTGTCGTCAAAGTTGAATTGGCAAGTAACCTAAATAATGATGTCAACTTGTATTGCATTGCCAATAGTTTTGCTTAAATTCATTTTGGGATATTTTATGGCGATGTAATGTTGAATTAAGGATTTATAATCAGCATTTAATACGGTATAATTCTTTATTTACGGTATAAATAAAACCACATAAAAATACAATGAATATAAACAATATAATACATATATAACATAATCAATATAAAAAACAGAAAAAAAAGATTGACATAAAAAACATAATATAATATAAATTACATAAGAATGTGCATTTATTTTAAAATCATTTAAGCAAACTGACAATTTGTTAAATTTACTGCAGTTGGGTTTAAGGTATCTTAAGTCGGATTTGATCATTTGCTGCACATGACAAAGATTGTTACAAAATAATAAACACCCTGTTTGGGGTTTACAAGGCCTAACTCCATCTTGCAATAATCTCTGTTTTTTGTCTTAAACTAATAATAATGTTGCTCTTGCTCTCACAATTGTTCTAATTGTACCTCATCTGTTACCGATTAATTGTTAAAGATACGTCTTTAGCTGTTAGTAGTCCGAGAGTTTGTAAAGCCAATTTTGGATGTTAATTTTTAGAAACTTGTAATCACAGTAATTGTTATAATGTCTAACCCCAGTGTGATGTAAAACTGTTTAAAGTTTTTCACCAAGAATAGTTTGTCTAAGAGTGCACCATGAGTCGTTTAAAAAATTAAAACAATAAATTTACAGATCAAACTTTTTGTAATCTGGCATTAGTAGAGTGCGGATTTATGGCATTTACTTATTTGTTAATATTAATTGCAGAACAAAATTCTTTTGGATATATACGTTTCATACAAAATGCAACAATTAGACACTACTTCTATTTTATTTATTTTGCTTTAATTTGACATACTAAGCATTTTAAATGCTTAGATGCTGCTTTTTTTGCGTTTTCTTTGTGCTTTTTTTGCTTTTTTTGCTATTTTTGGCTTTTTTCACTTTTATGTTAATTTTTTTAAATTGATTTAATTAAATAAAATAAAATAAAAGAACATATTTAAATTACATTAAACTAACGCGCCCATTCAATAACTTTTGAAACATCGTAATCTTCAATAGTTTAATCGGAATTGCCACTAAATATTTTTAAATATATATATATATATATATATATATATATATATCTACTGAGGTAATGGTTGCACCATTACCTCAGTAGATATCGTGTATTATCTATTTATAAAAATATTTAGGCAGACCAAAAGCAAAACTTTAAAAAAATAAAAAAATATATTATTGTTAATTGCTTCAGCAACTTCAAATTTAGAAAAATATTTATTAATATGTTTTGTAATATATAATATAACGTTTAGTTTTTTTACCCTTTTTATTTTCTTTTAAGGTTAATTAAAAATTGCAATGTTAATTAATTTATAATAACTTATTACACAAACTTTTTTCCTACTTTTTTGGCATTTTTGCAGCTTTTTTTAACATTTTTAATGCTTATTATAAGCGCTTATTTCAGAAAAATTTATGCTTTTTTATCAGCACTCTAATCATTAGCGTAAATTTGGATGGTATTTCAAATTTAGTGTTTTGCTTTAGAAACTGAAAGTAGTTTTTATTGATGAATATAGATAATCTTTTTGAAACAAGTCTCAACTTGTTTTTAAATAGAGTTGCTGTATTTAAAGTGAAATTTTATCCTTTTTGTAAAATATTAAACTCAACGCGTAACAATTTACATTATTTGCAAAATCATCTTGAAATATCTGTGGTAGCTAGCAAGTGTGAGATTGTGTCAGTGTGTGTTTGTTACATCTTAAAGTTTTTAAAATGGTTTGCTTAGACAACTCCACGTTTTCCTTAATGGAATTAAAGATATGCTGGAGTTTTATTTTGTCAACTCAGTTGCATTTTCGTTTCTTAGGGACTCTACTGAGACTAATAATAAATCTATTTGAGACGAGGGTATTACTTGCTCTAAGTAGACTTAGTTTTTTTTTTTCTTACTTTGTCTTTGGTACATGTAAAATTATTTCATTTTGTCAGATAGTGGGTGATTTTATATTTAAATTTTATTATATTTATTTATTACATTGATAATAATGATATTAAATCAAATATTAAATAAAATCTTTAATTAATAAGAGCACTGCATAATTGCTCAAAAAATTGTAGAGACAAGCTTGATTTTGGTATTTAAGATTGATGTACAAAATGCATACCTTTTTGGTTGTATAAAATTAATACAAAAGATTATATTATGTCAATATTAACAAATTACCCATCAAAACTTGTAATTTCCTAATGTATACTATAATAATAAGCGATAAAAGTATTATACTGATATGATAGCCAAGTACAAAAGTTATTACAATAGAACTAATAATTCAGGAAAAACTTACTTGAACTGTGGTTAATTGCGCGTTGGTATAAAGAATATTAACTACAAATGTGCAAAAAAAAATTCAAACAGTTTACGCATTTACATAATGACACATTTTTTTAGTGGTAAAATGCAAAACGTGTGATAAAACTTTAATATAAATAGATGCTGCAAAAACTGAGAATTTTGGTGTATTTTGTAACTTATCAATGTCTTTTGATTTGCTTAGAAATAAGGCCAAAACCATAAAAAATCTTTTAAAATTAGAGATTGAATACTTTAAATGAAATAAGAAAAGCTTTACCTGTTCCAAAACTGCTGTTTGTGCATTTAAACTGGGTAAACATGACTGTACTAATGCTGCACTTATTTTTGCATACTTAGGATATTGCAAAACGTAGGAGCGATAAAATTGAACGCATTTTTGAGATACCATCTGAAGTCAAAGAACTAATAGTATTCATAAACAACTGCTTTGCTAAACTAAAAGTTGCTCATTAATGTGCATGTAGTTACAACTTGAAAAGGATAAACAATTTAAACATATTACCAACAAACATTTTTTATTTGCGGTCACTTACTTTCTGATTGCGATGCACTAATTGAGAAACAAAATAACTAAAATAACAAAATTAATGCAAAACATACAAAAATGTACGCAAACTAATTTAAAAAAACAAATTAATTTTATCAAAAATATATTTTTTTAAATTTGATATGACTAATATGTTTTACGTAAAATATGCAGTTTATGCAGAGTATAAAGAAATGAAAGGTAAACAAAGTTTCAAGAAAAAAACTAGATAATAAAAAACTTTGTTCCTGTTTATACCTCTAATACATTAAGAATTTTATATGACGTTATTTCCAGATAAAAAATAAATTCCAGAAAACAAGCTGGAGATACTAAAATAAAACATTTATATTGTACCTAGTATTTTTTTTAATATCTGCTCTGTTTATAATGTAACATAACATGTTACATTTTTTTAAATAAATAACCGTATATTTTTTTTTTATTTTTGTTACCATATCCCTATAATATTTTATAACCATATTTTTTTTAATAATAATGTAACATCAAATTTTAAATATGTAAATCACGTTTTGTGTTTTATAAAATAATTCTATTGTTAAAATAAGATACTCTTATTTTCAATTTTTTTTGTCTTTATTATGCGTTTTACAGCTTTATAAACGTTGCTTCAAAATTTGATGGGACTAACGGTTTATTACGTGTGGATTAAAAACAAGTTATTATTTCAGTCATATTTCCGGGATAGAACCCACTCTAACTGAGTTATTTCACCGATTTATGGCTTATCCGAAGACTTACCACTAGAGAGCGGATTCCTAGCTATTATGCTTACGCTAAATAGTTAAAGAATCAAAAATATGTTTAAATATATGCACGAATTGTGAAGAATGTAATCATTTGGCACTAAGTTTTTTACGCTTTTTTGCTTTTTTTATTTTAAGATTTTGTGCTTATTTTTAAGCTTTTTCTTCAGTTTTGGTGCATTTTTTTTGATAAATCATTTTTTTGTGAAATTTAGTGGATAAAATGTATATAAAAAAACGCAAATTATTTTATTCTTTAGAAAACGTAAAGCAAAATTTACGTATCAAGATCTTGCATATTTTATAATATTATTTAGACAAGTTTAATATAATTCTGTAAATCCCGACTGAGCTCATAGCGTATTTTAGTGCCACTTCTTTAAGGAAATCAAATAACTGTATTTTATAATTTTCTCAATTTAGAAAATTTTAAAAACGTTGTAATACTGTTTTCGGATCCTGCAAGTTAGTCAGTAAAAACCTGCCAAGCAGTTCTAAAAAATAAAGAACTTCAAAATAATTTAGCTTTCTTAAAAGATAATTACGGTGTTGTAAGTCATGCCATAAAATTACTAGAAAAACAGGAAAATACGTTAACTGAAAGTCTAAGAATAATTAAAGATTTCAAAGATGCAATTTTAAAAGTACTAGGCTATATTGGGTACACAGTGAAATCAAAATCCAAAGATGTATTTTTGAAAAATTGAGGTTTATTTACATTAAATAAAATAAACTGTATTTTGAGTGGAGAGAATGTTCCAGATTTCGATATGAATCCAGCTTTAAAAGCAAAATTTAAACATGCACCAGTAACAAATGTGCATGTCGAAAGAAGTTTTTTCCCTTTCAAAAACATTTTAAGTGATCAAAGGCAAAATTTTACTGTTAAACACTTAGAGCAACATTTAATTAATAACTGGTTTTGTGGATAGTTTTTTTAGTTATTTAAAGTTTTTTTATATTATTTAAAATGTGTGTAAAAAATATCATCACTCAAACTGTTGTAATTATAAATGTTATAAAACCTTTATTAAAATATTTTATTGTTTTGGATTTTTTAGTTTTATTATTTTTTTTCAATTGTGTCATGCCTTTTTAATGCTTTTTACATGTTTGGTGCTTTTTTAATGTTTTTTTAGTAACATTTTCATGCCTTTTTAAGCGTTTTTTTTCGTAATTTTAATGCTTTTTAATCCGGTCTCTACTTATCACTATCTGACAATTAACTCTTCAATTTAATTATATAACTTTAATTTATAGTTGTGATTTGTTTATAATAAGCTTAGCACAATAATAAATTACATTATTTTGGCTTCTTATTGCCAAATTATTTTTGTACCTTTTTGGGACAGTACTTTATCCAGTGATGTATGTAAACAATTGTCATTATTTGCAATTTTAAAATATTGATTTAGAATAAGCAACAAAGAGTAAAAAATGATTGGCTACCTATTTCAATTGTAATCACCATGTGTGCCCCAGTGTTTTGAAATCAAATTAAAATTCTTAAATTTGAGCAAGGATAGTATATACAACCAATGTTCAGGTTTTAGAAAAAAAATATATTTGTTTGATCGGTAAATTGCTTTCTGCACTAAATCTCAAAGGTGGCCTAAAAGTTACAAAACTATTTAAAATTCAAATAACTTTCTACATCAAATTTCTTTTTAATCTAATTTAAGATTATTAAAGCGTCATGTTTAAAAATTAATTATGGAAAAATTCACGGCTAAGTAACGTATTAAAATAATTGAATAATCACTTGTGCTAACGCAAAAAGTCTAAACTAGTCATTTTAAAGTCAGTCAATTACTATATAAACAATTTAAACTTTGTTTATATTGGCAATTTCAAACTAAAGAGTCTGTGAGCAATTTACAACGTGCTGAAAGTTCACGTTCAGGAAAAACAAAAGACATCATTCAGCGTGTACGCCAAAGCATTAAAAAAGAACCTATAACATCAACTCGAAAACGATCTCAGCAGTTGGAAATTTTTTAAACTTTGCTCCAAAATATTTAAAGGATGCTGCATATCTATCTGTATAAGATACAGCTAGTGCAAAAATTAAAACCAGCAGATTATCGGAATTAATTTATGTATGCTGTCCAGATCCAAAAATTGGCAAGGCAAGAAACTGATTTTAATTACAACCTCATTATAGGCAACAAGACATACATTTATCTAAACAAAATAAGCAATTCTAGAAACAAAAAATCCAAGAATAGTTTACCAACGTAATCTGCACTCTTTAAAAGTAACGGTTTAGCAAGGTGTAACTGCAGGAAAAGTTCTTAGATCTTACTTCTTTAAAAATGAAGCAGAAAAATTTGCGACGTGGCTATTTGACCAGACTATTTCACAAAAGTACACAATTATCAAACTTTCCTTTTATTAGATCAATTGTTGATTAGCTGTGCGGTATGTGGAGGAACAACATATTATTGATATCAAGTTCATCCAATTCTGGCTAAAAATAGTTTAACAATGATCAAAAGTTTTCAGTGATATAAGTATAAGAAATAAAAGAAAATTACATGTGTCTTGCAGTCTTGGACACACCAGAGATATGATGAAAACAAAATAGTGCTACTGCCCATACAGTTCCTTTCAACAAAACAATTTTTTAAGAGAAAAATAATTTTGCAAAAACTTGAAATTACTTGGCCGCCACGTACATCTAATTTAACAGCTCCAAACTTTTTTTTGTGATGGTAATTGAAAGATAGAGTATATATATATTCAGCGATTGAAAGCCAACATCTTGGATAACCTGGAATTTTGTAATTATCCAATAAAATTATTTGTAATTTTATTAGTTTTTATGCTTGCGTTAGGTTTTATTACGTCTTATTTTTTTTTTCTTTTTTTTGATAGTAAAAATCAGAAGAAGTTAAAGTTGGGAGTAATTAATTTCCAAATATAGAATTAGCAAATTTAAAAATTTGTCGTCTTTTTCAAAAAGAGTTCTAGCAAAATATTGTTAATACTTAGTTCTCGAATAACTGAAGCAAAGTTGCTGCTGTGCTGTCAGTTTGGACAATTAAGTGAGAATCATTTAGTAACGGTTTGGAGCATTTTAAAACCTATACTCAGTCGTAAAATTCTTTTTTTTTTCACGTAGTACATTTGTTTGTGGTGTTTCCAACGTTTTTTAGTATAAAAAGTTGATGTAGTTAAAATGGCATTTTAATAATATTCAATTGTATTTTTGAAAATTATTTCCAGTATACAAAATTGTCCAAAAAGATGTTACTACATAATTTTTAATGTTCGTTTGTTGCAGACTAAATATGGCTACCCGACTTACTTTGAAAATGAAAAAGAAGAACTGAACTGTTTGGGTCACTTTCAGTAGTAACAAAAAAGTTAAACAATGGTTTCAAAAAGATTTTCCAAACCGTTTAACAATCCATCAACTGCATAAAAAAATGTGCTCACAAATTCTGTGAGCAATAAAAAAACGAACTTCCCAGAAGTGTTCAAATGGAGAATAAATGGTTGAAGCTGATACATGTTTGAACTCCAATTTAACATTCAAGATTATTGTTTATTATTTCTGATGAAGCCACTGTGTAGTGAAACAATTGTAGTATTACAATATTTTTTTTTTTAACCTTCACAATGTGTTTTATTATAAATGTTTAAGACTAAATGATTAGGAACACAAAAGTCAACTACAAAATAAGCATTGGAAAAAAATTTCCATTACGATCTGAGAATAAAAGCTGTACTATAATCAAATAATGTAAGTTCTTTTTGATGCTAATAAAATTGCTTGTGCTGCACATTTTATGTGAAGTCATTTTGAGTACAGACAACCCCATAAAAAGCATAATTTTCTCCTAAGTTAACAATGCATTAATATTTTTTTTTTAGCAATTGTAGTTGTTATTTATTATTTGTCAATAATATATTATTAGTGTATCTGATGATAATTAATACGTTCCCGTTTTTGTTGTTATCTATTGGTTCTTCAAGTAAAACTTATGCTACGGCACATTCCTATTTATTTGTCAACTTATATAATAATAAAAATAAAAAAAAGCATATCAAAGTATATTAAAAAAAAAAAAATTTATACAATTTAAAACTTATATTTACTTTTGTCTTTGCACTTTATTTGCAGTATAAGTTGATAATTCTCCTAGCTTGTTTCTAGTCTAAATTTCTTTATAATAGTTGTTGAGTTTATAATGTTAAACTTCACCCAAAAACTTTCTAAAAAAGCTTTTTTGTTTTTTCTAAAATTAAATTAAATATTTCTTATATATTTTTTAATTACAAAATTAAATTCTATAACTTACTAAACAACATAACCACAAACTTTCAAATTGGTTAATTTAAAGAAATGCCAGTTTCTATAATAAGCAACGATTAACAATGTTTATAAAATGTGTAGATATGCAAATATGAAATAATTCAAAATATTGCCAAATGAATGATTAATACTAAATTCATTTATCGAATTCAAACATGGATTAATGTAACTATTTAATGTTTTATGATTTTGGTATTTTTTATGCAAACAGCTTTTTAGTGAATAGATTGGCATCATAATAGTTTTTTGTTGAAGTTTTAAAATATATGATAATAATGAAATTATGTTTTAATATACACGATCCCAACATTCTTTTTGATTTACCTTTAACTAAAACAGATTTTATACACCGATTGTTTGATTTTTTTTACATATTTTAACACCTACTTCTGATAACTGCTTTAGGCCGCCATACCATACTATATATACAAATACCGATGATAATTTTAACGCAATGATTAATTTTCACAGAAATTAATCTATTAAATTTACCTTGCAACATGATAACGACGCACAATAGCCAGCATACTTTAATTTCTCATTTCGCATATAAATAAAACAAACTTATTTTGCACTACATTGCAGGGCAATGGCAAATCAGCAAATATCTGCATAGTAAACCTCTCTACCAATGTTAACCGTACATCCCACATGTTTGTGCAGAACTATCATTGCACATCACAAACACAGGAGAAGGCAGCCTGTGTTATTAGATAGTACAACACTACAAAAAAGTCTGAATAAATAAATGTTTTCACGTTTCATACCAATTTAATAAATTTAAAAGAAATAAGTAACTTGTCAATAGCAGATTTTCAATATTGCAAATGTGTATTTAATATATGTTATTTTTGCTAATTTAACATCACTTTAGAAAATATTTTTAATTGATAATTTATAAAATAAGTTTTACTAATAAATAATGAAAAATAACAATAAAATTCAACAATTGTTAACGAAGTCTTTATAAAGTAAATAATTGCATTTTAAATCTGAAATACAAACTGTGTTATTATAAATACAAAACCGTAACAAGAGAAAATTTAAATTTAAAACAAGAGATTGCTGAATTGTGTGCTATTGCAAATTGAGCAATGTTTTTTCAGTTTAGCTTCAATAGCAAATCTAATAAATTTTATATCTGAATATTCTCGCATAGGTGGAATACAAATTTTCAAGTTTCAATTTAATAAATAATATGAAACTTTGATGTTATACCTAAGTTTGGTTGTAATGTCAATGTATGCATACTTCAAAGACCCGCATTTAATAAATTGTTGAGTGGTTATGCAATTTCATAAAACTATAATATGAAACTATAATATATCAGAAATTGTGCATTATATTGCAAACATTTCCACTTCATTAACATTACAGTTTTTAATTTTACGGTTCTACAATTTTTATTCTGCTTTATACATCAACACGATGTAATAAAAATACCTGAAGCAAATTTGAAAAGGGATTGACAGAAACGATATTGAAATATTCAAGTTTGTTGTTTGCACTTGAACTTCCAGCTCGCTGCATTTAAATTCTGAATGCAATAATAGTAAGTTAAAATATTCTTATTTGATTGTTTGAAGTTGAACTAATAAGATTTAATACAATTGCATTTTATCGTAAATATGATTTCATTTTCATTTGTGAACAATATTTAAATAGACTGAAGTAATAACTATTTTAATAATATAGTTTATTCATTTGAATTTATTGCAGCATTGATAAAACTAATTAAATTCTGTCGTTTTGATGTTCTTGTGTACAATTATTAATTATAAAAATGCATAATAGTATTCCGTTTAACAGTTATGAAATAACAGAATCAGTGTATTGATCTATCCTTAATAATTATATCACGCTTTTCATTAAGATCATTGTAGTGACGGCAGGAAGTGATGCTGTCACGATTACTAAATCCTTCCTTTGTGCACAGTTGTTTACATTCTATTGAGTTTTTTTTTATTGGATTTTTTGTATTATATTATTTATGTTTTTTTCTATTGCTCTATATTTATTAGTTTACGTAATTACGCAATGTACATTTAATTGTCCATTTTCATTACAATATCTAAATAAATTTTAAAACTTACGAACCATCTACTAAAGAGTCATTGCAAACTTCACTCCTAATATACCAAATTAATTATTACTGATGCCTACATTAACCACTTTCTCCGCTTACATCCCCCTATCTGAGAAAGTTTAAATTTCACCAAGACAAATTAAACAAATATTTAGCACTAATTATTCTCCTTCACTTTACATTAATCTCAATTATAATGATTTTAATATAGGAAAGCTTTTTTATACTGCAATGAAATGTTTTTTTTCTTCTCTTTAGTTTTTCCGAGTGAGTTATAATTTCCACAACTCTAAAACTTTCCTACTAACTTAATAACGGGACAAGAACAATCTTAACGATTTAAATTAATTTAAATTTTTTTTCAAATACACGAATGTATAATAGGTTTAATTAAAGATTAATATTTTAATTTGAAACTCGGCAAAAAAGTTTTATATCAGATGACAAACAATGTGCGACTGATTAAAGTAGACTGAGTTTGTAATCAAACAAAGGGAATTTAAACAAAAATAAAAGATTATTTATATTTAATTAAATTACATTTATATTTTAATAAAAAAAATTATTTGAAATATGAACTTTAAAACTATTAAAAATTAATAGTAATTTTACTTTTTAAACAAATCGTAAAAATATGACAAATTAACAATTTTATGCAAATTTATTTACAACAAAAACTAATTAAAAAAATGTATAACATTATGTCAGAATTAGAAGTTATATACTTTGTGTAACGGACAATACACCACACGCAATTTGTTCTGCATTTCAAACTAGTGAAACTCTTGTAGATTTTAAAATTGTGCCGTAAAAAAACTACTATTTAAAAAAATATAATAGTTGTTTTTAAACAGCATATTTGTTGTTTATTAAATTTTCATTTCTGAGTTTTTAACTTTTGTAAATTTTTTTGCTTGTATTATCACCGATTTTTGTTTATGTAGTTTACTCTACTTTCTAGAGCATTAAACTGTTATCTGTAAGTAAATAAAACAAATATATTTTTAATACTGTAGCGTGTACGGTGATTTTAATTTTTGTAACTGCAATTATTTGTGCTGATACTTTATTTACTTCAATTGCCAATAAGTTTGTAACTATTGCCACGTTTTGTTTTATTTACAATATTTACATATTTGCTCTTACAAACGCTATAAGTTTTTTTTTATTTTAAAAGTCTTTACACTGCCCTGGTCTGTTTACTTCGACTATTGACTTATTTTTAAGAGACGCAACTGCCTTGATCAGCAAAAAATAAAGTATTTAATTAAGACAAAATTGCGATAAAAAAAATGTTGTTCTTGTGTTTATTAGCAGATTCGGTCTTGTCAATATCAATTTATTAGGAAAATAAATTTACTGTGTAGAAAAATCAAAGCAGCAAATATGTGCCCTCCTAGCACACCGATATAAATTCTTTTTTCTGTAGTTATTACTGCTAAAACATTTCGTTTTATAAAAAAAAAATAATAATTTTTAATTCTTGTTTGTCAAATTTTTTGAATTTATAACCAAATTTTTGAAATTAGGAACGTATTTTACTAATTTATATAAAAAAATAATATAATTTTTGGTGGATTTTAATATTTTGTTGTTGGATTTTAATTTTCTTAGGCCGGATTTTGTGTTTAATGACCGGATTTTTAAGTTTACTTTTTGTTCGGATTTAAGTTTTGTTGTAGTATTTTATAGCTATGGTCAGAATGTTTATGTTATATTAGTTTTTATAAAAAGTATTCTAGGTTTTGGCCGGAATACAATTTTTGCAATTGAGAGAAAATTAATTGCTGAAATTCAATGAAAACTTACGTGGTTACAACATTTTATATAAACTCAGTAAAATCTCTGCAGTGCTGTTACAGGCCCGTTAAACGTGGCCTGTCCACAACCGCAGATACGACAAAACCTCAAACTTTATTCTTAGTTTCCATCAAGAAATTACTTACCAAACAATAATTGCATAAAATTTCTCGTGCCAGTGTTAAGTAGTATATAATTCTACACCAACAACAAATTACAACTGAAGACTGCAGCCGTAAAATATTTCAAGTTTACACTGTGTACTCATTCTTCAACCCCAGTTTTAACATTTCTTTTACACACACACTTTTATCGCACGACCCCAAAAAGTGAATACACAACACACATTCGTACCGGACCACATTCAAATTTTACATTTTTAGCAGTTTATTACATAACTTATGTTTTTTTTATCGGGTTTTGTTGATTTTTAACAATATTTTGATACTTCATGGCCGGGTTTTGCCATTTCATAAACAGAATTTTTGACAATTTACGGCAAAATTTTGCTATTTTTGACATTTTATGAATAGAATTTTGCACTTTTAACAGTTTATAGCCGAGTTTTGATATTTTTATTAATTTATAATTAAAAATTTACAATTTATTACGATTTGCGGCCGGATTTTTGATACTTCATGGCCATATTTTGCTATTTTTTACTTTTTATGATAGAATTTTGCACCTTTCAACAGGTTATGACCAACCTGGTGCTTTTTAAAAATTACTTGATATTTATTGGTCAAATTTTAATGTTTTTGATATTTCATTAAAAAAAATTGACAATATTTGGATATTTCATGGCAAGATTTTGCAATTTTTTAAATAAAATTGCACAGTTTATGGCCGATTTTTGCTGTTTTTTACATTTTTTAAAAAGAATTTTGCACTTCTCAACAGTTTAAGATCAAATTTTGTTATTTTTGACAATTTGTAAATAAGATCATGTACTATATAACTGTTTAAAATTGGATTTTTGTGCTCTCTGATAATATTTTAATACTTCATGCTGGATTTGATTATTGCACTTTGTAACAGATTATAGGCAGATTTTGGAATTTTTGACATATTATAAACAGATTTTTGCGGTTTTCAACTATATATGGTCAAATTTTAGCACTTCCTGACATTATTTTATTATTTTATGGCAGCATTTTGCAAATTCATAAAAAAAAGTTGCAGTTTTTGACAGTTTACTTATGACTATATTTTGCTATTTTAAAAATTTCATTTAAAGAATGTTGCAATGTTGCTATTTGACAATATTTTAATACTTTATAGCCAAATTTATCAATAGAATTTTGTTCAACAGTTTAAAGCAGGTTTATATAATTTTATTAAGAGAATATTGCATTTTTCTACACCAGATTTTGCTATTTTTGACATATCAATAGACAAGATCTATCTTATACTTTTTAACAGTTTATAAACGGACTTTGCTAATTCTAACAATTAATAAAAATGTTTTGATCTCCAAAGCCGGATTTTGCAATTTATTAATTAAAAAAAAATGCATTTTTTAACAGTTTATGACCAAATTTTTAATTTTCAACAATTGATAACCGGATTTTGATATTTTTAACAATTTATAATAAGAATTTTGCAGTTTTTGACAGTTTATCACTAGATTTTAGTGCTTATTGACAATGTTTTATTACTCCATAGCCGTATTTAACTATTTTTCACTTTTTATGAATAGAATCTTGCACTTTATGGCCTGATTTTACTGTTTTTTGACAATATTTTAATATTTTTAGCAAAATTTTGCAATTTTATTAACAAAATTTGGCACTTGTCAATAGTTTAAAGTTGGATTTAGTTAATTTTGAGAAGATTCTGACGCTTAATGATCAAATTTTGCAATTTAATGAATAATAAACAGTTTATAGCTAAATTTGGCTATTTTGGCATTTTAAAAATAGAATTTTGCAGTTTTTAACAGTTTATAGAGTTTGGTGTTTTCTGGCAATTTTTTAATTCTTTATGATCGGATTTCATTTTTTTTACATTTATAAATAGAATTTTGCACTTTTTAAAAATGTATGGTCAAGTTTTTGATGCTTTCTAACAATATTTTAGTAATTCATGACTAGATTCTGTAATTTTTTAAAAAAACATTTTGCATTTTTCTTTAATTTATAGCCGTATACTATTTAAATTTTTTTAGAATAAAGTTTTGTACTTTTCAACAATTTAAGGCTAGATTTGAACGGATTTAGACCGATAATATGAAACAACTAAAAGTAAGCAGATGATACCAGATAAAAAAAATTTAAAAAATGTGGAAGAACCTAAAAGTAACTTATTTCCAGCAAAATAAAGACTGAATGAAGAATAGGCAAAATTAAACTATTGACATTTTATGAATAAAATAACATTTCAAGAACAGACTTTGCTATTTCTAACAATTTATAACAATATTTTGATATTTATAGCCGGATTTTAAAATTTGATGAAAAGAATTTTAATGACTGGATTTTGCTATTTTTGACAATTGACGATGGTTCCATCATACCCCTTAAACAAATCGTAAGATTTCTGGGGCGATGTAAAACGCATAATAAAAAAAAATAAAATTAAAAAAAATAAAAGATTTATGCACTTAAATAGTTTATTTTTTTTATAAACATATTTTGATGATTTATAACCGGATTTTTTAATTTGTAACTATTTCGAGCTGATATCTTTGTGCTTTCTGATGGTATTTTAATAGTTTATAGCCAGATATAAGTTTTTTCTAACAATATATTCAAATTTCATAGCCAAATTGTGCAATTTCTTATGTTTTATTTATAGAGTTTTGCACTTTTTAATCATTTAAAGTCGGATTTTGCAATTTCTGACATTTTAATTTTTTTTTTCAAAAACTAGTTTTTCTTGTAGATAACACATAGTGTTTTTATAATTGTCTGGGATTATATCACTTTAAATATGCCGCCTTTTTAAAGATGTGCACCAAACTATTTACGATTTGTTTGAAGAGGATTAACAACTTATAAAATAGGTTTTAGTTAAATATTAGAATTAGTAAAATTAATTAACATTGCTGATAGAAATACTATCAGTTTTTTCTTGCCAAATTTTGCAATTTTTTAAGTAAAATTTTGCTCAGTTTATAACCTATTTTTGCTGTTTTCGACGATTTAAAAAAAAATTGTACTTTTTAAAAGTTTATGATCAGATTGTGCAGGACAAGATAACAAAAATCTGACCGCTGCATTCGATTCCTTGAAAAATTTTTCATCGGTTATGACTATTCTAAAAGTTTTCCAGGCTGAAATGCAATTAGGATACATAAAGTCAAAAGTTGATCTTAAAAATTGCCGTAAAATTCAATTGGCTCTACGAAGCAAACTATGTGACCTACAGATCTGAAATTTGGCATGAAGTCATATTTTGGGTACTCAAATAAGTGTACAAAATTTGAGTTAAATCGGAGAGGGTTGCGTGAAATGGACTGCTCACTTGACGTAGAATCGCCCAATTACAATTTAAAATATCACAAGTAATATTATATTTTAAAGTTAACAAATACGCAGTATGGTGTTAGCTTAAATTTAACAAAACATCTACAGTTTCTATCACAGAAATATCACGATCGTTATTAAAACATAAATCTAAAAACACACCTTTACTATTAGGAATAGAAATGCATTGTACGCAGTTTAAGAACCCAAATGAATTAGCTACTAAATGAGCAGGGTAACTATCATTACAAATTACTCCTATACCTAAATCATCGTTAACCCAAGATGCTGCAGGTAGAATGAAATTGCCCAATAAAACTAGTTTACTGCTTGGAAACTTGTCGGCATTAGATTCGACGGAATAACAATGGTCAAGATATTTGTCACTAGTTAAATTAGGTGGTAAATATACCGCACAAACTATATAGGACACAAGATTAAACTTAACTACAAACAAATGTTCAACACTAATAAACGTGGGGTAAAGTAATACAGATTTGAGGTGAGTTTTGTTAGCAATTAAAACACCACCTCCGCTTTGTTTAGGGTTTGTAAGGGCCGAGCGATCACATCTAAATAAATGATAGCCTTTTAGATTTAATTCAAAGTCACTGATGTCTGGAGAAAGCCAGGTTTCAGTGAAAACAATCACATCTTAGTCTGATACGGCTACAGCTAGCAAGAGGTTTCTGAGTTTAGTTATAAAAATCCGGCGTTCTGGTAGTAGATGGTAAAGCCGTTAACATTTCTGAAAATGGGTCCAAGTTGTTGACAGGATTCAGGCTCCGAAAATCCATTGGATATGAAGCAGGAACATTTTGTGAACGACCATAACTTACAAGATTTTTGACAGCAATGACAAGTTTTGTATTCAAGTATTACCTTATCTTTGTCTGCAATTTTCTCTTTAAGATACAATACTTTATCTAATAGCAATTTATTGTTAGAACGAATTTCATCTAACAAAACTTGATACAGTACGATAGTCTTTTTATAAAGCCTGGGAAGTTTGGAATCGTCAAGTTCGAATGACGTACCACAGTGACATATTTTATGACGAATGGCGCAACAGTTATGAATTATAATTCCACAACTAGTACATGTTACGCCAGATTGTGCAACACTTCTGCATTTGCACGCTTGATCGTACATAATAATAAATTAAAATTTAAAATATAAATTTTAACTATAAAAGTGATTAAATATTTAGGAATAAAAAATAATACAAGGATGATACAAGAATACACAATTCACACCGGTGCGGTCGTTCACCTGGTGACTAACTACAAAACAAACAAAAGCAGGCCACAGTTGGGATAGCACAAAAAAACAAAAGACTGTTTAAAACAAGCTTAAAATATAAAATCATAAATTAAAATATAAAATCACAAATTAAAAAAAAAAAACAAGTTACGCCACTGGTAAGAACATTGCTTTGCGCTGCGCGGATGAGAATGCGCGGGCGGTGGCTATAAATTTAGGTTAAGTATCAATAAACAAACTTTACTATAGATTTTACTGAATAATGATTAAAACAGATAGCACAAACAATCACAAATATAATTACTAGTACGTTAGGTAAAACTTCACAATTAAAAACACTTATAATCTTGCCTTTTTTAACGGTTTATGGCATGTTGTTTTCTGATAATATTTTAATACTTTATGGCAAAATGTTGCACATTATAACAGTTTAATGCTGGATTTTTGTTAATTTTTACAAGATTTTGATACTTTATGACTAAATTTTGCAATTTTATGAATAATAATTTGCACACTTTATAGCTGAATTTAGCTATTTTGACTTTTCAAAAATATAATTTTACTGTTTTTAACAGTTTATCACTAAAATTTGTTGCTTTCTGGCAAAATTTTATTACTTTATGGCCGGATTTGATTTTTTTTACATTTAACAATTAGAATTTTGCACTTTTCAAAAATGTATAGTTATGCTTTGATGCTTTTTAACAACACTTTAGTAATTTATGACAAAACTCTGTAATTTTATAAAAAAACAATTTTAAACATTTCATAAATAAAATTTTGCGCTTTTCAACAATTTAAGGCTAGATTTGAACGGATTTAGACAATTAATATAAAACAACTAAAAGTAGGCAAATGGTTGCCAAAGGTAAACAAATTGAAAAAATTAAGGGTAACTTATGTAGACAAAATAATAACTAAAAAAAAAATAAAAATTACGATAGCAAAATTGAGTTATTTTTAACATTTCATAAATAAAATTTTAAGAGCAGACTTTGCTATTTCTGACAATTCATGACAATTTATAACAATTTTTTTATCTTTATAAACGGATTTTGATTTTTTTTTTTTCTATTAATTTTTTATGGCCGGATTTTGCTATTTTTGACATATGATGAATAAAATGTTGTACTTTTACACAGTTTAAGATCAAACTTTTGTTTTTTGTTTCATACTTCAAGGGTTTTGCTACTTTTTTTAATTAGAATTTTGCACATTTTAACAGTTTATGATATAATTTTGATATTTTTGACATTTTATTGAAACAATTTTGCACTTTTCAACAGTTTATGAGCAGATTTTGTTTTTTTTTTTTTGAGAATATTTATTTAGATTTTTTATTTTTATTTTTAATCAATTGAATCTTGCACCTTTTGAAAGTGTTGTTTTTGACATTTTATGATAGAATCTTTTGTTTTTTAAGCCACATTTTGCTAATTTTGACATTTCAATAAAATAATTATGCACTTAACCAGTTTAGATTTTTTTTAAACATATAAGCCGGGTTTTTAATTTTTTTTTTAGTTTATAGCTAATTTCTTTATGCGTTGTGATAGTATTTTTTTACTTCATATCCAGATTTTAGTTACAATATTTTCACATTTGATAGCCAAATTTTGTAGTTTTGATTATTTTTGGTCAAGAAACTTACTTTAATATTTTTTTCTTAATAATGATAACTCTAAATGGAAGTTAGTAGTCCTCTTATAAAACTGCAAAAAAATAATAATAAATTGCAAGATTAAGTCACATCTACTCACTTTAAAATCACAAAAAAAAATCTAGTCTAGGAAAGGTTTTTAAGTTCGTAAAATGTTGTATGATTAGTTTTATGTGTAAGTCTAAATGTTTTACTTACATTTGGTCTTATTAAAACAGAAGAAATAGAATTTGTTTAGAATATTGTAGCATAAAGAAAGTTTAATTTCTTGGTAAAAAAAATGCGCAAAAAGGTTCTTTGTAGTTGTAAGCAGTTGTTAAAAGACGTACAAAAATTGTTTACGTTGTTTGAAAGAAATGAAGCGCCATCGATAAAAAAGTTTGTAATAAAAATGCGTAAAATTGGAATGCTAGACAATGCGCGCATTAAGCATAGTCATCCGAGAAGTTTTTCCAAAACTGTTGCTTCTGTGGCACGCAAAAACTTAAGAACAACAAAAACCCAAGTCAGCAACTCAACATTTCACAAATCATTCTGAAACGGATTCTTCATAAAGATCTCGGTATGTTTGCTTACAAATTAAATTTTTTCAAAAAATTTAAATAACCAACTTTGGTGCCCGTTTTCGCTTTGCTCAGTAAGCTTTAAATTTTTTTATTTTTTTGGACAAAGACCGTTTTTATCTTGGAGGCTATGTGAATAAATAAAACTGCCGCATTTAGGGAACAGAAAATCCAGAAACCAATGCATCCACTGCAAGTTACCGTTTGGTGCAGATTTTGAAGTGGTAGCGTTATTGTGCTATTTTACTTTGAAAACGATAATGGAGCCAAAGTTACTGTTACCGGAGGCATGATTACTGACTTTTTGTAGCCCTAACTACAAGAACTAGTTCTACGGCAGCTCTGGTTTTAAGAAGATTGAGCGACGTACTGCACATGCCACGATTAATTTTTTGCGCATTAAATTTAACAAGCGCGTTACAGCCGTTTTGGCAGTGTAAATTGCAGTTGCGACTTTTTATAAGGCACATTGATGGTAAAGGTGTACACTCGCAAAGCTGTTGCCAAAATACCGCCGGAAACCGTGGCGCAAATACTCGATACATGGTCCTCGAGAATGGCCTATTACAGCTATCTAAATAAAAACATATTCCATACTTAATTAAAATATACGTTCTCTAAAATAAAATAAAAATATTCAAACAATTATAATAATTTGTTCTTTATCTTATATGATTAAAATTACAACTTATAGATGGCCCACCCTTTACAAGCACATAGCCATTGTAGATGCAAGGAAATATTAAATATGCCAGGATACAATTCAAGTTATATTGCATAACTTAAATACAATTTAAAGACTTAAATACAATGTAACTTATTGATTTTATTTATTAAAAACAAAAAAATGTGTACAGTAGAGACTCCAACATCCACAAGCAAACAAGGCCACAATTTAAATTTCCTATATACTTTTCAATTGTTTCATTTTAATTTTAATTTTATCAATTTTTATTGTTGTTCACAAAAAATCCAATTCAACTGTAGTTAATCCTGTCGTTATCCAAATTTAAGTTTTTTTTTTCTATTACAAAGTAATAATGAGAAAAACAAAGCTAATCTTGTACACCTTACTGTATATCGTTATTTTGCTGTACGCTTTGGCATTAGCAAATAATGATGCGTATCTGGGATAATTTTACGTAGAAAGTGTTCAAACCAGCAGAAGTTACTTCTTTTAATACCACATTAGAATAGTAAACAAAAGTTTAACTAAACAAGTTTTTCCACGGACACAAAATACAGTTTTTTCTCTATCAATGAGCTCCTTATGTGTGGGACCTGAAACTATCTTTTATCAAGAACTTTAAGTAAACACTAAGGTTAGATGTTCTCATGTTGGATTAACCAAAAAATGTCTGTACACAAACTTTGTTACCAAATTTTAAATTTATTTGGGTACGAATAAGAGTAAGACTAAAGTTTTGCTATAAATACTATCTTAGAATTAACTTATGTGTATTTATAGACATAGGTGACTCTAAACAACAAGATAATTTTAAAATTGCCTATAAACACATTTAATGCTAACTATTTAAGCGCATTAAAAACCTCAAAAAAGTTAGAATTAGAACATGACAAAAAACAAACCAAAAATTTTATTTGTTTTGGAACAAATAGTTTTGCTAAGTAGATTGATTATCTCTATGTTTTTTTTTTCTTTTTAAACTAATGCGTACGTTCTGTTTTAAATTAGATCAATGTAGTTAATTTTCTATATTTTTTTAAAATGGCACTTAAATTATTGTTGAAGATTTATGCAAACCCAATAAAAAGTTTGTATTTATACTGTTTCTTTAAAAAGTTTTAAGCCGCAACATAAGGACAATATATAGTCTACAACTGCTCATAACACCGTCGAAGTATCAGAGACACTGAGCCTCAAAAAAACATGTAAATGCTTAGATGCCTATAGGAGGTATCGTTGTGTATTTTAGTTATTTCTCTATTAAATTTTGTGTATTTTATTGTTTTTTCTAATAAATATAGTGTTTTTTAGTTATTTTTCTATCAAGTATTGTGTATTTTAAATATATTTTTAATAAATAATGTGTATTATAGTTATTTTTCTTATTAATAATGTGTATTTTAATAATTTCTCTTTAAAATATTGTGTGTTTTAGTTATTTTTCTATAAAAAAATAGTGTACTTTAGTTATTTTTGTAGTAAATAATGTTTATTTTAGTTATTTTTCTAAATATTAATTTGTATTTTAGTTAATTTTTTATAACACAAAAGAACTGTTAAAAATAACTGCTAATGATAAATATGTTCTAACAAATTCTTATTTTGTCTATATGTAAAACAGAACATAAATATTTTTTTGCAATCTAAAAAC
Source organism: Tachinus rufipes (assembly GCA_963932245.1). Classification (NCBI taxonomy): domain Eukaryota; kingdom Metazoa; phylum Arthropoda; class Insecta; order Coleoptera; family Staphylinidae; genus Tachinus; species Tachinus rufipes. Next base: position 86,669,707 of record OZ010741.1, on the reverse strand, counting down.
AATTTTTCAAATTTAAGTAGCTATAAAAGATTAATAATAATATCCAGTTTATTTGAAAAATGTGTTATTATTTCTAATTGATATTTATACATGATTTTTTGCTATTATAAATGATCACCAACTTATCATACTGATCGTAAGTTGTAACTTATATACTATATCATATATTAATTACAATAGTTGTTATGTTATACAAAGTAAAAAAAATAGTATGATGTAATGTTGCTGTAATGTAATAATAATATTGTCTTGCATATTGTGACTTCTATATTTTTTATAGTAAACGTTTTGTTCTTTAAGTTTTTTAATAGACAAATAAGCTATCGAGCAGTGAGAACTAACATTTAAAATTATAGAGTCCTCAAAATGACCTTTTATAAAAGCCAATACATGTAAGAAAAAATCATGTAAATATAATAATCTTCGGTAGGGATCGTATAGTTCGAGCATCTGATTTTGCTAGTAAACTATTGAAGCTATTTGGAATCGTCAATTTCCTCATTCGGCTAACGAGCACAAGTAAAAGTATTTGTCTTTCTCAACCACGGACCCTCTAGTGGCAAAGATTTACAAAAACTTTTCGTTGCTAACTAAAATATCAAAAGAAAAATATATTTAATTGAATAGAAAACACGCTTGTAGCTAATTGGCATTCAATCAACGAAAACTGGGATGAATAAGAATTCACATACCTAAGACAGAAATAATACAATAAGAAACAACCAAAATATTACTGCCGTGGCTATATTCGCTGTTTGAATTATGTCCAATGCACGTGTTATAGAAACGGTCGCATAGCATTCTCATAGGGCGATATAGTAGAACCCAACACACGAATAAGAAACATTATTAATTCTTATAATTCATATTAATGCACAAAGTTGCGGCCTGAAAGCCCTTCGGACAGTTCCACAAGTGAATAACGCTCAGGGCCTGCCAAGTTCGCAGCCCCACGCTTAATTGGCTTATTTACTGCTGTTGATACATAGTTCATGTACACATAAATTTTAAGGCGTGTTAAACACTATTAAACGCCATTGCAAGTTTTATGTCCTAAAGGGCACATCCATTATGCGACCTCAATGATTTATAGCACTGTAAAATTTCCGGTAAAGATTCTAATTAAAAAGATATTGTCTTAAAGAAACTTTACATTTATGCACATCGGATTATTTGCAAAGTATAGTATTTACTGTTCATTAAGTAGAACAATTAATTCGTGTAAGATTTTTAAGTAATAATTTATATTGAATGTAATAACACTTGTGGTTTTTTTTGTAATACAATTTTTATTTGAACTAAAAAAAAATCTCAATAAGATTTACCTAATTTAGTTTTCTGCTTAAATTTATAATTTATTAAACTTGCTTGAATGCAGTGCTTAAAAATTTCTAATCTTTTGATGAAATTATCAAATAACATTGACGCTTTATTAGAGGTCGATTGTGAATAAGATATAGAAATCTTTGCTTTAAGCTCAGAAATCTTCATAGTAACATCGTTTTAATATTTGGTTTTACACCCACTTCTTTACTTTTTTTAATAACGGAGTAAATTAATATTTTCTCTAAAACATAAGAATTTTTAATATTTTACTGTTGATAGATCAAATATCTTAGATATCATCATTTTTGTTTTGCAGATATAACTTTATTTCCAAAATTTTATTGTTTCAACTTGAAACAGGTAATTGTTTAAGCAATATTAATAATTATGAATAGTTAAGTCTCTGTGCAAGTCTGGTTTCCAAATATTTACTTTTTTAATATGGCTTATGGTAAAATATTTTAAGTAAAAACAAACAAAAATTACAACAGACTTTGAGTCCAAATGTGAAAATAGCAATCGATTCAATTATATGATAGATAGATTACTTTTTGATATGAAACATCAGACAACTTACTTGTAGTTTTGAAATACATGTTTGGAGCTCCGAAATGTAGCACTTTTTGAAATATATACCTTTAAAGACACTTTATTTAGTCAATTTAACATGTAAAATAAAATGTTCAAACTACCTTTGACAAGTTACTAAACATAAACAGTTTAATAGTTCTGTAGTTTTATGTAAATTGTGTCTTCGACCAGTGAGATGATAGGTACACTGATGATGGGTGCATACCCTGAAACACTAGTGTATGTATTTTACACTGGGTGAAGAGGCAATTTACATAAAATACATTATTTATTAATTTTAAAAGATTTTTTTCTTTTGAGCCAATATTAATAAGCTGGTCAACAGATGCAAAAAATCTTTTAACGTGATCAAATGTTTAACAATCTTCAATTAAGGTGAGTGGAAAGTAAAACTGGTTGTAGCTGTAAGATGTACTTGTCCGCTAAAAATACCCATGTCCTATATGCATCAAAAACTGGTTAAATAATAATAATTATTTTAGGGTTTTGTTGTTACTATCACTTACTGCACTCACTTGTAATAGAACATTTTGCCAACAAACTGGCAATGCGTTGCAGTTACTATGTATTCACGTAAACTACGCCAACCAAATAAAATCAAAATATAACACCTCACGTTAATAGATCAGTGCGCGTCCAAACACAAGAATTAAAATATTAACGTAGTCTATACAATTGTATTTGAGGATGCATTTGGCTGATGCCAACAATCTGATTTCCCAGAGCAAACAAGAAGTTTACTTCAAAATTTGAAGTAGCAAATTGTTTGACACTGTTTTTATTTACTGTTGTACATGAACAGTTCAAAAACTGATTAAAAAGTGGGCAATGTTTTTGTAACCAGCCCACCCCTGTCCGCCGCAGTTTATTACTGCTACTGGTATTGTTTTTGCAAGGCCGTATCTTAAGTATTTACGTAGGCACAATGTTTACTGTGTTTATAATATGCTAGTTAATAATCTTCCTTGTTAAAGTACACATGGTAAGATCAATATACAAAAATTGCGCTCCTCTTACAAATGTAAGTTTTTTGCTAAAAAAATGTTTCTAAACTGTTAAAAATGTTTTTTAGCTTTTAAAAATATTCTGAAAAAATGTAAAAACTATCAAAAATGTTTTAGTGTGCTAAATAATGTTTTTAAATTGTCTTTAAAAGCTAAAAATTTGTCATAAACTGTCAAAACATTTCTTGAACTTCAATAAAGATTCTGATATGCGACAAATGTTCTTCAATTGCCAAACATGTTCTTATATGCTAAAACAAAAATTTTTCCAAAGCCAAAAAAAGTTTTTAAACTGTTAAAAAATATTCTGAAATGTTCTAAAGTATAAAAAATTGTTTCTGAATTGTCAAAAATATTCTGTTTCAATCAATATTCTGACGTGCAACATAATGTTTATGAACTGTCAAAAATGTTCCTGAGACGTTCTAAGCAAATAATAGTTTTGAACTGATAAAAGTATTTTTGAAATATTTGGAAAGTGTAATTTTTTTATCTGGAATGTTAAAAATGTTCCGAAAACGTTTTTAAGTTCAAAAAAATAACTGTCAGTAATGTTTCGAAGCAATAAATATTTTGAATGTTTTAAAGCAAATAAAACTGTCAATAATGTTTCTGAACTGTCAAAAGTGTTCCTGAAATGTTGTAAAGTGTAAAAAAAATTTAAATTCTTAAATATATTTTTGAACTTAATATAATAAACACTTTTTAATGTGCAAAAAAATGTTCTAAAATTTCTAAACTCTTCAAAATATTCTGATAGCCAACGGAACGTCCCCAAACTGTCAAAAATGTTCTTGACATTAAATAAAAAAACAATGTTTCTAAACTGTCAAATATGTTCCTGGGACGTTTGAAAGGGCAAAAAATGATTGTAAACTGTTTTTGAATATTTAAAAAGTGTATTATTTTTCTGAAATGTCAAAATTTTTTGAAACGTTTTAAGTGCAAAAAATTAACTGTTAGTAATGTTGCTAAGCAATAAATATTTTAAACGTTTTAAAGCAAAAAAAATCTCTAAACTGTCAAAAATTGATCATAAACTGTCAAAATTGCTTCAAAACTGTCAATAGAGTTTCTGAAATGTTTTAAAGTGTAAAAAAAATCCTAAATTTTTAAACATATTTCTGAAGTATAAAAAAAGTTTCTAAACTCTTAAAATAATTCAATGTTTCATAAACTATTAAAAATATTGTGAAACTAACAAATCGTTCCTGAACTATCAAAAATGTTCTAAAATAAATTTTTAAAATAGACAACAATGTTTTTAAACTGTCAAAATAGTTTCTAAGACGTTCTAAAAAGCAAAAAATAATTGTGAACTATTAAGTTTTTTAGAATATTTGAAGTGTGCAATTTTTTTTTCTAAAATGTCAAAAATGTTCCTCCTTAAACGTTGTAAAATGCAAAAAATTAACTGTCAGTAATATTCCTAAAATTGCAATAAATGTTTTGAATGTTTAAAGCAAAAAAATATCCTTAAACAGTCAAAAATGTATTCTAAACTGTCAGAAAATAATTGTAAACTGTCAAAAATGTTCCTGAACTGTCAATCATGTTTCTGAATGTTTAAAGGGTAAAAAAATCGTAAATTCTCAAACATTTTTTTGAATTTTTAATAAAAAATTTAATGTGCGACAAAAATGGTTTTTGAAATGTTAAACAAACTAATGTGCAAAAAAATGTTCTTAAACTGTAAAAAAGAAATTTAAACTTAACGAAATATTCTACAAATGCCTAAAAGTGTTCCCAAAAATTATGTAAAGTATAAAAAAATGTTCCTTTATTCTTAAAAATATTTTTGTGACGTTGCAAATGCAAAAAATTAACTGTCAGTAGTGTTCCTTAGTAATAAATATTTTAAATATTTTAAAACAAAACAAAATAGCTAAAATCTTAAAAATTAATCCTAAACTGTAAAAAAAAAATTCTAAACTGTCAAAAGTGTTCCTAAAATGTTTTAAAATGTAAAAAAATTTCTAAATTCTCAAACATTTTTTTGAATTTTTAATAAATAATTTAATGTGCAACAAAAATGGTTTTTGAAATGTTAAACATGTTCTAATGTGCAAAAAAATGGTTCCTAGACTGTAAAAAAAATTTTAACTTGACGAAATATTCTACAAATGCCCAAAAATGTTCCTAAAAATATTGTAAAGTATAAAAAAATGTTCCTAAATTCTTAAAAATATTTTTGTGACGTTGCAAGTTCAAAAAATTAACTGTCAGTAGTGTTCCTTAGTAAAAAATATTTTAAATATTTTAAAACAAAACAAAATAGCTAAACTTTTAAAAATTAATCCTAAACTGTCAGAAAAATTTCAAAACTGTCAAAAGTGTTCCTAAAATGTTTTAAAGTGTAATAATATTCCTGAACTATTAAAAATATAAAAATATTCTGACAAAACGTTCCTGAACTGTCAAAAATCTTCTTGAAATGTTTTAAAATAGAAAACAACGTTTTTAAACTGTCAAAAATATTCCAGAAACGTTTTAAAGAGCAAAAATATATGTTAAACTGTTAAAAATATTTTTAAAGTAATCGAAAAAAGAAAATTTTTATTTAAACTTGAAAAAAATCTGAGGAACGACAAACAAATTTCTAAAATGTGATAAATGTTTTTAAAATGTCAAAAATATTTTTAAATTGTTAAAGATATTTTTGAAATATTTTAAATTGTAATTTTGAGACGTTTTATAGTGTAAAAAATATTTTTAAATTATCAATAATGTTCATGAACATTCAATAAATATTTTAAATGGTTTTAAATTGCAAAAAAAACATGTTTGATAAGTAAAAAAAATGTTCTTAAACTGTCAGTAAATTTCTAAGCATTTATATAAATATATAGCTACCCTTTTCTTTGCCATTTGTTATGTAAGGATCTCACTTGTCTTGTTTTTATTTCTGGATTTCAATTCCCGTAACTTTACATTAAAATTGCCTGCATTTAGCATTTGTTTATTTGCTTGCATGGTTTCTCTATCCAATGCAAAGTCATAATTTTGATGGTTTCTTTTCTATATCTACCCAATATCTATGATTAACTTAATACGGGCGTCCAAGTTAGTGTTGCAAACTCAAAAATCTTTCTTGCTTGCCAGTTTTTTTTTTTTGGTTCTTTTATTACCAGTACGTCTTTTTTTCAGTTTTTGTTGTAATTTCAAGCAAGTCAAGAGCAGCCACCAACTTTTTTAAATTAATTTGTATTGCTTCCATTATTTGTATCTACTCACCCTTGTTCAACTTTTGCATTGTTTCTGATTCTGCTACCTTTATTTTTCCTTATTTCCTTCACTTTTCTGACGGTTTTTCTGTATTTCCTGTATGGCGATAACCCTATTATAGCGTTTTAAACTGCGATCCGTCGCGTAGTTTTAACAATTTAACTTAATTGCTTATAAAAACTGACCTATTTATTTAAAATCTTGTTCCTTCTAGGAATGCCTCAAATATAGTCTTACCTAACACATAACAGTTTAACGCTAACCGCAGTCAAGTAGAATTTAAGATATGGCCAGTTTAACTATCTACTACGCAACTAATAACGTCATCATACAGTATAAAAAGCAGTATATCTTAGAAAAAATCTAACAGCGCCAGGTGTTTAATTTGTGTTTATTTATGTTTAGTATACTTATAAAACTTTAGTAATTGCATGGAGTTTGACATAATAAACAACAATAAGTTTAAGCTAAATTTAAGAGTAATTAGTATTTATTTCTAAATGTTAGATCAAATCTAACACGCTACTGATTACGTTATAGAAAGGTACGCGACGAATCCCGAGTTAAACATTTTTAGTGTTTACATTCCTGCACATGGTTATTGCCATGTTTTTAATGTTGCTTTTTAAAGTTTTTTCACCTCCAGTTTTATTTTTTTTTGTGTAATGGCTTTCCGCTTTTTTTTAGAAAATGCTTTTTTTCTTATTTGCTGTTCTTGATCTCTGTATTTAGTGCATTGCATGGAGTCCATCCGGTTCATTTACAATCTAGGCATTTAATGCACTTTTCTTTTTGCTATTTACAAATTGCCATCAAATGTCCATATTTTAGACAATTAATGCATCTTGGTAGCTTTTTTTATTGTTTTTTTTTGTAGACCATCCTATGGAGATTTTTTCTTTTTTGATAAGCGTTTTATTTTATTTTTATATACTTTATTTTTATTTGTAGTTTACTAAGTCGTTGCTCTACTTCCGCGTTAGTGTTTGTCTCATCCAAGTTTGTAATTATTATTTTTTCATATCACTTCCTTAACTTCTTTATAATTTTTTTGGTGTTTTTGTTTTGTATTACCCTTTTGTTTGCTAGTTTTTATTGGTTTTTTAATCTTTTGTATTTTCACACCAGCCTTTTTTGTGTCGATTTTTTATTTCATTTTGTTGACAACTTCCGCATAAGTTTTTCCTGTGTTCTGCTCATTTTCTGAGCTTATTAGTTGTTGTGTAATTAGTACGTTGTTTTGTTTAATTTTTGAAATATTACTTAATTTTTTGTCTGCTTTTAACTTTGCGCCTCTTTTTCTGAGTGTCCGTTTGTTTTTTTTTTTTGTAGATTATAATTTCTATGGCTGAGTGCAAGAAAGCACATTCCACAATTTTTCTACATTTTTTTCATTTGATCTAGCTCGGGTGGTAGATACTAAGCATTTTGTGGTTGATTTTTTTAAAAACTGTCTTCATTGTAGTGTTTACTGTTATCAGTCCAACATCTCTCTCTGTTTTGATTAACATTTTTTGCATTCCTTTTTCTTTTATGCTTCTTTCCTATTTTTTGACTTAAATTGCCACGTCAGTATCTATACCTTATAGTGAGTTTTATTTTACCGCCGAAAAGTTGGAAAACATCTTCTAATGTTTTAAAGTATTGTTTGTGTGTGCTTTTTTTGGATAACTTTTAGTAGATATACGCAGATGTTGAATTTTTGTCTAAATTTGCTTCAAGACGCTTTTTCTCCTTTTTTGTTTGAGCTTAATTTTTCATATTTTTTATTGTAAGTTTTTAATTTGCGGATCAGAGTTTTTTCAACACTTTTTATTGCTTGTACTTCTTTCTTTTCCATTTGCTCCGTGGTTTTAATTTTTTGCATTAAGCGTTCAGTTTATTCTTTGCAGCTATACTATTTTTTAGTTTTCTTTTAGTCGCTGAAATGCTTCATTTTGTTTCTTGTTTTTAGTTTTAATTTCTTTCATGCAAGTTTCTTTAGACAAAATGTGTTAAGTTTTCCACCGTTTTTGATTTTAACTTTTTTATTTTGACCGACGTATTTTTGTAAGTTTTTAACACACTTTGTTAGAGTAATGGTTGTTCCGGTCTTATAAACAAAATCGGTAATTTATTGTATTTTTGAGTTTTTTTTTTAGCTGGTTACCTGAAAGTTGTCTTCTTTAACTCTTTTTTAACTTGGCTTGTAAATTACTGTGTTTGGAGAAAGTTTCGTTTTTCCTGCCTTGTTTAAGTTTTGCGTTGTGCTCTGCTCTAGTACTACCGTAACAACTATTAAGACGTTATTTGCCATGCTTTTTTTAGAGTTGTCATTAGATTTATTTCTTAACTTGCTCCACTTAAAATCTACGGAGCAGCCCGTCATAACCGATATTATTTGTGTCTAAACTGTTTTGCATTTTCCATTTTGAGCTTATGGCAGCCGTAATTCTACTTTCTGATTATCTGGACAGTTGGCCATACTTATAAACGTTTATAGTGTGAAAAAAAGATTTTAATGATTACCAGGCCCTCAATACGATAATATTGTTGAAACAAGAAAGTGAATAAAAAAAGACCAGAGATGTGTCCAAGAGCGGACGGCAGTTCAAAAAGGAAAATGATAGTCTCATTACTAAAGCAATGGTGTTGATCAGCGTGTTCAGTTTCCCTATTTGCTACCTAAAGACGCGCTTAGTAGGGGTTGCAATAACCTAACGTACGATAATCTAATAGTTTTGCAACATAAACAAGGTAGGTAGTTAAGCTACTAAAAGGAGCCCTTAGCTCATAAAGTAAAGAGTAAAAGAGTAAAGTGAGTCAAATAGAGAGAGATTTCTACAGTAAATTAATATACCATGTTACATAATGTTTTAAACTGTCAAAAGGATTTTTATACTTGACAAAATATTCTTCAAATGCTTAAAAATGTTCTTAAGAATAAAAAATGTTCCTAAACTCTTAAACATATTTCTGACAAACTAACTAACTAACAAAACGTTTCTGAACTGTCAAATTTTTTTGAATTGTTTCCAAATAGAAAACAAAGATTTTAAATTGTCAAACATTTTATTCAGACGTTTTAAAGAGCTAAAAAATTATTGTGAATTGATAAAAGTATTTTTGCATATTCAAAAAGTGTATTTTCTTTTCTAAAATGTCAAAAATGTTCCTTAGACGTTTTAAATTGCAAAAAATTAATTGTCGGTAATGTTCCTAAGCTTGCAATAAATATTTAGAATGTTTTAAAGCAAAAAAATCCCTAAACTGTCAAAAAATGATCCCAAACTATCAAGAATATTCCTGAACAGTCAAAAAAGTTTTAAAGTGTAATAAAATTTCTTAAATTTTTAAACATATTTCTTAACTTCAAATAAATAATTGATGTGCAACAAAACAGATTCCTGAAATGTTAAAAATGTTCTAATATGCAAAAAAATGTTCCTAAACTATCAAAAATAATTCTAACCTTGAACAAATGTTCTTCAAATGTCTAAAACTGTTTCAAAAATATTCTAAATTATTCTAAAATATAAAAAAAAATTCCTAAGTTTTTCAATATATTCCTGAACTATTAAAAACATTCTGATAACTAACAAAACTTTCCTGAATTGTCAATAATGTTCTTGAAATGTTTTTAAATAAGAAACAATGTTTTTAAATTTTTAAAAACGTTCCAGAAACGTTTTATTGAGCAAAAAATGATTGTGAACTTTTAAAAGTATTTTTGAATATTCAAAAAATGTAATTTTTTTTTCTAAAATGTAAAAAATATATCTTAGAAGTTTTAAAGTGCAAAAAATTTACTGTCAGTAATGTTCCTTATCTTGCAATAAATATTTTGAATGTTTTAAAGCAAAAAATATACTTAAACTCTCAAAAATTGATCCCAAACAGTCAAAAATGTTTCTGAACTGTCAAGAATGTTTTGAAATGTTTTAAAATGTAAAATAATCTTAAATTTTCACACATTTTTCTAAACTTTTAATAAATAACTTGATGTACAACAAAAAAGTTTTCAGAAATGTTAAACTATAATGGTCATATATGAGTCAATTGTACGGAATTAAATTTTGTATTTGCTCAAACTACTAAAAATGACTTTCTCTACATAAATCCTAAAGATGTGATTTTTTTCAATTTTTTTCAGTTAGCCTTTCCAAGTAATACGCAATCAAAAATTGAAAAATTGAAGGTTTTTGAGTTTTTTTACATATTTTGATCGATTGTAACTTCTTAAAATTGCAAAAATTTTGTTTTTAAATAGAAAAGATGACAGGTATTGTTTTTTTTTTTTCAAATATAAATAAAAACGTGTTTTTATATGTAAAGCACATGTAATTTTAAAAATAATCCCTATCTATTCTTAGAACAATGCTTATAGATTATGTTGGTAAGGATAATTTGTGCGACAACATTTGGTCTGCACTGAGTCATAAGTAAATGAATATGTCAAGATTACTACTGTAATTGTAGTACAAACGTAATGTAAATATTGATATTTGCCAGTTGTATGTATTTATAATATATTAATTATAAATTAGTTAATTAATAAATTTATTTAATTATGTAAACAAAATATTAAAAAAAAATTAGAAGTTAGAAAAAATGTCTGGTTTTGTTATTTTTTAATTATTTTTTTTAGTTTATAGTTTTTTTTAGACAATTTTGAAAAAAAAATTTGTTATAATTTTTTCCTAAAAATGCAATCTTGAAAAGTTTCAAACAAGAAAAAAATGAATATTTAAAATTTAAACCTTTTTGCTAGTTTTAAATATTTCTGTGGATACATTGTAAGACATCTTGGAGCGTAGCACACGGCACTTTCTAAAGTTTTCAGGGTATCTTTTGCACATTAAAAAGCACGTTTTTATCCATATTTGAAAAAAAGATACCTGTCTTTTAAAGTAATCTTGAGAAGTTACAAACAATCAAAAACTATTAAAAAAAACTCAAAATTTTTGATTTTTTTAAGAATCAGGATTTATGAAGAGAAAGGCATTTTCAGTGGTTTGAGCAAAAGTAATTTTTTATTTTGTACGCTTGACTCATACATGACCATATATAAATATTTTCAATCTTGACAAAATATTTTTGAAATGCCCTAAAATCTTCTTAAAATATTCCAAAGCATAAAAAAAATTCTCTTAAAAATATTCCTTAACTGTTAAACATATTGTGATAGCCAACAACAGTTTCTAAACTGTCAAAACTGATCAAGAAATGTCTTTAAGTAGAAAACAATGCCAAAAATATTGCTGAACTTTAAAAAATAATCTGTAGAGCAACAAGCATGTTTCTAAAATGTAATAAATGTTTCTAAAATGTCAAAAATGTTTCTGAATTGTTAAAGATGTTCTTGAAATTTTTTAAATTGTAAAAAAATGTTTCTGAAATGTCAAATTTGTTTTGAGACATTTTAAAGTGCAAAAAAGTTTTTGAACTATCTGTATTTTTCCTAAATATATAAATAAATAAAAAAATATTTCTAAAAATTAAAAAATATGCAAAAAATTTTCTTGAACTGTCATTAATTTTTTGAGCATTGATATAAATATAAAGATATCTTTTTCTCTGCAATTCATTCTGTAAAAATCTCACTTCTTTTGTCCTTATTTCCGTGACTTTGCATTAAAATTGCCTGCATTTGTTTATTTGCCTGTCTAGTTTCTCTAACTTAGTGCAAAGATTGCCTTTTTAAAGTCTGCAATAGGGCAGTTGGGAGAGATGTAGCAAGACATAATCTTAAGGTCTTTAATATTCACTCAAACAATACTTTTATATTTTCTTTATACTTTAACTTTGTTTGTAATATACTAAATTGCTTAATTTTCGTCTTAGTATTCGTCTCATCCAAATTTTTAAACTTTTTTATAAATTTTTTGGTGTCTCATGTGCTTTGTATTACTCGTTTCACATGTTTTTCTTTAGTTTTAGTAACCTTTTGTATTTTCACACCAGCTTCTTTGTAACAATTTTATTTTTCATTTTGGTCAATATCCGCATAAGTTCTTCCTGTATTCTGCTTATTTTCTGAGAATGTTACTTGATTAGTACTTTGTTTTTTTCTGTTTTTGTAAAATTACTGCATTCTTTGTCTACTTTTAATCTTGTGCTGTTTCTTTTAGGTGCCCTTTTGCTTTTTTTGTAGATTATAATTTTTATGGTTCAGTGCAAAAAAGCAGATTTCACCATTTTTCCAGCCAGTTTTTTGCGTTGCACCACTCTTAGTTTGTTAACAAGTCTATTTAAAATATTAAAATTAAAGATTTTTTATTGTTAACTTTTTTGCCATCTGGCCGCATTATAGTGTTATTTTCCTCTTTTAAAGCAATTTTTGGGAACATTTTGGATAGCATTTTATGCATTTTTTTCTTTATCTCTTTTCTGCTTTTTGACCCATATTGCCACGTTCGTCCGTATTTATAGCTTGTAGTGGGTTTTCTATCTTAAGCGTTCAGTTTATTCACTGCAACTCTTATATTTTCTAGTTTTCTTTTTGTTCTTGTGTTGCTTCATTGTGTTTCTTGTTTTTAGTTTTGGTTTTATTCAAGTAAGTTCCTTAGGACAAGACGTGCAAAATTTTCCAGTGTTTTTTTTTTATTGAAATTCTTCTGTTTTGACCGACATATTTTTGTATGTTTTTGACACACTTTGTTAGAGCCAGTAAAGGTTGTTCGGGTCTTATAAATAATGAGTTTACTTTTTTTGCTTGATTTATGAATTGATGTGTTTGGAAGTTTTGTTTTTTCTGCATTTTTTATTAAGTCTTTTATTGTGCTTTTTTTTAGTGTAATCGTTTGATTATTGTTTAGGTTGCTCCGCCCAAAATCTACGGAGCAGCCCGCCATTACAGACGGGAAAGGATTTTTTTCATGGGTATTATTTGTGTCTAAACTGTTTTGTATTTTCCATTTTGAGCTAATAGCAGATATAATTCTTTTTTCTGATTATCTGAACAGTCGCGCACACTTATAAACGTTTATAGTGTTGGGTTTCACTGTAAGAAAAAGATTTCAATGATTACCAGGCCCTCAATACAATAATAGCATTTAAAAAAAAAGTAGATTAAGAGAGACTAAAGAGTTGTCCAAGAGCGGACGGCAGTTCAAAGAGGAAAATTAAGTCATATTACTAAGGCAATGGTGTTGATCAGCGTGTGCAATTCTCTTATTTGCTACCTGGAGACGCGTTTGGTAGGGGTTGTAGAAACCTAACTTAAACTAATTTAATAGGTTTGCAACATAAAAAAGTAGGTAGTCAAAGGACCAAATGATTTAGCCAAAAAAAACCAAGAGTTTATAAAGTAAAACAAGAGTAAATGATTTAAGTAAAGAGAGATTTCTACTGTTAATATATATATTAAAAAAATGTTTATTTGTTGTCGAGTACTGAGGATAAAGTAGTAAGTCGTTAGCATTAGTCTGACAAAACCTGTGGTGCATCTATGTTTTAGAAGTAAAGTCTAATTGCTGTAACTATTACCAACGCTTCGTAGATTTTATTAAAATACGTAAATGCTATGACAAACGTCACATTTAGAATCCACCTTCATTTCTAGTCACGATTTCTTTATTGTCAGGTAAAATTGCCCGTTTTCTTGTAATTTGATTTTATACCAAATTAATTTTGATCTAAAATATTTATAACTTGTAGAGAGTTGAGTAGAAATACAAATAAATTTTTGAACATTTTATTTATTTTATTTCGTTCTTCACGCATGTTGAATATTTTTGCTTTTTTTAATTAAAATAACATTTTAAAACATTTGCTTTAAACCGTATTCTTTATAATATTACAATAACCTATGCTTACTGTATCAGTACAAACTTGCTTTATAGGTTTTACCATTTTTATATCAAGTCATAAGTTATTATAAACTTAGTTTCTTTAATTGTTTTTTTGTAATTAAATAATAATTGAGTTTCTTAATTTAATTATTATAATATTATAAAAGTATAAACATTTAAATAAAGTGAAACTTTTTTGTTGAGAAATGTATTATAGTATTTTTTTACACATTTTAGTTATTTAATTATAGTCAATTGTTGCTAGTATAATATTATACACAACTTTTTAATATAAAATTTTATTAAATTTACCTTAAGCTAAATAAAATACAAAATAATAAACCTATAACTACAATTTATTTTTTCACTAACTAATAAATATTATTTAGTTTGATGATGATTTTGTATTATAATGCAACACTCTCATAAAAAGTTATTCATTTCTACATCTCATTTCTCAATAACATACGACTTGTCGAGTCAAAGTTATTGCGAACCATGCTTATAGAATCTGTTTTTATCGATTTTCACAATTTATGGTTGAATACTCTAAAAAGCTCGAGATGTCCCTATATTGGCCCACTTAATAGTGGTTTATAGAACTATAATACATTGATATCTAATTACACTAGATTAATGTCTTTATTTAATGCGGCAAACTTTGAGAAAACATGGTAATTGCATTACAATATGAATGAAACCTTATACTAACACAAAGAAACGAAAACGTATTAATTCCGCATGTTCACGCAAACTTTTTCCCTATAAGTTCCCTTACCACCAAAACAAAAACATTCTACGAGACTTTCTACACCGTCAAATCCTTCTTATAAAAATAGTAAAAATTTGTTCTTATATGTTCACAAACGAGATTAATGTCAAATAAATGGAAAATGAAGACGGATTTAATTACGATTTATCGCATTGTTTGTGACGTCGCGGGGTGGCCCACTAATGAAATTTCTGAGTGGGGGGCGGTAATCGCGGGGAGACGCTTCCGCTATCTCACTAGCAGCAATAATTTAACGGGCAATTATCATGTAACAATCTGTGCATAAATCACCCGGAGAGAGTTCTATCTCGTGCCTCGTATTATCTACTTGCTAAGTGAACATGCTGTTGGGGATAGAGAATGACTGTAATGCGACGTCTTGCAAGTGAGGACAAGAAGGAATTAGAACGGCTGGTAAAAGTAAAATCATAAATTACATTTTGAGTATATGCCGGAGTACTATATAATCTTACTCTAAGCCAAGAATATAACGTTTTCTTGGGTAAAATATGATGCTATCATATTGTATTTAATTTAGTTACAATGTGTAAGAACATGGATGTATTTTGAATACGTTTTGGACATTTTACACACATAGACGAGTGTTGTAATAGCTCATAAAAGCAAATTTACTGATCATTAAATGACTCGCAATTTGCTTTAATTGGGAATTTCGTAAACATACAAAATAAATATTATTTAGAATTTTATACTAATTTCTACAGTTGTATAGCATTTAACTTACTTAGTTATAAAATAGTATTAATAAATACAATATCAATTATTTGAAATTGTTAACGTAAGGAATCTTTTCTACGTGAACCATGTTTATATTGTCTTTCTTTTTACGATTGTATTTGTTAGTGTTTCAACTTAATTTTTTTCATTCCTTTTTAATTTTTAAATTAACTTACCATATATTTTTTTTACAGATTTGAAATTTATGTATCTAAACTATGTGAAAAAATCATTTCTAAACAAAAGATAAAATAAGATATTATTAAAATCTAAATGAATAGTTTCAACTTACAGCATAAATTTTGCAATATCTTTTAGTTTAGTTTTATACTTTTAAATTTATTTTGTTTCAGATATTTGTATTTATAGTGAAAGAAAAATGTTACATTAACCATTACTAACTAAACACATTTTAAAATTGAAAATATTGAATCAGATTGATTCCCTTTAGAAATGTATACTAGTGGGTTCATGAAGTTGAACAAGAAAATTTCACAATTCATCCTCTATGGGTGAGCCTTGCTGGAGGAAACCGGCAAAATAAAATACGCAGCTTAAAACAAAAACTGACAAACCTATAGCGTCCATCCAGATTGGGCTGTTTTAAAGAATTTTATTTTAAATTTTGTAATTAGTCCATCTACCGTTGTGTTTTCATTTAAGTATATAGTTTATTCATTCTAAAAATTTAATAAAAAATACTAGTTGTATAAAGAATGTAAATCTTCTAAAACTACAAAGAAGGCATGTGTATAGGATGTTTGGATGCGTATATGAGATAACGGATTCATTTGAAATTTAATTTTTGATTATAAAAAACTCAATTATGTTTAAAATTTGTTCATAAACGTTTTAAATAATTAAAATCTATCTTAAAATACAAGAATTTGGTTTTGTAAAATTAAAAAGCAAACAAATATTTAACAAATTAAATAAATACTCTCAGAAAACATATATATTTTGTGTTTCAAAATGTAGTTTTAAGTGTCAATCAAAATGTGTTGATGAATAATTTTATATTTTGTTTTTATTTATGTATACTTTTTTCCATGCTTTTATTTTTCAATATTCTTTTAAATATTTTTGTGTAATTGTAATATTGTTTGTAATTCATCGTTATTTATGTATATAATGGTGTAGATGTAAATGGTTTTGTATATACCGTGAATAAAGTATTATTATGAATAAAGTATTATTATATTTTTTTAAATGTATAAATAGTAATAATAATCTGCGACGGAGCTATCTGTAAGCAAAAGTGTGCCTTTCCTGACGTATATTTCAAAGCCTTGTGGAGAAGTTAAAAAAAAAAAAAAGTTAACTTTTATTTATAAAATAGAACCTATCAGTTTTAATACATTGCTGTTAACTTTTGTACTTTTTTTAAATTTTAGTTTTTTTTTTAATTTTTTTATATTTATATTAAATACAAACAAATGCCGTACTATAAACTTTTGAACAGTTTTAGTGTAATTTTTTTGACAAATAAAAAAGTAGACTTTGACGGATTTCTACAATTCTTACAAAATATCCTACAAAAACATCTTCTCAAAAATAATCCACAAACAAGTAAATTTTAGCAAATGTCTGAAATGTTCAAAAAATGTTTCACTATTTTTTAAATGTTCTGCAATATCACAAGTGTTGTAGTGTTTTCTTTAAATATTGGAATGTTCCAAAGTTTTCAGAAATGTTCTATAACAGTAAATTATGTTTCTTACTTGTCAAAATTATTTCACAACCACGCAGCTAAAATCGTAAGTAATAGTTTAAAATGTTTTTGATAAAAATTATTATTCTGCAGATGAGTAAAATGTAAACATGAATAACAAATCAAATCAAAAAGGTTCTAAAACTGTCAAAAATGTTTCTTAAATTTGATATTAAAACGTTCTAAAACTGTTAAAGATGTTCCAATACGGTCAAAAAAATTCACAAATGCAAGAACTAATGTCAGAAAACATTCCTAAAGTGTGTTTCATATGTTCTACTACTGTTGAAAATGTTCCATTGTAAAAATATTTAAACAGCTGTAAAACATATTCCACAAACAAAAAAGTTCCAAAAATGTTAAAAAGTACAAAAATTGTCAAAAATCTTTTACAGTAGTAAATTGTTGTAATAGTCAAAAAATGGCAATAATGTTCTAAAATCGTCAAAAATATTTCATAAAGTTCCAAAATTGTCAAAAATGTTTCAAAATTGTCAAACATGTTTTTCAAATCTATTGATGTTTTAAAATTATAAAAAATAATCCAAAATTGTAAAAAAAAATTCTGAAGTTTGTTAATACGTTCAAAAATGTTTTAAAATTGACAAAAATATTACAAAATCCTTTAAAAAAAATTCAAAAAAATGTAAAATTATCAAATAAATTCTATGTCAAATTAAGCGTATCAATACTCTTTTTTTTTCTCAAAAATTATGTTATTTTTTTAGCAGATCAGGTATTTTTTTTTAATTTTTCTAACTTACAATGTTTATGACATTACATAATTGCAGATGTAGTCATTTTTTGTGTGACACTTTAGAATAAAATTAATAGATCTAGTACATTTTTTGCCAACTTATAATATTGTTATACATTACTGTAACTCTTTTACGGTTCTTATTACTTTTCTGACAGATTTAATACGTTTTTGCCAACTTATGATGTTCATATACATTAAACATATAAACTACTTGACATTTTTAGTGAGTTTTTGACAAATGTAGAACTTTTTGACAATTTTTTATAGATCTGCAATTTATACAATTTATCAGTTTAAAGTATTATTTGACAGATTTGATACATTTCTTCAAAAAATAATGATATTATAAACTGTTTAACAGTTTTAGTAACTTTTTGACATTTTAAATTTAAGTTTAAAACACATATTGATGTATTATATTATTGTAAACTGTTTGTTAGTTTTTAATGTTTAAACAGTTTTAATAATAGTTTAGAATGCAATGTCAAATCTGGCAAGTTGTTTCCAGATTATGGTATGGTATGGTTTTGGTCGTTTTAGATACTTAAAATTTAAAATTCTTAAAAAATAAACTTACTTTTTGACAGTATTTTTGGCAATTTAGATAAAATACTATTTGACAGATATGTTATATTTCTGCCAGCATAAGATATTACTGTAAATTGTTTGAAAGTATTTTTTTTTTTTAATTTTCACTTACTTGTTGACAGTCGGTAGTCATATGTAAATTATTTGACAATGTAACTTTTTGAGAATTTAAGAATAAGAAGCTAATAATTGAAAGCCATTTGACAAAACCATTGAGTTTGAGTAAAGTCGAACAAGATTTTGCATCATCTATTGAAATGAATTTACAAATCATGTTCGATTGTTGTAAACCATCAAAGAACCTACAACGGATACATTACTGATGTATTTATCTACGTCTAAATTAGACGTCACTACTAAAGATAAGTGGGTAGAATATCGAATGACGGTACAAAATGCAACGTTAAAATATTTAACCAAATTCTAACACAAGAGATGCCAAGTCCTAGAATCTCGTACTTCACAAAAAATGCAATGCAAAGGCATCACGATAATTGCAGCTAAAGGTACTGAATGTCCAAAATGCAAATTGATTCATAAGATATTCAACTGTAAAGAGTATTTACGATTAACACCGGAACAAAGATTAGTAGAAATAAAATCTATAAAATTGTGTATCAATTGTCTCTCATCTGACCATTTTGCAAGAGACTGCAGTTCCGGATGTTATAAGCGTTCCAACAAAAAACACAACACTACGTTGCACATACCAAATCTGTCCAAAGTCCCCGCAAAAAAAAAACGGAAGACAAACGGGTATCAAGTTCATCATATACTACAAGCAGCAATCTAAGCTCTTACTTAGCAGGCAACAGCTATAGAAAAAATATACAATAACCAAAGACGGTCACATAACTGTCGTGTATTATTGCACAACGGGTTGTAGTCTAATTTTATCACACTTTTTTTAACACTTTGTTAAAAAATTAAACCTTCAACACACTAATGTAAAGATTCCATTTAGTGACATCGGAAAATCATTGACTTATCAGAGTGATGTCACAATTGCATCAAATCATGAATCAAATTTTAGTAGAAATTTAAAGTGTTTGATCATACCATACAATGTACGTATACACAGCTACGTTAAAAATTCCACGAAACATAAGATTGGCAGATCCAACATTTAATATTCCTGAAGAGATAGATATGCTCTTAGGTGCTGGAATATTTTGGGAATTGATATCAATATGGTCCTATTCTACAAAAAACAAGACTGAGTTGGATTATAACTTGTACAATTTCAATACTCCAACAACAGTGAGTTCAAAGAAGTCAATGGCATTATCGGAAACAGCATGTGAACATCACTTCATGCAGATTTTCAAACAAACTCCGGAAGGTCGATACATTGTTAGCTTACCTATTAAGCCTAATAAGGAAATGTGAGGGATTTTACTACAAAATGCAACAAAACAATTTCATCTATTAGAACGAAAACTTCAAAAAAATCAATATCTGTATGAATAGTACTCAAGGTTTATGAAAGAATATGAACAACTAGGAGACATAGAGAAGGTGTCAAACAACATCGAAAAAAGTTATTATTTATCACAAAACAGTAGTACAACTAAACTAAGAGTAGTTTTTGACGCGTCACCAAAAAAGTCATTCCAACTCTCATTAAATGACACACTGCAAGTAAGACCTTCAATACAAGACAACTTATATTTAATTTTAACCAGATTTAGACAATACAAATACGTTATAAGAAGAGACATAAAACAAATGTATAGTCAATTTCTTGTAACAAAACCTAATCGCAACTATCAAAAAATATTAGAAAAAATACAACAGTTCGAGCCCATTGAAGGTGTACAAACTAAATACCATAACATATGGAACTGCATCGGCGTCGTTTTTAGCAACAAGATGTTTACAACAATTAGCCAGTGACAATGAAAAAGATTACTTACTTGCAGCAGTTGCAATAAACAAAGATTTTTATGTAATGCTACTAAAATTTATCTAATACTTAAAAAACCAGCCAATCTTTGCAATAAGTTAAAAGTGACAAAGCAAATAATTCTCTCTGAATCTTTGAGCGCACTGAATAATTCAGAAACAAGGAAAAGCAGAGTCAACGGTAAGAGCCATCAAGTTTGATTCAACAGGGAAGTTAAACGGTTTTAATCAATTGGTTATTTATTTTTAATATTTGATTAAAAAACTAATTATGAAGTAATTAATAAAGGATTTACACTATGCTACGGTTTAAAACCCGGTTGTCTACACTGTATTTGCAGAAGTCTTACATTTATATTGTTTGATTAGCATTAGCGACTACATCAGCTTGTGGTATAGCGTCTTATTTGTACCTCAAGCTAATGTAGTAATAAGCTAATTGAGCAATACAATTTATAGTACTCTTTTTGTTTATTTACGGACAAATGAGTAAATAGTAAGTTTGTAAAAACTACCTCATTGTTAAAAGCTTAAAAAATTATAGAAGTTTTAGAATTAGTTTTTCCATTTTATATTCATAAATCTAATTTTAAAACGGTCAGTAAAGAAATTAAAAAACGGCATTTTGTTTATTCAAGCAAAAACGTCCTTAAAACAAATTGGTGTTAAAGTAGATCCACATACATCTCTAAACTCAGGCAAAGAAGTAATTTTTTGTAACCAATTATTGTCTGCAAAATAAAATAAGGTAAATTGAAAGTTTGTTTCTCAGGAAGTAATTGATTATATTCAAGCAAAATAAAGATTGAGTGTTTAAATTTCATTTCATTTCAAAGGAAAATTTAAATATTATTTTATGTAAAAATTATTATATTATGTGAGAAGTTGTATTTGTGCAGTTATTATAATTTGAATTTCATCAAAGTTGTTATAAACGCAAAGGAAAACTTGGTGTAGAAGTTTGTAATAAATGTGAAAAATGTTGTCCAAAAGTGTACTTTGCAAATTTAAGTTTTGCTAAAATTAAAAACTAATATGTTGGAAAATAAAGTGGTCTAACAAGTTCCTGTAATAAATAATCAAAACATTAAAAGTAAGAAATTAAACTCATTTATTAATCAAATTTTAAATTAAAAAATATAACATAACAGATAAAAATACTGTTAGCCACAAAAAAAAAACGTTGAAACCTTAATTTAAAAACTACATAATATATTTAAGCGGACAAATAAAACAAATATTAGCATATATGTAACAAACATGTGAGAGGATGGATGAAAAGTAAAACCATTGAATAGTAGCAGAACGTATTATTTTGTATTTTTACGTCATTGATATTAATAAAAAATTACATAAAAAATGCAATTTAAAAATTTATAATAAAAGCCAAGTTTTAGAATTTTATTTTTTATTTTTTTTTATTTTTTAATAAACAAAAACTGTTTTTTTTAATAATAAAAAAAATTGCAATTAAATAAATGTATGATGAATTTAATTTTTTTAATAAATTTTAAATTTTAAAACTTATTTTCAAAATTTGGCCTTTCAGACAAAAATCTATATTTTAGTAATCAAAAACTGTTTGTAAATTAAGATCAGACTTTTTATGATTTAAATCAAAAATTCACTTTTAAATCCGGTTTCAAGTCAAATAAATCGGCTTTATTTATAATCATACAATTTTTTTTAAAGGAAATTTGCAACAAATTTGCCGGTCATTTATGTTATGTATTTTTGTAATTTTTGAAAAACTTTAACTTTAAAAATCAAAATTTTGCTTCAATTAACTTAAACATTGTTTTATTAAGCTAACAATTTTAAAACTTAAATTTTATAAATTTATTTTTAAAATCTGGTCTTTACTGAAAAAAAAATCTATTTTAATAATCATAAATTGTTATTGTGTCAAAACCTAAAATTTGTTTAAAATCCCATTTTTAAGACACATATTCGACTGTAAAATTAAAAATTTATAACAAAAATTTGGATTTTACCTTCAAATTTCTAAAATTTGTTTCTTACTGACAAAAATTGGTTTGTGAACTAATTTGTAATTTACATTCTGGTCTTTTATAATCAAAACTTTAATAGTTCATTTTTAAATCGTTTTACAAAAAACAAAGTTATATTTTTAGTAATTTAAATAAAAATGAAAAAGCATTAATATAAACGTTATTAAAAATTGTATACTCAAAACTGCATATTTTTTATGTAAATTTAATAATTATTTTTAGTAAGTAAAACATTTACAAAAAATGAGATTCTAATGATTTTTTTATTTTGTTTATAAAAACAAATCTCTTGTTACAGCAATGATAGCTTATATCATATAATAAACTCTATAAATATAGCTTTTGTGAATATGTGTTTTTATCATAACTTATGCAATTAGAGTACTTACTAATAGAGTTGATAATGATGTTATATTAACATTACGAAATGGTTTACTACAATTTAAAATTTTGTATTATTGTTTAGGGTAGTTTACAAAATTTATAAAAAATATTTTATATGTTAAAAAAAGAGTAATTAGATTTATTTACAAAAAGACTATTTTGAAACTGGTAGAACAGTATTCAAAACTAATAAGTTATTAATATTGCCAGCAAAAGATATTTATGAAAATATAATTTTATTTTTAGAAATAACGTTTTATTATTATTTTAATCACTTATCTATTACATTTAAAATAATATAAAACTAGAAAACATTATTTAAATGTAACTGCAATTATCTTTGTGATATAAAGCCAAATGGCATAAATGATTACCTTAACTATAGTACTAAACTTTAATGTTTCAGTTATTATGTATTTTTTGTTGCTCTATGTTATGACTTGTTTTACTGACTTTTCTTTTCTGTTGAAATAAAATATTGACTTACTTACTTACTTACTTCTTGACTATAAACGTCTAACTAAAAAAAATTTTTCTAAAAATAATAAATAAAATAAAATTTTGATGTTTTACGTAAATATATTCTTCAAAAATAAAAAATATAATAGTGTACTATGTAATGGTTAACCTTTACTAGGGCATCATCGGACGGTGATACAAACAAGTACAAATATTAAAAAGATTAAAAAACATATATATATATATATATATATATATATATATATACAGGGTGCCCGGAAAATACGTGTACAACGTTTGACGACAGACTCCTGACGTCAAAATAGGTCGATCTAAGCCGACTTAGTTATATCCAAAATTGTCTCGTTTAGCCGGTAGAGGGCGTCAAAAATTTGTAAATATTAAAAAGAAATTACCTGTAACAATAATTTTTTAAGTGACCTTGTTGCTATGGCGTTTAATAATTTGACAATTATTGACAAATTGTCACCAGTCTATGAAATTTACTCAAGTATACGATCAACATTCTTGAATTACAAGTTCATTTTACCATTAAAAATGGAAAATTATACAAACTCTCAGAAAGTTGACATGCTCCTGGTATACGGGTTTTGTCAAGGAAATGGGCGTCAGAGTGTTAGGGTTTACATGGAGAGGTTTCCTAACCGTCGAATACGTTCGGGAAACGGGCAGTTTTGAAAAAAAGTTTGAAGGCAGGGGTCGTATGCGAACAACTCAAACTGTGGAAACAGAAGAGATGATTCTGGAAAGAGTTGAAGAAGAACCAAGTACCAGTACCCGTCTCTTAGAACGTGAGTTAAATGTTCCTAAAACGATTGTCAATGAGGTTTTAAGAGAACAGTTGTTACATCCTTACCACATACAAAAAGTCCAGGAACTTTTACCGACTGATCCCCCCATGCGGCTTACATTTTGTCAATTTATTAGAAACAAAAGAATCCTTGTTCCAAATTTTTGTAGAAAAATTATGTTTACTGACGAGGCATGCTTTACAAGATCTGGGGTAACCAATCTGCACAACGAACATATTTATTCCGATGAAAATCCACATGCCATTAAAGTTGCACATCATCAGCATCAATTTAAAATTAATATTTGGGCAGGTATTATTGATCACTACCTTATTGGTCCCATTGTTATTCCAGACAGGTTAGATGGAAATATTTATTTAAATTTTTTGCAAGACACATTACCAATTCTTCTGGAGAATTTGCCCCTTTTACTTCGGAGGGAAATGTGGTAGATGCATGATGGTGCCCCGCCCCATTTTTCCGTTGCCGTTTGGCAATACTTACATCATCAATATCCCAACCGATGGATTGGAAGAGGCAATGATGCACCAGTAAAATGGCCACCACGTTCTCCTGAGTTAAATATGTGTGACTTCTTTTTGTGGGGCGCTATTAAAACAGAAGTTTACAAGACTCCGGTAAACACACGCGATGATTTATTGCAGCGGATTTTAAATGCAGGCAACCATTTTAATAATCCCGAGACATTAGATAGGGTCCAATATCATTTTTTAAAGAGTGTCAATAAGTGTATTCAGCAAGATGGCGGTCATTTTACACATTTGCTTAAGTAATGTTTTTGTTTTACTTAGTTTCTTACAATAGATACTTTCAACTTTGTTATACTTTTGTTTTTTTTGACGCCCTCTACCGGCTAAACGAGACAATTTTGGATATAACTAAGTCGGCTTAGATCGACCTATTTTGACGTCAGGAGTCTGTCGTCAAACGTTGTACACGTATTTTCCGGACACCCTGTATATATATATACAACATTAAAACAAAAAAGGTAAAAAAAAGCAAAATGAATTATGAATTACATACAATAATACACAAATAAAAAAACAGATTAAGCAGGTAGAAGAAAGATTAATGAATGGCGGTTTTTATTTAAAAGTAAGTAAGACAAAAAACATTCAACAAAAAAAGATTTCTAAATATCACAATTGAAAATATTGTTACTAAGAAAGAGTATAGCTTCACTATACAGTTAATTTATTTTAAGATAAATGTCATAGAACCCATAAAATACATTTCGATAACATATTTTAATAACATATCCGAGAAAATAAGACATATTCTCAATAAATTTAATTACAAAGTAGTAAACATTTTATTCAACTATAGTATGAGTTAAGTTGTCAAAGACGAAGAAATTTTGAAACTAGATTTAAAAAACATACCGCTTTTTCAGATTACACTATTTATATAGTACTTTTGCAAATCATACTTTAAAAAATAGTCACATATTTTCAAATAATGATAAACTTAAAATCATTCACAAGAAAATTAAATTTGTTAAAAGCTCTTCAAATTACTAAATCAAAAAATAATCTTTCCGTAAATTTGTTTAATGATCAAATCGAGTTGTATAAATTTCCTTTGTTTGAAATAATTTTATCCTCATCAACATATTATACTACATTTATTAAATTTGTCTATTCCCGATTTTAGTTTAAAGGTATAATACTGTAGTAATCTGGCTTACACATTCATTATATTATCTCAAATTAACATTATTACCAGCTTATATCATAACACAAATAGTCCTTTATATTAATCAGGGGTTGAACAAAATAATCATAATTGATTTAACCCTAATTGTTTGTTTAATTTTGATTATAATATAAAGTATTTATGACTAGAAATAAAATAAATTATTCACTAGCACTTGATAATCATTATTAAATTATTATTTTACATTTTAGTCTAAAAATAGAATTTTATTCATAAATTAATTATTCATGAAACATTTAATAAATAAAATTTGGCACACTTCAATTGAAAATGTCCAACTGACATTCAACGAGTCGTTAAAATATCAATTGAGTGACTTTGGTTGTAAATTATTATTTTTTAGTAAAATGAGTTCGTCAAGGGAGACCCGGACATATCGAACCACTTCCGCAATTTCCATTTTTATTGATGGATGAATCCATTGTGCGGCATTCACAAGCATGATAAGTATCCTGTCAACTCAGGCGTAAATGTCAATCAGCCATCCGTCGATAATCGTCCTCGTTATACAACTATTCAACACTCTTCCGCATAATATTTTTACGGATGTTCAAATTATTTCTATGATAATTATTTATAAATAAAATATTTTTGTTTAAAATAAATTGGAATAAAAATAAAATACTTGTAAAATATACTAAGGGGAACATATACTTGAAAGCATAATCTGCAATTTTATATCCGCGAAACATTCGTCAAATCGAATCGGGCGCATTTGTCGACTGAACTTCATATAAAAGGTACATATATATTTTTTCTATATAGGTGAACCTTTCACACAATTCGGCGTGATTTAAAATCCCATATCCACAACTTAATGCGAACTGGGATTCCGTTTTTTATGCGCATTCCCCACCCGGGACCGAGACTCTGATATATTAATATTTTTACGACCGGATTTGTTAAGTTCGCCCAATAAAATTCATTGATTGCTTCATTTTTATGGCCTATGAGAACAGAAAAACAACCCCTATTTGTAGCAAAAAGTTATAAAATAGAATCATTCCTTCACACTCCCTATATAAGAAAGTGAATTATTTTTTACGTATTTATTATAACGTTATTAAAATTTATGACGATATTAAATAATTGTTATAGCCACAAAATGAAGAACGTATGTCTATAAAGTTTCCAAAAATTAGATGTATTATTATTACTACTAACAACTTATGCACACAGCTTAACAGTAATATTAAACACTTTTGAATGTTTACTATCTTGGAGTAGCAATTTGTTTATATTATATAACTTAGAAATCAACCGTACAAAACACCTAGGGATACAAGGGTCAACTGTGGACAATATTTCATACCTTTAAATTAAGAGATCCCTTTGTTTTGTGCCTAAAATCAGTTCGAGGGTTGAACCGTAAGGCATTACGAGCTACATAATTAACACACGCTTGGGTAATATAATTAAATATGCTATTTACATATCAGTATTTGTGTTATCTTGCAATAATTTTTTTTTTCTTGTAAATTGTTAAATAATTTATATGAGTACTTCATCTTAAAGAATTTATTATTATGCATACCTCTTAGAAATATAGTATTTGTATAAAAAAATATATAAAATTGTATATAAATTTTCTTACAAATACTGTAAAAAAATTCTAATAAATTTCAATACAAACTTTTGATGCTATGTAGAACCTATATTACTACTTAAATGATAAAATAAAGTATTTTTAATTAAATTTTGGAATTTATATAAAATCACTATTAAATAAATTGTAATTAAATTTTAAAATGATAATTACTTAGTTATAAGGTTTTATTAGTTTTGTTATACATACTTTCCATATTCTAATTCATAAAGTGTTCATATACTGAAAATTAAATTAACTGTGCAAACGATCCCAAGCGGTCCCTTTTATCACAAATTCCTTTGATCATATGGTAGAAATAAGTTTCTATTGAAAAATGCCATCGAATGAACTATATGTTAACCACTTAATAATTCAAAGTTTACTGCTAATAACAGACTGTAAACTGTAACTAATTTATTTGTTAACATAATAGTTTTTAGTTAAAAAAATGTATTTCAATAATCAAATAGTAAATTAAGTTTTTCAATAATAATAATATTTTTTGATTGAAAATCGTACATTTATTTATTTAGAATCATTCAGAATCAGTAGCACTATTAAATGGGTACTTCTTTACTTTATTCAAAATTAGCTTTATGTTGTTATTTTGTACGTGTAATATTAAACAGCAGAACATTACTTACTTTTGTAATTACACTTTGAGTTATTATTTAATTAATTATGTTTATAAACAAAGTAATTAATATGTTACAAACTTTGTGGTATTGTTGTTATTATTATTATATTGTTATGACTAGCCAAATAAGAAATTTGTATAAATTACATAATTTACATTTATGTAATTTATTCTATTACATAACTTTATTAACTAAATTAAAAGTATACGCATAATCTAACATTATAGTTAAAAATAAAACCCAAAACAACATACAAATGAATAATACTAATGTTTAAAGCAGTATTGCCAAATTAGGATATCCAAAAATACGTAGAGTTTAGTAGCATGAAGACACTTAACTATGCTAACGTCAACAACACTCCCCCTTTCTAAAAGTCAGAACCTCCTCATCCGCTATTTTATGTTTTCTTATTACTTTAACTTGCTTGACAAGTTGCTTACGTAGATTCCAAAAGGTGGAAGTAGTTATTAAAAACTTTATTATGGCTTGCATACGCAGGCAAATTTTTTGTTGAATATCTCTTGTTAAAGGAATTTTACGTAAAAGCTTACAAATCATTTCAACCCCAAGATTGTTAAAAAAACATTTTTTAATGCTATCTGCCACAAAACTACACAGAAACTTCTTCTTCTTCTTCTTCTTCTTCTTCTTCTTCTTCATGTGCCGTCTCCATTCCGGAGGTTGGCTATCATCATTACTACTTTCATTTTGGAAACTGCCGCCCTAAACAGATCAGCTGACGTGACCTTAAACCATTTTCTCACATTACTAAGCCAAGACATTCTTCTTGCTCTGAAAGATTTTTTTCCACGATTTTTCCTTGGATTATGAGTCGGAAAATTTCGGATCTTTCATAATGTGGCCATTTAGGATCTCTCTTTCTTTCTCCATTCTTCTCAGAACCTCGCATGTTCTGTCCATGATATTCTCAATATCCTACGGTTGGCCCACATCTCAAAGGCTTCTAATTTCCTCTCATAATACACGTTGAGAGTCCAAGCTTCCACACCATATAAAAGGACTGGAAATACGTAACATTTGAACATCCGAGTTCTGAGTTCCTGGCTCAAAACGCAACTACGGAGCAGTTTTATAATCTTCACAAAGGATGCACGGGCTTTCTCAATGCGAATCCTTATTTCTGCGCAGTAGTCCAAGACGCCGTCGACGTTTGTACCTAGATAGTTTTACCTCTCGACTCCAGCCTTTTGTCTTCCACATATAGATGTTCATTTAGTGCTTCAGTTTTGGTGACAATCATGTATTTGGTCTATTTACCATTGAGTGTCAACCCATATTCTCGACTAACTGTGACGACGTTATTCAGCATATTTTGAAAGTCTTGCATATTTTCGGCAAGAAGTACTGTACCGTATGTATTCTGCCGTCCTCTCTTTCGAAGGCTTTGGTGAAGATTTTTTCTGAATAGATGTTAAAGAGGAGTGGAGAGAGAACACACCCTTGTCTGACTCTTCTCTTGATCTCAACGGCTTTCGTTAGTTTGGGTTGGACGCAAACAGACGCATTTTGGTATAGGTACAGTTTTACTATTATTTGTATATCTCTTGTGTCGAGGTTTTATCGTTCAAGTGCTTCTATTAGTTGTTTGTGTCTTACTTTATCAAATGCTTTATTTAATCTATAAAACAAGCGTATACCTTTTGGTTGACATCCAGACACCGCTGCATCAAGACGTTGTAGGCAAACAAGGCTTCCCTTGTTTCAACTCCTTTTCTAAAGCCAAACTGGGTATCTCCTATGCCTTCTTCCAGTTTCTTGTAAATCTTACAATGGATGACTTTGAGATAGATTTTTAGAGTATGGCTCATTAGACTAATCGTACGGTGTTCTTTGCATTTTTTTGGCATTATGCTTTTTAGGAATTGTGACAAACGTTTACTGAAGCCATTCTTGTGGTATTATTCCTGTTTTATAGATTTTATCAAATAGGAAGGTTATAGCATATAAATGTTGCTCTTCAATCATCTTATGCACATCTGCAGGCAGATCGTCAGAGCCTGGAGCTTTTCCATCTTTGGATTTTCTATCTCAGTACATTTCTCTTTCAGCCACTCATCCTTAGCTTGTCGACATTTATATTTGATCTCCTTCTGTAGTTCTTTATATTTTTGAATGTCTGAATTCTTTAGGATTCTTCTTTCTTCTTCTTTTCTCAGGTTTCAGATGTTTCTTACAAGGTTCTATGTTGGCTGACTTTAAATTTTGTCACATGTCTTCAGGTTGATTCTGAGTTGTCGAATGGGAGTTTATTAATTTATTTAGGTTTTCATGTATCTCCTGGTGCACCTTTGCTTTCACGTTATTATTTCTTAGTAAGCTGGTATCAATAAGTCTTTGGTTTGACAAGACTTTCAGCTTCTTGAGTTTTACCATAATCTCCGCAACAAGAAGATTATGATCTGAGCCTATATCTGCTCCTGGGTATGTTTTGGCACTTTTTACTCTATTTCTGTATCTCTGATTGACAAGAATATAATCGATTTGACTCATGACTATACGTTTTTCATTGTATCGTGGCGATTTCCAAGTGTACAAGTGACGTTTTGGTAATTTGAAAAAAGTATTAGTTATTTCCATAGATTTTTTTTGATAGAATTGTAAAAAACGATATCCTCGTTCATTTCGTTCGCCCAATCCGTACAACCCAATCCACTTGTCATATGAATCTTGTCCAATCCTTGCATTAAAGTCCCCCAGGAGTACAGTGACATCTTTGTTCTTAGTCAATTTCATGACCTCATCAATGTCTTTGGCGTACACTTTAATTAGGTTGCGTGTTCCACAGTATGTCTCGAGTTGTAAACGCAAAACACGAAGAGATAAGGGTATAAAGTTTTTCACAAATCTCCTAAGAGTTTCGTCGAGTATAACCGCAACTCCATGACGATGTTGACTGGCATTACTTCCTGAGTTGTAGATGGTTTTGTCTTGAAGTCTACTCTGTCCGCAGTTTATCCAGCGAGCTTCACTGAATTCCATTATTTTGATGTTTAGTCTATTCATTTCCAAGATTATGTTGTGGCTTTTCCCTAGGTTGTACATGCTTTGTACATTCCATGTTTCAATTCTGATTGATTTTTGTAGCAGGGCGTTTTTTGTGTCTGTTGCATTCCTCATATTTGTCACAACTGTCCTCCCCAAAGATCCGATCGGAGGACTTACTCCGGTATTACAGTTAGTCCTGACTTTAGTCATGATGATAATGCAGGAAATACCACTATGTTGTCTTTAATGCAGTGGTTTTACAATTGCCTTCTGCATCCTCATGCCGTTCACTACCTGATGTAGTTTATCCGTCTTTTGGGTTAATTTCTCAGCACAAGGACAAAAGAATGCCCTTACCCTTTCTGGCTCATCCACCCGGAGCTGTTGGCCAGTTAGAGGGGACTGCTTATCCCGGCAGTAGTTTGTATGTTTACAGCCGCCCAGTCTGGGTCAGACGCTGTGGTGCTATTTTACTATTATTTAATATTAAAATTAAAAAAACACGCTTTCCTGGATGAGAATTTCCGCAAACTTGCCCTAATGCCAAAGTAGTTATTCTGATAACTGTTGGCTTAAGTCCCGCAATATTATTACAGAAGTACAAGATAAAAATCACGATAGATTCTATTTCTCATTGTTAAAATGATTGCACAAAAAATTGGAATATTTCAGAATGCTATTACAACATTAAAAAAAAACAATTTTGACGGCAAAATAACAATAGTTTATATTGAAATAAATTAGAAAAGTACCAACAACCTTCACATCAACTTAAAATAAAAACGGAGTTACAATTTCTATACAGGAATTTACAGAAACGGTTATAAAAAAATTACCGGATCACTTCATACAAGTTTTTCTATTTATACTTGTTGTTCGGGGAATTCTGTGCAACTTTATCTTAACGCTGTGCTTAAATTAGTAGAACCTAACAAAGCTAGTCAACGAGTGCATCCTGAGTACAATAAATACTTATATTTTTTTCTTAACTCATGTTTGGTTTGATGACTCACTGAACTTGTTAGTCGCCTACAACACAACGACGACATTAGTCTAGACAAATTTTAATAAACTGAGTTTGACTCAAGTTTTAACTCATGAACAGGAACGCTTTGAACTAGCTATAATCACTCTCATGTACTGTTTTTATGTATAACTGTATATATTTTGTACATGTCATTAGATTTAAAAATTAAAAAAAAACTTAAATTTTTAGCTTAAAGTAGCAACAATGATTATTAATTCAAAAAATTGCAATAATGTCAAACAAAATAATTGAAAACGACAAAATTAATATATTGGGTTATCCAATAAGAAGTTCTATTTTAATTATTAAAAAAAACTTTATTAAATTTATTTATTTTTAAGTAGTACCATTTTTTTAATTTTAATTTAAAGTATACAAACTCTTTGGTTTCATTCTTTTGTGGAAATTTTGCAAGACCTGTTTGCACAACTGAAATTGTTTTTAAAGGCTGACATTGACATTGACAATTGCGGGGTCTAAAAAAATGTCTAGCAAAGTTAAATCGCACAATTTGCGGGTCATAAATTTATGTTCAAATTTTGCAAAATAAAGCGTTTAGAAAACTTCTTGTACAGCACTGCAATTGCTTTACGGCTTCTATGGTTCGAAACGTTATCATGCTAAAAATAAAAATTGTGTATGCCCAAATTGTGTGTTAGTTAACATTCTACAGTAGCAATTCGCATTGACTGTAATGTAGCACCATCGTCATTTTTGAAAAAGTAAGGGCTTATGACTCCGCCAACCCAAAAACCGCACAAAACAGTGACTTAAAGAAGTTTTTTAACTATTTATCTATAATTTTTGAAAGTTTAGATGCGGCAGTTCTGTCTATTAACAAACCCATTAAGATGGAAATGTGCTTTGTCGTTAAAGATAAGTTTTTTAAAGAAGTTCAATAGTTTTTAATGGCAAATGTCAATAGATCAAAAATACCGCAGAATTTGAAATAGGACTTCTTACTGAAAAACCTTTTATTAACTCATCACAGTACAGGAATATTACAAAATTTTCATTAATACCACAAACTAATATTTTCAAGTAACGTGAACTATATTTATTTATTTAATTTGACCTGTCTTCTTTATTGGATGAGTTATTAGGATTTACTCTAAATAAATTTAAAGCTTTAATACAATTCAAAAATATAAAGCAATAAGATGCAGTAGTAGAACGTTAGTTTACCAAGCTAATAGACCGGAGTTCAATCCCCAAAACATGACTAAGTAGAAACTTGTTCTTTATTTACCGAGGTTATTCAAAAGTCACCTTATAAGCCGGTGGTCCCATCTATCTCTTTAGAAGCAATTTAAAGAAAAATTAACAACACACATTATTGAACATTTCAGCATTCGAGTGTCCGCTGCTATCTTTTTGTGAGTGTTTGTGATCTTTTTAAATCTTACTTTTATAGTCATTATCAAAAGGTTATGGTCTAATTCTATATCTGTTCCAGGTGCAGTTTTGATATTTCGCCAATTTGGTTCCATGTGACATTGTCAGTATTGACTATTAAAGATTTCCAAGTACATAGTCTGCAAGGTGGTAACTTAAAAAATATTAATTACAATTTTTTGTTAAATAAAAAAAATATCAAAAATCTTTTATTTGTACAATAAAACTGATTAATCTTTCAGAAAATTATAAAGTAAAGTTTTATCAACAATAAATGAAGACGCAAGTGGGTGAAGGGTTCATGTAACATTTAAAAAAAAAATGAGATTGTTCAATAGATAAAGGTTTGAAGTCAATGGAATTTTTTGGCTATGTCTCATTCGTCTATTGTAAGAAATATAGGAGTTGGTAGTTGTTAAAGAGTGTATAGACAACTATTTCTTTTAATGCATAAGATAAAATAATTGTTTTTTTAAATGCATAAGTTTGTTTCCTATTTTATGTATCTAGATATAATTCTACAATAAATGTTTATTTAACTCCACTAAACTTGTTTCACTAAATCTAACCCCAAAACACTGCGGATAAAAAAACTTTAAACGGCAATATCTCCAAATGAAATCTATGCAACATGAACCCATTATCCACTTGCGTCTTCAAATATAATTGATGATTGTGATCTCTACTACGTAATAATTCATGTTTATAAAATAATAAAGCAAATTACTATGTTTTTTAATATAAATTTATTCTTAAGAATACATTACTAGTTTCAGTTCTACCATAGTCGTCTACAGATCTAATAATGTAATAAATCATATAATTGATTACATATGTAGAAAACTCTAGTAAAGTATTTGTAATAAAAAACATAGTAAATTGTTTTATTATTTCACAAAATTTGAAGACTAAAACTAAATTATTGTTATTGTTATTAGAAAAGCATCAAAAAAACAATATAACACTTAAAACAAAAATACTATTAAAATAAAATGGAGAAACTAGAAATTGATCTAAGTACAACAGACAACCGCTGTATATATATTTATGAAAATATAAGAGATAGATTGACATTTCATTAATATAGTTGTGGCTTTACAGCTTGAGGTTATGTTTCTTTTGTGATTTTCTTACTAGTAGTTCAAGACCTCGAATTCAAAAAAAACTTTGAAAGTATAATATAAAACTTTGTACGCTGATTAAATATTACAAATCATAGTCAGTCAGGTGTATGTAGGGATGAGAGTTGGTTCAGTTATATAATAATTAAATTTTTAAAATAGTTTCACACTAATTCTCCAACAAATTGTACAATATCTACAATGATAATTTAGATATCTCTATTTTTGCTAGATTTTAAAGTATTAATTGGATCTTTTAATTCCTGGGAATTTACAGTTAAAAAGTTAAAATAGCAAAAAGGGGCATTACAAGTACTGTAACATGTTAACTTATATGTTGTTGTCAGGTTCAGGTAGTGATTTAATAACACCTTTAGCAACTTATTTACAAAATATGAATTAAAAATGTTAGCTTGAGTATTAGATGTCAAACCTAGCTTTGATTTTATTATTTGAGTTATCAATGTAATATTTGTTAGCAAGAGCTCTACATTTTTTAAATTTATTTTTGATTTCAACTAATTGAAAATTTTGTGTCACAAATAAAGTTTAGTGTCTTTCGCATGTCATAGAGTTTAAAATTAAACCAAGAAATGTTCAGTTTAGATTTATTATTAATATCTAATTTTTTTCTGGACGTGAAACATTAAAATGTAAAAAATGTGTACATCGAAGAAACCGTTAAATAACTTGCTGCTGTCATGCATAATTGCAAAAGACCAGTGCTGGTTTTTTATTGCACCAATTTTATTTATCTTTGCTCAAAATAATGTTCTTTTATACAGTCAATAGTATTAAAAACAGACAGATATTATATATCTATAAATGTATTAAAATTACCACTTGGAGGACAATATATAAGCTGTTTTTGTGAAAATTTACATGCAAATCACAGAAATTTTATTATAATACAGATTTGCTTTAAGCTAGTTAACTATATTTCTGATTCCATCAATGTTTATTAAGAGTATTTTTAATTCGTGGTAGACTATTTCGAATCTACTAACGCCGCTTTCGGAATATTTGCCGAGTTTTGCTTCTGATTAATAAAATACTTTGCAAAAACTTTTCTTTCTATTTTTTATGCAGTAATCTGAACGGAATTGTAAGAAACAGTATGTTCTTCTTTTAAAAAATAAAATTTGTATGATTAAGGTTAGTACAATTATGATTACACACTTTTTAAAACGTTTTTATTTATCTTATTTACAAAAATCTTGTCTTGTTTTTTTATTTATTTTGTATGTCACTTTTTCGAGTCACTACCGGATTTTCTGTGTTATTTACAAAAAAACTTGTAGATTGCATGCAAGAATTTCTGTTGTCGGGTGCAGCTCAATATCTCAGTGCTTATTTGATTTAATTTACAAGTACATATAAGAATACAAACATTTTTGTGTTGTGTTATGAGCGTTATGCCGTTTAAACAGCTGCGGATGCTGTATTGTATACATTAATGTTATGATTTTTATTTTTGAGTTAAGATTTTATCAATTGTATATAAACTTGTGACTGATTTATTAATTTATCTTTTGTGGCAATAATAACTTTTTTTTTTGCAAATCCCTAGTTTTTGCATTTTATGAAATGGAGGATGCTGCTAACTTTGAGCGAGAACCTTCTTTGTCCAGATTAAGCAACTTTATTACTGAGTAACTCATTAAACTATCATCAGTCATTTTATATTGATCGAGTTAATTTGTTAATCCATTTGTTATAACTTATGTAAAAAACTTTTGTAGTTGAGACAACAAGTTAGTAGGACAGACTAGTTTTGTATTAAGACTAACTAAGTTATTTAGCACAAATATTGCTTGTAAAAAACTTAGTTTCTGTTTAATTTTATTATTATTTTAAACTATCACATAGTAAAGGTCTCAACCATTATTTATATCAGGAATCTTCAACATTTTTTTTACAAGGGCCACACTGATCTTTCCGCAAAATTTTGCGGGCCGGACTTTGAATGTAAATATAAAATTATGTACATACATTGGTTTACACAGTGGAAAAAAACCGATAACACACTCCATTTTTGGGAATTCACTAATATCGGTCTTGGGATTTTCCAAGATTTAAGTGTAGCAACGCTGACTTGCATATTACATCTAACATCCGTAACAGTTGAAGCAGTTAAGATCTTCCTTAAGGACAACGTAAATATTATCCGTGCCTATTTTTTTTAGAGGTAAAAAATACGTAAAATAGGCAGCTAGTGCAGGACTTTTAAAGAGCAATGGGGAGTTCAATATTTTGTAATTGAATCAAATAATAAAACCTTATGCATTATTTGCAATAAAGTTAAAGTTTTACATGTTTAAACAGGTGAATCACAAGCAAAAGGCAACAATTTAAGCAAATATCCGTTTACCTATTGTTTGGCCAAATATTTGAAGCTATTTACCGATGGTGTAATAATTAAATACTGCCTAATTGCAGCAGCAGAAGAAATGTGTTCATAAAAAATGGAAACATTCAAATTAATTAGTTTGTCGGCAAACATTGTAGCGGAATAAATCGATGATATTGCAAAAAATATCCTAATGTAATTGTCAGAAGAAAATCCACATTTAAAGTGGTTCTCTATGGCTTTTGGACAAATTAACGGACATGTCTGATATTGCTCAGGTATTAATCTTTATTTGAGTAATAAATAAAAATTGTGGAGAGTACAAAGAACTGCTTGATGTGCATAGCATTCACGGCACAACAACTGGCAAAGATATTTTCAAAAGGGTCAAAAATACAATTTAACAAAACCATCTTAAGTGAAAGAACTTAAAGTGCATCACAACTGACGGCAGCAAAAATATGGTCGGAAAATATAAAGGTATTGTTGCTCTGGTTTCAAAAGCAGTAGAAAATTATGGGGGATCAGCACCAATAATTTTACATTGCATAATTCACCAACAATTCTTTTGGGGAAAATCATCGCCAATTTCACGAGTTTTTGGAAGAAATCATAGAAAATAATCTTCCTGAGCTACATTGCAATAATAAGTTATAAAATGTAGCTTTTTATTCCGATGTAACCAAAGACATAAACGACCTCAATTTAAAGCTACAAGGGGAAAACCTGCTACTTTTTGCAAGTCAACTAATGAAGTTAATTATTTTATAAAGTAAGGACGTTAAATAAGTTGTTTTAATAAAGAAGGGATGTTTTCTTCATTTTAATACTTCAGGCTTTCAGTCAACAAACCAAGACACAATTTCCTATAATTTTTGCAATTAAAGTTTCGGAAGATTTAAAACATAACTTTGAGTCTCGTTTTTCTAATTTTGATAGAATTGCAAACAGCATCAAGCTATATCAAAATCTTTTTAATGTAGATATTGAAACAATTGACCTCATATTTTAAATGGAGATAATTAATTTCCAAAATGATAATCTTTTCAAAAAAAAAATGCAACTTCATCTTTGTTGAACTTTTAAAAGAGTTCAAAAACCTTCAAAAATTTGTTTGTGGTATGTTTTCAGTTTTCAGCACTATATATCTGCGCAAAAAAAACGTTTAGTTTTTGTAATTCAAGAGTTTATATATAAAATAATTTTCTGTTTTACTGTTTATAGAAGTTTATTTAAAAGTTTTAAAAAAAGTTTAGGTTTAGTACTTGTTAGTTTACTTCAATTGCTATATAAGAAAATAATGTTAAATGATCTGCTATAATAACATTTTTGTTTTTGACTTTGACTACAATACTATTATTTGAATTGTTAGTTACCATATAATCTACAGCATATTAAAAGTGTTTTCATTTGTATTAGTTCACTAATACAATTGAGTAAATTTATCATTTAAAATAAAAGGCTTCTAGTGTAAAGTGCTAAACCTATAAATCTAAAAAATTACAGATAACACTTTAGCTTTAAAAAAAACAAAAAAGAGTAGTAATTTTAGTTTATTATAAATAATTCACTAACTTTCTTCTCTGATATTTTTAATCTAATTACGTTTTGCTGTTTAAAAGTATAACAGTATTCAGTATTGTTATATTCTTATAAAATATTACTACGCTATGTAAAATAGGATTTTACCAGCACCGAGACAGAAATTTAATATACGGTCGTTTTCAACAGTGGCAAAACTTAGCATGAATTGTTATTAAAGCACTAATGTATGTATAAGAGGAGAAATTACATGCACGCTAGCCGCAAGCTTACCAAATAGTAAAACATACATTTAATTCAACTACAAATGTTCATTCCTAAAAACATACGTCAAATTTGTTTTTAATTTTAAATAAAAACATCAAACTGTAATATAGCTTAATAAAGTGTATTTATTTCAATTTAAGTTAAGTATAAAAGAAATATATTGTGTTCTATCCAATATAATAGAAAAACTTTATAGGTCTTAACAGAAGAATTAT
The DNA here is from genome assembly GCA_963932245.1 of Tachinus rufipes. NCBI lineage: Eukaryota > Metazoa > Arthropoda > Insecta > Coleoptera > Staphylinidae > Tachinus > Tachinus rufipes. Next base: position 86,630,759 of record OZ010741.1, on the reverse strand, counting down.
TGGGCGTACGTTAATTGATATTTTTCAATCGAACTAGGACGATCATCGCTATTGTTTAAAAACTTTGTGAATTTATAGCGGATGTAAGTTTTAATATGTGAAAAGTTATATATTATATAATTTCTTTTAGAAAAAGGCATTATTGGTTTTCCACTCATAAAACTTTTTGTGTAGAAGTAACTAAATTGAAAATTAATAATACTGCCCTCTTTTGTAAAGTTTTATATTGAAATATTAATTAAACTACTTTTATTATGATTTTCAAAAGAGGTAATATATGCTTTAGAACATATTATTTTTCTTAACTATTTTGATGGTAATTTATTAATTGATTAGCAAGTTAATGAACAAATAATACAATGCTACTTAGATGAATGATGATGACATTTAAGTAAAATTTGCAATGACAATCACCTTGCACATGTAGTTGCAAATGTATATTTTCACATAACAGTATATTTATTATATTTTAATAATTAAACTTTGTTTAAAACGCAAAAACCATTTAATCACTTGATTTTTTTTATAGTATAATAACCGTTTCCAACGCATAAAATACAATTAAAAAAAAAAACTTTATTGATTTTTAACTAAACTAATAATTAGTTTCATAAAAAAACGAGTAATATATTGTAAATTTATGATTTTTTTGTATATGTTATTTGAATAAAGATGTATAAATTGTTTGTGTGCTTGAAGAAAATTGGAGAAAGGAACGCATTATTTAATAAAGATTTTTACTACTAAAATCAGTATGCCAACATCACTATAAAATTTACAACGCGTATAAAAATAAAAATGAAATATGTGATTGGTCGGCAAGAAGAAAGTTATCCATACGACACCGTATATATTTAACACAACTTAACTAAAATATAATGAGTATTGGATTTATAATTATGAAACATTAACAAATTATTATTTTTTTTAATTAAAAATAATATTATAAATAAATCAAATTCATCCGTTGTAAGTTGATAAATTTATTTAAAAACTCAGTTATTAATTATAAATGTACCATATTTGTTAATAATTAAATAGAAACGACGATTATAAAAATGAATAAAATTATATGCAAGCATGTTAAATAAAGAATTATAAATAAATTGGATTAGAAGAACAAATTTTTAATAAAACTTTTACTCTATTACTTACATAGACAAAAAATTTATAAATAGAAATTTTCTGAATCATTATATAATTTTTGATACAGTTCCTTAATAATATTTGTTTGTTTATATGATGTAAGTAGTAATATTTATGAAATAAATTATTTAAAAAAAATTTTGCTTGTTTGAAATAACAATTAAAAACTAAAAATAAAAGCGTATAAATTGCTATTAAATTTAATCTTGTTAAAAAGGCGAGTGCTAATATAAAATATTGGATATTTTAATAAAAAAACTTATTTTGAATTAACTCAAACTAAAAATATTTTAAATACATATGCTACATATAAAAAAAAGCACTAAATGCATGGATCAGAAAACGCAGACTTGAAACGAAGCACATACTCAGTCGGAAATTGAACAGAAACATTTGTATGCATTAAACGCGGATAAAGCAACAGAAATTAGATTAAACTAACTCAGTTTAAGCAGAAATTTTATAATTTCAGCAAAACTAAATTTGAGTAATTAAAATTATGTAACTTTTCATTTTATGTTTATTCTATGTTTTTTTTTTATATTTTTGTATTTCAAACCTGTTGTCTATTTTTATTTTGTGGATTTGGCATGGACTCCAGAATAAAATTAAAATAATGGTTTATTGTTTATGAGTATGTTTAATGTATATTTTATTTATTCATGTCTATAGTTTTTTTATATACATCGTAATAAGTTTTTTTATTGATTGTAAATATCGAGTTACGACACTTTATATAGAATCTGCTCTGAATAAATAACAAATAAAACATAATAGTGTAATATAATTTATTAGTTTTTCAACTATCGTATTAAAAGGAACTGAAAGCATTTTTATGTATAAATCAAACATTTTTATAAAGCAAATGAAGCATTGAAATTGGTATTAACATTTATATGCAATTTTAAATACACTAATTTTAATATTATACATATGTAATAAAACATGACTTAATTTGTTGAATAAATCGTTTTAGCTTTGGGATAATTTTATATTATATGAAATAGTTACAGGCAATCCCATTAAGGTTCAGTTTAGTCATGACCGCATTTTAATGTGTTTACCTACTAAACTGCTCAGTATTATAATATCACTAATATCAAACCCTTGTAAGCTAATCTGTCCTCAAACCACGACTGATTAACAACATTATTATTAGTTGTAGTAGATACATTTTTGTATTTCCTAAGTGCCTTGTGCATGGAGAATTGTCAAAGGTGAATGTTGTGTTCGTGTAAATTCTTCCCAAAAAATAAATCATAGTAAATAATTATTAATTCCACTTATAAAAGTAAATGATGTAACAATTTCTTCAACTTCAACTTTGAATTATATAAAATAAATTAATAATTTATTTAAAATCAATCAACGATAATTGCGGTCAAATTTATGTTTGAAAACTTACACTAAGTATTTATGTAGGTTTGTATAAAAATCATCATTTTCAAATCTAATAATAATTTAATGTCAATTAACTTTATACTAATAAATATTCTTACCAAAATAATCTCACCATAGTATGTAATTTAGAATTACCTGAAACAAAAAATTACAAAAATAAAATTGTTGATATAAAATAACAACATAAATATATTATATCACATTGAAAACTCTAGTAAGTTTTTTGCATGAACAATATTATCGACTGTATTATTATTAAAATTTTCTCAAGCACAGTTTTATATTAGTTTAAGTTTTAAGATGATTTTTTTATTATTTTTACATTTGATGTCCTTTTAGAACGTTGGTTATACAAAGGTTACGTAGAAAAAACTAATCACTAACATTCACTTAGCAATTGAGATTGTTGAAGCCATAAATGCATCTTTTAATCATTTAAATAAAGCATTTGATTTTACTAAACATGTTATTACTGAACTAGAGTATTATGAAGTATTGGAATCAGGTTGCCAAAGAAGAAATTTTATATATAATTAGTATTTAGAACTTAAGAACGGTTCCACAATGAATAATTTTAAGTCTTCTACTATTTTTAATACACGTCGTTCATTAAATCTTATGTTAAAGCTATCAAATTGGATTTAAGTGTCGAAGTAAGTTTTTTTGAAACAGTAAAATTGTTGCAAGTTAATAGATTAGTAGTACATGAACTAAGTGTTTCCTCAACATTGTAAACTGACTAAACAGTGTAATTTCCCTAAATGTATTTACAATCTACTTTGTCAAAAAAAAACAAGGTGAGTTTTTTAATTAAAGAAGAAATTCTAATAATTACTTACTAAAAAAACTGTGGAGTGCTACTTTAAGAAAGCTTCCTTGTTTCCCAAAAAATATTTATCCTGCAAAAAAGCAGTACTTGTTTTATATAATGTTAACAAAATGACCAGATTTTGTCATGAATATCTCTACAACACAAAACACAAAAAATATTTGTCTATTTCACAAGTAAGACTGTAGAAAATGGCCAGTATTTATAATCTATTATCTGTTAATGTTAAGTATTTAATCTCTTACATGAGAGTATAAGAGATTTACCTTTGCTCAGATACCAATAAACTTTTTTGTACTCTTATAACTACAATTTTTAATTCATTTCTATGACTAGTTTAAGTAGGATTACTACTAGTTTTAATTTTAATAATTTTTTTTAACTTATTATTTTGTACGTTTTAATACATATGTTTTTTAATTAATAAGTTGTAGTATTGTATGTTATATTGTATTTTAATTTTTTTAACATGATATTTGTTCTTGTATATTTATGTTATTATGTATTAATTTAGATTAAGACTAAGCAATTAATAAAGATTTGATAAATGGTATAATTTTTAATGTTCGTGAATCTTGCAAATAGATAACAACGCAAAAGAAGTAAGCAATTCACTTGACCCTTTAGAAAATATACCAAATCCCAAACAAAATATAAGAGTAAGAAAGAAATCAAATCTAAGTGTACGGACACAAGGGCAATCCTCGCTTTGATCATCATAGCATTGTGAGCGATTTTAGACAAATTTTGTAGAACAATTGATATTTTTTGACAATTAAAATAAATTCAAAACAAAAAAATGCTTTCTAAAGCAAGTTTAAGTTTTCTGTGCAATTTTAGATCAATACATGAGAAAAATAGATTTTTTGTACAAATTTCATTGTGTAAAATTTTTTTTACAAGTTTAGATGATAAGTTTTAAGAAAAAAAATGTTTTAAGCAAATATTACATAATAAATGTGCAGTTTTTAATGATTTTAATGAAAGAATTAGTTTGTTTTGCAAATTTTATGCAATAAATGGCATTTCTGTGCAAATAAATTTTTTGCAATAATTTAGTATTTTGAACAATTTCAAATTACTTTTAAGAGGAAAATATGTATTAATACAACTTTCTTGCTATAAATAAGTTTTCTGTACTAATTTCATGTAAAAATAGTAATTATGAGTGATTTTAGTTAAATTTAATAAAAAATTTGCTTTTTATGCAATTTTTTTACTTATTACCACCTTTGCTACATTACTAAACATAAACTGTTTAATAGTTACTGTGATTTTATGTAAATTGTTTCTTCGACTAGTGAGGTGCTAAGAACATTGATGATGAGTGCATACCCTGAAACACTAGTGTATGTGTCTCACACTGGATAGAGGGGTAATTTACATAAAATACATCATATATAAATATTAAATTTTATACAATAAGTAGGTTTTCTGTGCGGTTTTAGATCATTTAAAATTTAAAAAAAAAAATTTGAAAAATTTTAGACAACTTTCAGAGATTTTTTTAATAAATGTTTAATTGTAGATCAATTTTATAGTAAAATTGAGCTTTCTGAGCGGCTTTATACAAATTTTGTGTAAAGATTTCTTGTTTGGACAAATTTAGATGTTGATCTAAGAAAAATTTTGCTTTTTTAAGCAAATTTTATACAATAAATAGGTTTTCTGCGCGATTTTCATCTAATAAATGGAATTTCTGTGTGGTTTCAGATAAATTTTGTAAAAACATTGAGCTTTTTGAGTACTTTTAGACAAATTTTGTGTAAAAATTGTTTTTTAGCCAAGTTAAACAAACTAAAAAAAAAATATTTTTTATGTAAATTTTATGCAATAAATAGCATTTTTGCGCAATTTTGATAAACTCTCTGAGCTTTAATAATACTTTAGACAAATTCTGTTTTTAAAAGCAAATTAAACATGTATTGTTAAAGCCTCTGGTACAGTAATATCACAGTACAGTATGACCGGTATAATAGACAACTTAATATATTCAAAAATATTGTTTGTTTTGTTGCACTCAAGACTTTGTCTGTTTTAGCATCTTTTTCTTGCGCTTACATTTTACATAAGAGATGTTTTAACGACAGAAGTATTAAGTGAATGATCCGAATTTCAAAGGTAACTCCCTGTCCCGGAACCATCCTAATTCATGCTTTTAAAAAACTTTTTATTCCATAATCTAACTACTAACAATAACTACTAATCCCGACCTAGCGGTAGGTAAAAACCGTAGGATTATATTATGATAGCTTGTTCTAAATCAAATATTCTGCACTTTTAACCTCCCTTTATTTGTATGTGCGGGCAGGGGCTGTAGATTTGGAACGAGTCATCAAATGTACTACCAACGCAAAAAGAAGAAGAAAAAGAAGAAGAAAATCGACAAAAAAGAATAACGATAAGATTAAATTGGCGGAACAAGTCTTCGCCTGTTTAACTAACCAAGTTAATCAATAATACTTTTATAAAAATGCAAAATTGACAAGAAAAAAATATATATTTAGAAAACAGTCGAATTCTAGCTGGATAATGTTATATTTATCCTTTTATCAAAAAGTATTAACAGAAATAACAAAATTTAGTAGATATTTAAACAGTACAAGTAAAAATTAAATTGTAATTGTTAAAAAATCCTTTTTCTAAAACAAAAAAATTTAGGGTGTTCTATTTAAAAAAAAATTGATGATGACGTCTTATATCTTGAAACAGGGCTTGTATTAAAAATCAAAATATTTCACTATATAGATTAAAATTAAGGTTATTGAGTTTTTTTACAATTTTTGATCGTTTGTAACTTCTCAGGATTGCATTTGAGAAAAAAATTATAAAAATTTTTTTTCTTCAAAATTATCCAAAGAACAAGTTTTTTTCCTTAAATTTTGAAAACTTTGCAGAATTTTAAAAAACAGTCTTTCTTAAAAAAAAGATGACGGGTATTTTCTTTTTTTCTCAAATATGGATAAAAACGTGCTTTTATATGCATGTGCAAAAGATTTGATGAAAAATTTCAGCCGTGTGTTACGCTCCAAGATATCTTACAATGTATCCACAGAAATACTTAAAAATAAGAAAAAAATCTTAAATTTTAAATTTACATTATGTGATCGTTTGTAACTTCTCAGGATTGCATTTTTAGGAAAAAATTATAACAAATTTTTTTCTTCAACATTGTCTAAAGAATAAGTTTTCCAAAACAATTTTTTTTTTAATTGAATGATTTTAATTAATATAGCAACAGCACCAAATCTTTAAAAAAATAATACACGCGGGAATTTCAAATTTCACATTTTATCATACATTCATAACTAGGAGCAGAACTGTAATATCTGTTATTTTTGAAAAATAACTTAGAGCACAATAAGTTTAATGTTCAATGAAGTATAACTCTTAAAGTTTAAGAAAATATTTTGACAAAAAAATTACAAATTAATTACAAAACTTAATAGACAATTGGAGGTTTTGAATTTTTATATATTTTTTTAGATTAGAAATTTCATTCTCTACCCGTTGTAACAAACCGATTTAATAAATGGTTAAAATGCGTAAGTTCTGCTCGTAGTTTTATGACACGCATCAAACTGCCTTCTTAACTAATGTTTACCAAATATTGACAAGCGTGCAACGTTAATAAATAATAACATGGAAGAAGCCTCTCAACAAATTTATAATATCTTGCATGATGTAATTGATGTATGAAAAGTTCTTACTCTAAATAATTAACCAGTGAACTGATTAACCATATAAAACGGAACAAAAAAGCTCATAAGTGTTATAAAAATCAAGTAAATTTAATGATATTAAAACGTTTCAAGATTAAAAAAAAAATGCAAAAGTATATGTGTCAACCTTTATATTATAAAACTTGCTGTTATGTGAGTGATAATATTAATAATAACCCAAAACATTTGATAGTGGTCAAGACTGTGTTAATAAGTTTTTTGAGTTTATTTTTACTGTTCATTTTTACTGTTTATTTAAATAGAAATCTTTTTTTAGTTTAAATGCTGTTGATATTTTTAACTATATAGTAAAGTTAAATAATTTTGTAATATCAGGTCCAGTCCAGTTTTCTGAGCCAATATTTGTTATTTTTAATTTGTCTAGAAGAAACAATTATATATTATATTGATTTACAAACCCAGAAATTGTAACAATATTACAAATTACAGAAGAATTAGTAACCAAACATATTTTCCTAAGATGCTCGACTCTATTATTGCGAATCAATTAAAATGGATGTGCAAGCAAACAATTTTATTACTGATAAACAGCATAGTTGTTGTGACGGTCAATAAACTAATTTTTAATTAAGCATCATTCAAATACTTCAAATACTATTTGGAATTTAATAAATTCATTATTGTACGAAAGCTAGCAACGTTTTCGAGAAGAAAAGAGAATGCATTTTTGTGGATATTTGCAATCCTTATTGACAATAGGTTGGAACGCGCCGCGTATACCTGTTTGCAGCCCCATGTACAGGTCAAAATTGAGCATTTTCAAAACAATATTTAAGACATAAAAAATTGAGAGGTATAGTTGCAAACCCGGCAATCTTCACTTTAGCAAATTATACTGGAGACACAATTTTTGAATAATTTGTGAACCAGGCAAGATAGCTATATGATTTTTGTTTTAGAATAAAGTGTAATGACTAATAATTATTTAGAATGCATTGAGACCCTAGTATCTATAACAGATTTTTATCAAATTAGTAATAAAGATTGGAGATTGCCGGTTTTGCAACCAACATGTGGAGATTGCCGCCTTTGTAACCAACATGCGCCGATTTTGTATCTAACATTCTCTATTAGATTTAGAATTTATGAGATTATAATCAAATTAAAAGACTAAATATAGGTATTTATTTATTATAAATAAAAAAAGTAAAAAAGTAATATTAAGGTTAGTCTTATTACTAAATAATTAAATCTGGCGTTTCGTCGCATCCATTTTCTTCTTCTTCTATAACTTCTTCTTCTTCTGTTTTATTTTTATTTTTGGTTGTCCTTTTTTCATCAAACTTGTATAAAATTTTAGGTTTCCTATCTTCTTTCAGTCATCGCCAAAATCAGTTCACGTCACGTAGATTTAAAGCGTTTATTTCAATGCCTTTCTCGATTAGAATTGAATCAACCATGCCAATATTCTTACCTTGTTTGCAAATGTTCTCCCACTCCCACATTTGCGTAATAATGGGGTTATTCTTGTACCATCACATTTTTTTTTTCTGGTGAGGATGAACCGCTTGCTGATTTTAATTTTAAAATGCCACGCTTTAAGACTTTTAAATACTGTATATGCCTCTGTTTTCCAATCACTGACTTTTAAATCCTTACCCATTTCTATAACCGTACCAATCTTTTTGAACTTTTCTTTGTATTTGTCTAGGCTTGTAATGACCTCTTTTTTTTTAATTTGTTCACTCCGCCCAAACACTCTATCACTGTGCAAAAAAGAATGTCCTGTGACTGCATAAATAAGTTCTGTAGATTTTAAACTTTTTGGAGCATTTAAGAACCATCAGGCACAGGTTGCAATTATAATGCAGTTTCTATTTTGGCCCCCACATCCATCACAGACTAGTCTAAGTATTTCAATGCCATTAAAGTCGGTTTGGCATAGTCTGTAATAGATGGCAGAAGCAATTTAACCAAACCCTGGACACTGTTTTCTTGTTTTTTGAAAACTTGGTAAAAAGCTTTTGCTCTGAGTTTGTGCACACGTTTTTCTATTAACATTTTTTTTTGTCATCTAAATTTGCTTCTGCATTTTTAATTCTTTCATCCAGTGACAAGCAGGTAGAACAAACGTCAGTGCGAGGCGTGCCAAAGCCCAAATTGAACGATTTATTAAACACACTTCAAAAAAAGTTTTCCTTTACTATTAGATTCTCTTCTTTACTCTTGTACATTTTTGCCATCTTTCTGTCGGATCTGGTGTTAAGTGCTTCAACACACTTAATTTTTTTAATAAATTCCATGACAGATTCTTTCGTAGGTTAAAACTTTTTACTGCTCCAATTTCTTCTTCGCCTCTCTCTTGGAAATTTTCCTGTAACTGCATAGTTTTTAGCAATAAACTGCAATTTATGTTTGGTAATATGCAAAACTTTCAAGAATGCTGTTTGGCAGACAGGTACCAGATCTTTGCTGTTATTAGAAATGTGACACTTTAAAGTACACAACTTTGCACTACGTGTATCATCTTTTGGGCGTGTTCTTTTACAACTTTTAAATTTACAATATCTCAGAAGAAACACTTCTTGCTCCTGTTTGTTATAAGTGGCATAAAAATTTTTGTGAAATTCTGCAATCTCTTTCATTTTTAGGGTTGCACAGCGATAAGATTTAGTTTTTGGCCAACATCTTGGGAAAATGAGAAGAAATGTAGAAGCATACTTATAATAAAAAAAGTCAATAGAGGAAAGTAATTGGCTAGCATCTTGCTAACTAGTTTTTGCTGCATGTCATTATCTAAGAACAGGGCTTATACGATCAATATCATCTCAACATAAGTAACCTGAAAACATCTTTAGTTGTACGTACAGTACATAATATCTTATTATTTTATTGTTATAAGATGATGGAATTGTAAAAAGAAATTGGCTAAGACCAAGGCTTACACGATGAATATTATTTCCACATAAAAGTCACCTGATTTCATTTTTGTTTGTTGTTGAAAATTATTAACTTGGAGCTTAGAATGCCCTGTAGCCAAAACCAGCCAGCTGATAACAATGTGATGTACCTTGGTAGGGCAATAATTTGATTATTATTTATGTATTGTTTTGTCTATACCTTTTTTTGACTATTTTTATTTTGAAATATTGAGTAAATAGGTATTCCTTATTTAAATGATGAAAAACAAAATCATAAAATAAAACTAACTTCTGTTATTTTTTCACGTTTTTTTTTACATTTTGCTCTTTGCGTTGGCTTCTTTTTGGTTTTTGTTGGCAAAACTGGTTCCACATTTAATTTCATTTCTATTCTATTAACGCTAAGTAGGTATTTAATAATTTAAAATAACAAAAATAGGTAACGTTTAAAACACTTTAAAAACACGTTGTAATGATTGACTATCCAGAACGTTTGAACGCAGGTCATGTGTACAAAAGACTGTCTGTGATTGGCCAAATGGTGATTGCCGTGTTTGCAACTTTCCAGTGCATGGAGATAGCCACGTTTGCAACAAACCAGCATTTTTAGAGATCACTACAACAGGATTTTACCGCCTTTGCGACAAAACAGAGTTTGTACATCATCACAAATATCTTAAAGAGCAAAACTCTTACATTAACTCATTTTTACAAAATAATGGAGATTGCCAGGTTTGCAACTACACCCCTCAATTTCCATAATTTTTTATATCATTTTACTATTATAAATCTATCTTGCCAGACAGTTTTGCTATCGTTAACATTGTGCCTGACACAATTTAAATAACTAAAAATAATCTATCAATTTATTGCATTTGGTTTCACATTTTTTTCATGTGTTTTCAATTGTTAAACGACGAAAGCTTAAAGCAAAAAATCTCATATCTGACGCTTTTTATTATATTTTATTGTTCATCAACCAATGTAGCCGTCGTGGCAACTACAATCGAACAGACTTCAAAAATTGATAAGGAATATAATCAAACTCACGTACAAGTAACTTATGATTTAGCAATAACAAAAATTGCATTAAAAATTTAAGCTGGGAAAAAGCTTACATTTGATAATCTGTTTATACACCTCGGATTGCTTTACTTAATGATGGCATAATTCAAATCAATTGACACATTTGTAAATGAGTCTAGATTGTCGCACATGATAGTTGAGAGCAAAATTATAGCTAGTGGATCAATAACGATATTATTGAAAAAAAAAAAAACATTTTAGCCGTTGTAAATATTTGCATCATGTATATATAGTTTGTCAATTAATACATCTGCTTCTCTAGGAGCATACGTATAGGTGATTTTAAAATGTAGTTTATCAACAAAACTATGCACAGTGGTGTGTAAAATATTCGAATAATTTAAATAATGTTAGTAAGATGCACCCTGGACTGAAAGATGATTTCAAAAAAAGTTCTTTTGGCTTTAAAAGAACAGAGAACCTTTTTCCAGAATACCTATTGATCTTACATTGCACATTTTACAAACTCGATAGCAGCACGTCAACGCTGGACAAAAAGTCATATCATAAGATCTGCTTTAATTTCTCATACTCTTCATATTTGTGGTTTAAAGGAATTACAAGACGTAACTGCAGATTTAAAACGGAACAAAACTAAAATTTATGCTGAACAAGTCTCAAACTTTATTGAGATTTTGCGGAAGAATTTAAATTTATTCGATTCCAATGTAGATAAAAATAATATTTATAATATTGCGACTGGGCGGCCTGTTTTCTCGAATATTGCTGAATATTTATTAAAAATAGAAGAAAATAGTGATTCTTTTAGAAAACAGTTCATAGATGAATGTGTTGACGACGAGGATAGATTCGACAAACCTATAAAAAAATAGAGTGATTAATTTTGCTGCTGCTCCAAAGAAAAGAAAGCTTGCTCACTCTTAGACCTGTCAGACATATTCTTTCTGAAGTGCTCTCTGTTCCCGTTGTCTCTATCATATGTAATTTCATTCCGCATTCTCCTACTTGCCTATTCTCCCCGGGACTTAAAATGATCAATTCACTAATTAAACAATCGAATTTTGGTTTGGCAAATTTACAATATATTCATTTACAATATATTAAATTGCCAGACGTTTTAAATTGATTTTAAAATTATTATTTATTAATTATTTAAATTATGTCTGGCATTGTGCCGTTAATTTGTGCGTGAAGCCTGATACGTTATTTTGAATTAGTTTGTAGTGAATTTGTTCAGTGCTTAGGTGTTTTATACTAAAAAACTTAATTTTGTTCAATACAATTGCAAAACAGAATCCCTCCATAGAGGAATTGATCAGAGCACATTATTTTTCCAAGCTTGTAGCAAGATCGTATATACTTTTGTTTCTGTATTTGCAGAATTAAATTTACAATTCAATTAATTTTTTAATTACTGTGCAATAAAAATATAATATTGACCGGCACATTAAAACAGTTACGCACCAAGATCGTTTAATAAAGTACAAAATGCAAACTAATAAGCAGCAGATAATTGTTACTGCAATTGCATTTATATGTTGTTACAATATTTAAAGACAATTTAATATCAATATTTGTAAAACTAATATTCTACTAAAAAATTGCAAACTAATTCGTTTAAAACTTTCCTGCAAAAAATTGCAATAAACATATTCAAAATAAAAAAGAAACCCTTCACAAAAAATATGTTCATACCATTTAAAAAAAAAAACATTGCAGGAAATAAAAATACTTAATATGTTCAAAGGAGTTAAATAAAACTAGCAATTATACTATTTCAAATTTTATATATAATGGATTCATGATTTTTTTCAACCAAAAACTTTACCAAATGAAAAAATTTGTCTAAAACTGTCAGACGCAGTGCTAAACATAGTTAAAACAATACTAATATAAAAAAAATTGATTTATTGTACTTTTTTAGCCCACTGTCTTAACCGCATCGTAGAAACGATTTGATTGCAGTTTCCCATAGTGATTGAATTAATTAAAACTGGAAATAATTTTGAAAATTAAAAAAAATTTCTTAATTTTTAAACGCAGATTAGATTGCCAAACAGTTTTAAAACAACAAAAATACAAAATGATTTTTTTTTAATTTATGGTTTAGTTAGCAAGTCTATAAAATCTTTAAAAAAGCAAGAAATTTGCTTAATAGATTTTGATGGTATTAAAAAAAAATTATAAATTTTATTGATGCAGTTCATGAACCTATTGGCAAAATTGTAAAAACTTTTTGAAAATTTTCTGATTCTGATTTTGTCATAGATTCTGTCATTACATCTTAATTCAAAAATGTTTAAATTACAAACGTAATTGTAAAAAAAAACTTTTTCTACATTCAAAAACATATTGAGTGAAAGAAAACCAAATTTTACTATAAAGAATTTAGAAAAAAAATGTTTTTTATATAGAACCAAAACTCTATAGTAAAGTTCCGCTTAAGATAAAACAAATACACAACAAAAAACCTGTGTTTTGGAACTAAAATAATTTAACAATTTGACAAATTAGTCAAAATATTGTTTTTATTTTGTTTACTTTATAATTTATAAATTGATTTTGTGTTTAATTTTATTTTTGCCGCCCGTGCCAGGTTTAAAGAAATAAATGAAGTGCATATTAAAGGTCTTCAAAAACTCTTCTTTTTTTTTAGTTTTCTTAACTCAGATTTGATTCTGTGACATATTATCCCACCAGTGTTTTGAATTAAGACATATACATACACTCCAACAAACTTAGAATACGTTCAAGAGTTAAAATAACTTTATCCAAAAAAAGTATCTTACAAACTATTTAATTTAGTTAGAATTTTGATTGTATTATATATTAATAAATATTTGTTAATTTCCAACAAATTTATTTACACCCCACCTCTACGCTATACTATTAAGACATATATGGCCAATCAACAATACGGATGGGAAAAAATGTACCAACGTTCTATTTATGAGCAAAATTCATCAAAAACAAACATTTTCTAGGCAGATATTCTGAAAGTCTCTAGTACTTACGATTTAGTTCAAAATAACAAAGAATTCGGTAGAATTCTGCCCGCCTTGGAAACGAACAAAAGCTGTTGCCACCAAGAAGCATGTCACTCTGCACAATACAAGACTACAACTACAAATCTATCTCTATACTAGTTTAATGTATGACATTTTTTGGCAATAAAAAATAAAAAATTACAAACTCATTTAGATCATGAAAATTAAAAATTGAATCACGATTGATGTAGGATTATCTGTAAAGAAAAAAATCGAAATGTGCAACTATTAGAAAAACTAGATCTAATTGTAAATGAAGAACGCTTTGTAGGTGATATAAGTAAAGTAAAAGTTCTTTAAAAGCTTTACTTAGTTGCCTGATTCACACAAAGATTATTATCTAAAATTTGCAAAATAGCATCTTCAATGATTTGTGTATGAACTGTTAACGATTAGCCACTTTTTAACATTTCTTAAAAAAATAATAAATTATGTTTTAAAGCTTCATTTCAATTTTCACGTGCTTTACCATAACGCAAATTCTGTTAAAATAAATGTAACCATTGTTAAACTAAAATTGCTTACTAATAATTAATTTTACTGTCAATATTTGATAAAATAGGATATTGTTATATTGGTAATTTATTTGATTGTAAATAAAAATTTTAAAATTTTATATTAAAAAAAATATTGAGTATTGGACATTTATTGTTTACTGTAAATGTATGTGTATATAGCCACATTTTATTAAATTTATTCCTATAAAAATAAGCTTTATGTGAATGATATCCTTCAACAGAACAATAATACCATATTGACAAAATAATATTTCCACATTATATTATTCATCTTTACATTGCGGTTCATTTCTTTGTCCCGACGGGCAAATAACTTTTTTCCATTAGGATCCCGACGATTATATTACGATGACGATAAAACGCGGATTGGAAATGCTTATACCGAATATAATAAAACATTTTTATATCGTCCCGTTCTGGTTTTTTTATCGGTTTTAGTTAATCATGCCAGTGCGTCCTTTTCATGGATATTAAAAATATGAACACGGGACGTATGAAATGTGGCGCGCGCTAGTTTTATTGCAAGGCTTATCATAATAATGCATACTAGAATCGTCGTAAAATACAATGCACATTGTAACTAAAACATTAATACGACAGCTGCAGCGGGGCCAATTGTTAAATTCATGAGTTCACACACACAAAAAAGTATACATGAAGCACGTACCGGATTATTGTCGTGAAGTATATTGAGTTTTTTATATAAACGAGCTAAATTTTATGCAGGCAAATCTCGTCGCTTTCATGCTGTAAAGTTTATTGCGCTTTTTTACTATGTGTAGATAAAAGGTGATTATTTGCAGTCATTTTGCAATAACTTGTATTTAAAAATTAAAATGGTTGTTTGATTTAACTGTGTTATAAAATTCATTGTTTAATTGTGCCTTCATTTGTAACAGCTTTATACATTTTATTTACTTCTGTCTAAATGTGTCGGATTTGTACGTTTTAAACGTTTAGTTTTTTTTTTGTTATTTTTAGTAAAGATATAAATCCACCTTGCTTGTCAGAATCATAACATTACCGGGATTTGTTTAAATGTAAACAAAATTTTCACATTTAATTATATTTACTGTAATCAATAAATATTATATTTTCTTCATGAGGAGCTTATTTATATCAATAAAAAATTATGCAGTTCATTTCATTTTAGTAATTTAACTATTTTACAGTCAAACATTAACAGTATATTGGAACATAAATGTTACACCACCGATGTAACATAATACAGTATTTACGTTTAACATAATTTATGTTTCATTCACAGTATCGGTTAGCGAACAATTTTATGTTCCTGTACAATGCACATTTAATATATTCTCTGAATATACATTCAATATTAAATTAATTATTATCTAAATTTAAATAATATTATTATTTCTATAACAATACAAATTTGTTTTTGTTATTAAACTTATCATTTTAATTAACTCCATATTCCTTTCAAAGGCGATGTCGATTGTGGTTAAATTGTTATATCTCTTAATACAGAAGTGACAAACGATTGTCCTGTGTGTAGTTGCCCTCATGGGGTGAAGAACTAGTTGGGATTACACATTTTCCCAGCAGTCCACTTAGCAGATAGCAGCTCCTGCACTCTGCTTAATACACCTTTTGAAAAACTGGTTGCGCTCATGCTCGTTTGTCATGCCTTATTCTATGGGTTTTGAAATATTTTCCACCTTTTTGAACTTTGAAACAGCCAAGATAAAATGTTAATCTCTGTATAGCTGTTATTTCTTACACTAGGATTTACATTCATTTATTCAGATTTTTTTCTAAAAAGCAAATAAATTGTTTTAAAAATGTAATTATAAATTATTAATTAAAAAATGTTATTATGTGATTATTAATGTTAATAGTAATATAACAAAAAATAAATAATAAATAAATTATTAAATTATATAGTTTTAAATTACTTTTGCATAACCAGTTTAAATAAAAATAATAAAAAATAAAGCATATAAAAAGTATAAAAAAAAATTATATATACAATTTAAAATTATTATTAAATTAATTATTTTAAGTTAAAAAACTGTTTTGTTTGATCAAGATCAAAACTTTTAGTTAATGAAGGTCATACTATATTTTTCTTTCTTTTACGTTGTATTTTTTTAAGATAAATTTTTAAACATAACTTTTGCAATATTACTAAAATTAATTAAAAAAAAAGGAAAAATCTAATAATACATTTTCTACCAACAAACAGCTAAGCGGGTAAATTAAATTAGGTTACTACTTATTGAACATTTCTTATCTTTCTGACGTATTTGTTTTATTGAAAACCCCTTGAAGTGTGTCAATTCTTTAATTTAGTAAAAAACGGAAAGTCTTGCTAGCTTAGCGGGGGGAACCAAAAAAATGAACATTTCTGTAAATTGTAAGACTAAAATAAATTATAAAAACGGATGAACAGATTTTAAAAAGTAAAAAAAAACCACTAAATAAAAAAATTCTTAATAAGTATTTTTAGTAAAAAAGCATTACATCATTACAATAGCTTTGTTTAATTTAAAATGTGCTAGATATGTAACTTTTTCAATTGGATCTACGCGAAACAAAGCATTACATAAAGATGATCGCAGTCTTAACACATGAGAACGAAAGAGGTCTTTGGAATATAATATATGCTTGGCTTAAGCGACGTTCAATAAAAATAGCTAGAAAAGGCAATGTACTACACAAAGAAGTTTTTCATTGATATGGAGTAGCAAAAATTGTCAATAAAGTAAAGTAATCATTTTTATCCCATACTTAGACCGCATGCATTCACTAAATCAGAACTAAAATAAAATCTCAGTAAATTCAAAAATGTAAATTTATTGCCATTTGCACCATCTTGCTTAAATAATACATTATTGAAGCTTATTGCGTTGCATCATCTAAAATATAAAAATTACTAAATTAAACTTAGTATAACCCATACTTTCAGTTTGGTTTATATGCAGAATAAATTTTAAAATTATCATAATAAATTTATATGATTTATAAGAAAATTAAAATTGCGTACGAAGTGTATTACACACTATTTCAAATGTATTTATTACATCGATTTTTAGATGCCATAATACATAATTATTTTGTATTTATTCTAAAGAAAAAACGACTTATAAATAGCAATTGAAATAAGTGTTTTCAGAATAAATATGAAAATTGTCTTTTTTTAGGTAAGATAAAAATAACCAAATGTTGTTCATAAAATGTTTTTAGTTGACTATTTTTTTCATATTTTATTTAATGACTGACAACAGAACAATTATATAATAAATCATATATAGTGACGTAGTATATGCATATTTAATTTTGTCGTTTTTTTTAATGCCTTTATTAACTGTTAAAAGGTGCAAATTCGATTTAAATGTCAAAAAGGTGTAAATTTTTTTATTGACTCTTAAAAATACGGCTATAGAATATCAAAATATTGTTAAACTTAGCAAAATTCGCTATTGTTGACTATAACTATAAAATTAAAAAATGGCAAACAGCAAAGATGGTTTTAAAACATTAAAATATTTTATAAAAGAACCAATATCTAGCAATAAACTTAAAAAAAATCTAAAATGTTAATTTATTAAATGTTATAAATGACAAAATCCGGCCATGAAACATTAAAATATTGTCAGAAAGTAATAAAATCGGCTATAAACTATTAAAAAATCTATTATTTTTTTCATAAAAAGTCAAAACTGCAAAATACAAATCACAAAAAACCAAAATAATCATAAACTGTTAAAAATTATAATATTCGGTTATAAAATTAATCAAATAAATTATTATTTTTTTATATTTATTTATTTATTTACTCAATTGCCTTTCAAACCAGCAAAATCTGGCAATGAAATATCAAAATATTGCCATAAAAGTCTAAAATCCGCTCATATACTTTTTAAAGTAAAAAATTCTACTATTCATAGAGTATAAAAAAAGCAAAATTGGATGATGAACGTTACAGTTTTTAACAAAGTTACTTTTATTTTTATAAACATCTATTCCGCACTTGTACAAATATAAATTAAGTTAAGTTAAAATTTTATATTTAGTAAATACTGAACGGCAAGATTTAGTACTTCTTATACCAAATATTAAGCGAATGATTCTCTTTTGTGCAACAAAGACTCTATTTGTGTCGCTTCTGCCCCAGACTAGTACATTGAATAACATATGCGAGTATACAAGTGCGCAGTACATGTCAATCGATGATTTAAAGCTATAATTACGTTTTTGCTTTATTATGGCATAATATGCGCTATTTAGTTTACTAATTACGTGATCAACTTGCTTATCCCATGACAGTTTGTCATCAATTAGGCTCCCTAGGTATTTGACAAACTTTGAATTATTTTCTATAGGTTTTTCAGGAGGCTTCAGATTATAGAATTAAATAGAAGTTGTTTTTTCTTTATTTAAAATAAGTTTGTTTATTAAACACCAATCACTTACTTCTACATTTGTAGCATTTATTTTAGATACCAGGTCTTTCTGGTTGTCAGCTGATAAAACTATTGCGGTGTCATCGGCAAAGTTAATCATGTATCCTGTACTTATAGACTCACTAAGATCATTAATAAACAGAAGAAATAATATACACACATATCAAAAAATGTTGATGCGTGTAAATGCGTTGCAAGTCTCTTCTATGATTTCTCGCAAGCTTTTGACACCGTAGAAGTAAAATTTATCAGTGATAAACTTAATGCGGTTGGCATACGAGGAACAGCGTTAAAACTTCTGCAGTCATTTCTGACAGACCGTAATCAGTATGTGCAAATCGGACAACACGCCTCCAAAACATGTAATTTAAGTAAAGAAATTGTGCAAATTCAACCTTAGGTTCAATATTATTGGACCTAAGGTTGAACCGCATCAACATTTTTTGATATGTGCTCTATCAACTCTACACTTTTCAAGAACACTCTGCAATTTTAGAGTAATGATTTTTTCGTACTCTTTTGAGAATATATCCAGAAGTGCTATAGAACGGTAATTATTTTTATCTTGTCACCTTTTTTGTGTATTGGCACAATCTTGGATATTTTTAGTATGCTTGAAAAAATACCGGTGCTAAATGATATGTAATGGTTCTATTATCTCATTTATTGTACTTTTAACTAATAGTGGTGGTATTTCATCTCTGCCAGAACTTTCACTATTTCTAAGATTGTGAATGACATTACTTATTTCGGTTTCACTTACCGGAGTTAATAATAAGGTGTGTGTTTTATTTGTAGACGTCCTGCATGCAGTGGACACGTTATGTCCAAAATGTTCAATAATTTTATTATTAGTTATACTTGAGAAATATTCTGCAAAAATGTTACTATGTGTCCATTTTCCTTTTTTATGTTTATTGTCTCATGTTTTTTCTAATCACCAAGCTCTTCACGTACCAATTTCCATATTATTTTTTGTTTGTTGTCACTATTTATTATTCGTTTGTCATAAAATTCTTGTTTTGTATTTTTTACAAGTGTAATATGCTTTTGTTTTTCATATTTATAGTGTTCTTTTAATTGAATTGATTGTGTTTTGACCATAAGAAATCTGCAATATTCTATTTAGTCAGTTTGGTAATAAAATGTTTTTACAACGAACCATATTTCAACTAAAAATAGTTAAAAAAAAATGCAAAGATTAGTTCGTAAAATAGCAAAAATCCAGCCATAAAATACAAATAGTATTATAAGAATAAACCAATATACTGCTTAAAAAGTGCAAAATTTGTTTATTGAATTGTAAAACATACTAAAATCCGGCTTTAATATATAAACATATTGTTAAAAACAAAAAAAAAACTTTGAAACAACAAAATATTGTCAGAAAGCACTAAAATCTGTTAAAACGTAAAAATTTTATGCTAAATCTGGCTTTAAACAATAAAAAAGAATAATTTTTTTTAAATTCTTTATTATTAAATGTCAAAAACAGCAAATTTTGGCAATTCAAACTTACAGTAACAAAATATTGTCAGAAAGTACTAAAATTCATCACAAACTGTTAAAAAATGCAACAATCTGTTTGTAAAAAGTAAAAAAAACAATTTTTTTTTTATAAACTTAAAATATTTTCAAAAAGAACTAAAATTAACCACTTTTATAAAATTTCAAAAATAACAAAATCTAGTTATGAGAAAATATTAAAAAAAAAATCAAAATCTGGAAAAAAATATCATTCATAAAATATAAAAATACTAATATTCGGCTTTGATTTTGAATTAGACGTCAGAAAGCTTGTATAAGCTGTTTCGCATTGCAGACGCACTCAAGGTGTTGTAAAACAAAGTATTTTATTAAGTAATTGGAAAAAAAAATTTTGAGGCTAGCTTATGGAAGTCAACTTAAACTAGAAACGTTTCTTTATGAAATTGTTGTTATTGCTGTTTTACATAATATTGCAAATTAGAATAATAAAGAAGAACTAACAATTTGTAATGAAGTGGATAAACATGTATTGCAACAGTTATTAATAAAAAAAATAATAATCCTAAAGCAGAAGATGCTTCCAAACTTTATTTAACAGAAGCTGAATATAATACTAAAACAAATTTAACCTTTAACTACTCGCGCTGGTGTAAAAAGTACACCAAAACTGCGCAAACAATATAAATTTTGTTTATGGTTTATTTAAAGTTTTGGCTAATTAAAATTAATTAAAAAAAAAAATTAATTAATAAAGGTTTTTTTTAACTCTTTTATGTTAATATAATGTTTTCCAATAATTAAAAAGCTTTTCCAGGCAATAATAACTAAAAAATCAAAAAAATTGGACATGGTGTATAAAAGGCACCGCGCAAGTAGTACTTAGAAATTTTATAGCGCAAGTAGTTAAGGGTTGATTAACCATGTTATTAACAAATTATAATACTGCATTTTTAATAATAAAAATAATTTGCAAATAAAAATTATTATAATAAATAAATAATGTTTGTGTTAATACACGATAACCCACCTGTGTCTGAAATCAACAATTGAATATTGAATATTGAATATAGCAATTAATAATAATAATAAAAATAATAATATATATTTATTTCAAAATTTATACAAACTATAAATCAATTAAAAACTGAAAATTTGTCAAAATCACTAATGATTTAAATATTCATTAATTGTATATTCTTTATTAATTAAGTACATAAACTCTTCTTTTTTTTTAATTTATTTAAAAATTGTATATAAATTTGTCTAGTAGTTTATTGTACAATTTTATGTAAAAAAATGTACATTCTTTTTTATATATTGTTAGACTGTGCTGGTATATTTAAAGGGTGATTCATTTAAAGGTACTTTTTTCAGTAGGGTTTTTATGTTAGATAAAGCGTGCGCTGAGTCAAACTGTTATGTTATTTTTGTTCAGTTATGTTTGACATTTCATCATGGAAAGATTAACCTAGCACAACGTCTGAAAATTATTCAGCTGTATTACAAAAATCAACGCTCTATAAAGAAAGTGTTTTGTACGCTTAGAGGAACTTATGGTTTACATAATTGGCCTCAGAACGCACAATTTGCTGAACTATTAAAAAAATTGAAACTGAATATTCATTATTAGAAAAGACGCAACTAAATAGACTACATCCACCACGTAGTGAAGAAAATACAACGGCGGTAGCTAAGAGTGTACGTGTTCAGCCATTCTCAACAGTTTGGCTTGTTGTTTGAAACAACTTGGCGTATTTTACACAAAAATCTTGATTTAAAATCATACAAAATGTAACTCATGCAAAGCTAACCTTCCAAATTGTCACCGTTTTAGGTTTTGGGCTCTTGAAAAGCTTCAACAAAACTACTGTTTTTGACCAAAATTTTCATCAGCGATGAGGCCCATTTCTGGCTTAATGGTTACGCCAATAAGCAAAATTGCCATATTTGAGTTTAAAAGCAACCAAAAAATATTCAAGAGCTGCCGTTGCATTCAAACAAAACAACGGTTTAATGTGGTTTATGGGCTTGGTGCAACATTTCTTTAAAAATAAAGCCTGCCAAAACGTAACTGTGAATAGCGCCCTTTATCGCACAATGCTAACAGACTATTTGCTGCCTAAAATTGAAACCGGTAATCTCGACGACATTTGGTTCTTACAAAACGGCGCTACTTGCTACATAGCTCGTGTAACCATAGCTTTATTGCAACAACAATTTGGTTACAGTTAATTTCAGGCTTTGGACCTGTGAATTAACCAAATTTTTAAAATTTATTGATAGTCCAAAGTGTACGTAGATAAGCCGACTACAATTGGGGAAATGGAGACCAACATTACTTCCGTCAGTTGCCAAAGACTATTAAAAATGCTTAAACGCGTTATCAAAAATTTAAACTTCTGAATGGATCATGTTACCTTTAGTTACAGCCAACATTTGAAAAATAATTTTTAAAAAAATAAATGTCCAAAATGGTTCTTTTGTATGATCATAAAGATTACCCGATAAAATAATTTTTTTGTTTTTTTTTTAATTTAAAAAAAAATTACCTTTAAATGAATTACCCATTAGTTTATTGACCTAATGTTTTTGTATTGAGACAATATAAACATTTCAAACTTTTCAGAATTACTATATAGAAACAGTATGGATTCATATATGTACAAACCTCTACCTCTACTTGATTGTTGATACCTTAATCAATCAATATTTTTAATGTATGTTTACATTTATAATAAATGTAGAGTTTTCAGAATTGCTTTTCCAAAATGTTATACCAAAACGTATAAGTTAAAAATTTGCGTATACTGTCTTAACAAGTCATTGCTTACATATTTTTTTATAATTCCCAATGATTTGACCATTTTAAAGACTCTTGCATAATATTTTTTAAACATTTGGTATAATTTTAGGGAATTTCAGTATGTGTTGTTGATAATATAAGTGTTGTAACTTATTGCCACTTTTAGTGTTCAATTTAGAAAATACGATTGTATCTACTGCAACGCAAAACCTCGTATTCCGTATTTATTTAACTTTTCAATTAAAACAATATGATCAAGACAATTATTTGCTTAAGTCTAAAAATACACCCATAGCACAATCTTTATTTTCAAAACAATCTAATGTGTTTTGTGTAAAATTAAGCATTGCTGTATCTATAAATCTGCCCTTTAATGTTGCAACTTACTATTTTTTTTTTTTTAAGATTTGTCATTGCCATTTATTAATAACTTTGAAAAAGATGTTTGAAAACTTATTGGTCTATAATTTTCAATGATTTAATCATTTTCTTTTTAGTAAACTGGACAGGAGCCACACAATTTTTAAACACAAAATTTAATTATACAGCTTGGTATTTTATTGTGTCCACTACTAAAAGTGTTTTTTTTTTTTTAATTTTTGATGATCTCTACTATATCTTTTTTGGTCACAGCGGTTATGTAAATAAACTTATTATTATAACAATAGTAGATGTATCAAGTTATATATTTGAGATTTGATTAATTAAATTAGATGCTGTATTAATTAATTCTTTGTTAAATTTATTTGCCAGCATATTTGAATCTGCACTACATTAAATTTGTTTAATAGAATTATTGTTTTTTCCTTTAATATTATTGACCACTTGCCAAACACGTTTTGATTAGTTTTCAAATTGTACTATTGTATACAATTGTTTCTTATTTTGACTCAGTATGTTGTTATATTTTTTTCTAGTCATTATAAGCGTTTTTATATTTATTATCACAATTGGTCACAACATAGTTGGTAGTAGTTTGGCGGAATAACGACATTGTTCTTTAACTTTTATATGTTTAATGTTGCCATTATAATCGTCAAGAACAATAATTACATTTTAACCGACATGTATGTACGTAATTAATAGAATTTAGTTTCTTGGTCTCATACCATACGATGTAAAAAAATTGTATCAATAACATACGTATTTGTAGAATTCAGTGCAACAGCAACTAGTTTAAAACAATCATTTTTAGAATTGGTAGTAAATAATTTTCTAACAGGAATAATGAATAAGGACTTTTAAGACATTGTTTAGAACAATAATACAAAGTTTTATACAAAAAAATTTTCATCAGATTTGTTATTTTTATATATAATATAACAGGACTAATATATCGATTTTATATTTTGAGATTAAATTTTACTATAATTAGGTATATTTATGTTAATTTTAAATTTAAATTATAATAATTCTATTAGACACAATCCATAAACAAATCAAATGTTATTTGTCTTAAAAAATTTCTCTGCACAAATTTAGATACGGAATAATACATATTATTTTACTTGCTGGTTTTTAATAAACAAATATTTTATTTAAATTTATATAAGGTTTTCCAATAAGAGGTTTCATTTTGATATTAAAAAAAAACAGGTATTTTTTATGAAATATCAATAAATGTTTATTTCATTGTAAAGAGGAAGGTATGCCGTTAACATTTGAATACAATATTAGTCAACAGACCGCCATGGTTAATTAATTAATTGCAGTACCACATTCTTTTCATGAAATTTTCTATGACCAATTTGCACATTTGCGGCTGTATGTCTTTGATAACTTTAGGAATTCCATCTTTAAGGTCCTGAATCGATTGTGGAGCATTGGCGTAGACCTTATCTTTCACGTGGCCCCAAAAAAAAGTTTAAACGTGTTAAATCACAAGATCTCGGTGGCCAATTGTGATTACCTCTTTGAGAAATAACACATTCCGGAAACTTTTCTTACAAAATTGCGATTGTTTCGTTGCTTGTGTGGCACGTAGCGCCGCCTTGCTGAACCTGAGTTTTCTTCAACACTACGGGCTACATCTGCAATATTCTCATGTGTTCTTAAGCGATGAACACGGTTTCAATTCTTTACATCACAAACTTGTCCCAACAGCTCAAATTTTTCTACCAGTTTTACTATTGCCGGCCGAGAAGGTGCTTTACGACGACTAAAAACTGCTTTAGTTTTGCTAACTGTTACTGAATTTTTTTTACCATTTTTGTAGTAAATTTTAATCATTTCAATGCGTTGATAAAGCGTGTATCGTTCGTTTTTTAATAATGGCGTAGTTTTTACTTGTCAAATGTCAAAAGATATTAACTTCAAAATTGACATCCTGCTATTCAAAATGAAACTTCTTAATGGAAAACCTTTTATAAAGCGCAAAAGCCAGAAAACCATGTTTTTGTTCTCAGTGAGCTGGGTAAAAAAAAGCATTTTCTTATTTTTTAAACTGACGTATTTTAATGTAAATTTATGAAAAAATATAATTTTTTTCTGTGTATTTGGGTTTTAAGAGTCTAAAACTCAAAAAATCTGCAAAGTAGGCATGTTCTTCATCATAAACTCTTACAAATACAAGTTTAGCAGCGCTCAGAGAAACAATACACCAAATATTATTAAAAAACTTAAATCTGGGAACAATTTTACATAGAAAATATTTAGTGTTGTACTTATCGACCGTAGAAAAGTCTATCTAGAAAGAAATGTTTACAAAATTTTTAAACAAAAATGCGTTAAAAATTAATTATTTTTTGATAATCACAAAAAATATTATATTAAACATACTGAGGTGCAGTTTAAAACTTTATTTTATCATATTTTGATAAACGCCAGGCATATTTATGTTTGAATGCCAAAAATAATAATATTTTCAAACTTTGATGCCGATAGATTACGTCTAAATTTGTGCCACAAGCGCAAAAACTATCAACCAATAGTAAAATTGCCCAAAATAGTTCAAGAGTCAAGATGTCTTTGTTAAACTACTAAAATGGGCTTAAAAAATAAGGTTTAAAATTTTTTTAAAAAAAAAATTTTTTAAGTAAAGAAAAAATGTTGTTCACATTTTTTTTTTCTAGTTAGGCTTTTCTACACCAGATAATTACGACACTGACTATTATAGACCTATTTTTACAGTTTTTTCGAGTTTTAGACCTTAAACCCAAATACACAAAACAAATTTAGATTTTCTAATTTACATAAAAAAATACGTCAATTTTAGAGGTTAATCAAAATTTAAAAAATGCTCTTTTTTGCCAAGCCTAGTGCGAACAAAAACATGGTTTTATGACATTTGCGGCTTAAGACAGGCGCCAGATTTGGATTCTACAAAAAACTTCTGATTGATTAAACTTGCGATTTTTAAACAAAGTTATAAAACGATAAAAACAAAAAAAATCGTAATTTTTTTTAAGGGTTATAGATACTAAAAAAAAAATACTAATAAATTTCTCAATGCCCCCCCTGCGTTTGAAATGAAATTGCCCATATAGGCGTTTTCTATTTTGTTCCATGTTTGTTAGTCTTTTGCAGTTCTTGTCTATTTTCTTTTTGCTATGGTCTTAATCGGTGTCCATCTAATTTTATTTTGCATTTTGATAAATCAAGTAAGTATTAAGCATACATAGTTTCTTTTTTAACTAAAAAAAGCGTTTTGGTTTGTATAACGTCAAATATATAAAATTAACTTAGTTCTTTTTAATAATAAGCGATTCAATTAGAAACTAGCTTAATTTTATTATTATCCGTAAAATAATAAAAAATAATATTAAGTCAATACAAACATTTTTAGAATCTGATTATATTTTTTATATTACATGGTAGCTGCTTTATATGTAAAACTAAACAAACACAATTAAAAAACAAATATATATGGTATAGCAAAAAGTTTGAAAAAATATAAACGACAAATTAAACAAACTATCGCACTATACTAAATATAATTGTATTGCCGCTATAGTTAGTTAACAATAGCAGAACATAAAAAAGTACTAAATGGTATAATGAATGCAGAAACAAAATCTATAAAAAGAAACAACAAAGAATAGGCAATAAAAAAACAAAGATATGTATATAAAACCATAAATTTTAACATTAGAAATTAAATGAAACAAATTAAAAATATAGGTAATTATTGAATGTTACATAAATAAATTAAAAAAGTCACTCTTTTAAGAAAGTCAAAAAGACGACAATCCAATGTGTTTATAAACAAAATTAGATTGTTATGCTAAAATACAAACTGACAAAATAGAACTTATATACAGAAGTAAACCAACTGAACTTTTAAACTCAGACTGGTCAAGAAAAAAACTCAAATTTGTAATTCAAAATTGTAAACCCAAAATTACAGTAGGACTTAAATAAGTGTCTGCTGACCTACTAAAATTTATTGAAAAAAACTGCAGAGAAGTATTTTTAAAACTGTTTAACAGCATTTATGAGACGGACAACATTTTTACCAATTCGCTAACCGCAACATTTATGACGTTGCTAAAATAAAATAAAACTATGGAATATTTAGACCATAAGACACTTTATAAAATCATTTTAAAGATAAAAACCGCATCTATAAGTTATTATAAAAAGAGTTTATAAAAATGAGAATAAAAAAGCGCTATTTATATTAAACGTATTGAGACAAATGTGCATAGATGTAAATTAATTTTACATTACATTTGCATTATCAATTTTTAAAAAACATGATATAACCCAACACTTATAATTCTTAAAAATACTAATAAAAAAAGACATTGATTTATAGTAAAACATATAATATCCAATGTCTATGACACCAAATTCGGGTAAAGTGTTAGATAGAAATATGTACTGTCTCTAATTTAAATATATAATTTAGTAAAAGTATTTAGCTGACAAGAAAACGAAGGTATTGTGATAAGCAAAAAAAAACTAATAAATTGCAATACTCACACAATACCGTTATTATATTTGTTAGTCCAAAAGACCAACATTTAGTTGCGTTAGCAATCAAGCATTTATTTTAGGTGATATAGCGTAGAAAAAACTAAAATGATAGCAAAAATAAAACATAAACTTCAATAGACCGCCTATAAACATTAGTTTCAATTTTATTATAAACATATGAGTAATTGAAAAAACAAAAACTAATTGTTCAGAATTTCAATGTGGAATGAATCGCCCAAATACGTCCCATTTAAACGTATGTATCACCTGATTCTGAATCTGGGATTCTGATTCTGCGTATGAAAAAAACTGAATTAAAATAACAAAATTATTGTAAAATGTTTCTTTATTCTATCTTATTGTGTTATCAGTATAAAATCTTGTGATTTGTTTATCAAACATGTTCATTTCTGTGCAGTGCTTTAATAGCTTCCTGAATTATACCCGGCTCCTCCACCATAAGTGTACTACCATAAACTCGTAATTTTTTTTATTTTTTCTGTTCTAATCTTATTAATTAACTTTATTATTGTTGAGTTTTACATCAGAATTTGATACGTCTTATTGATAACTTTGTTGACAACAGTCAATTATAGAATTGAAAGTTCATAAACTTAACTTAACTTAACTTTTTTAATCTTTAACCTCAAAATTATAAATTTGATCCTCTTGAAGGTTTTGCGTTTTTTACGATTGTTTTTAAATTTCGTTAAAACAATCTTTAAAACTAAAAATCCTATGCAGAGTTTTGCAGATAGCACCTTCCATCATGTAGTTTTTCTGAAGATCATTTCATGTTTATAATATAGTAAACTTTATTTTCAAAAAACACTGCATAATTTAAAAAAACAATAAACGTCATTTATTTTAAATATAATAGTTTGTTTGAACGAAGTATTGAAATTTAAAAAAAGCTATTGTAACCTTAAATAGAGCTTGACGCAGTATAACAACTCTTGTTTCAAGCTTGCATTAATGACATTTATACAAACTTGTGAATAATATTTACTTTCAAACAGTGTTTTTGTGTCTTATTATTGTAGTTTGTAGGCCCAAATCCTTTTTTATTTATTTGTTTATTTATTCAATTTACCTTTCTACTTTTCGGTGTAAGGCTATTACATACATTTTAATACTTTGTTTAATAGATCTTATTATTAATAAGTCTAATAATGTTCCTTATTTTATTATTTCCGGCGTTGCTTTACTTTGATAATTGCTTCTATTACTTCGTCTTTTTTTTTTCATCTATTTCTTCTGTTCGTCTGCCCTGTATCATTGTTTCATTCTTTCTTGTTTTGTTTTCTTTTACTTCTTGTTACGTTAGTTCTTGTAAGTATTCCCTCCATCTTTCCATTATCTTGCCTTCTTCCCTATTTATATCTTTTATGTTCATCATAGTGTGTTCCTTCTTTTGTTTTAAATATTTTAACTTTACGTAGTATAGTTTTTTTTTTGTTCTTTTTCCACGAATCCTCTTATATTCCATGTTCCTATTTTTTCTTCCTTATTTTTCTTCTTTTTCTTTTCCTTTTTTTTTTCCTTTATTTTTATTTTTTTTTATTTTTTCTTTTTTCTTTTTTTTTTCTTTTCTGTATTTTTCTAGTTATGTTCCTTTTATTTGCATTGTTCTCTATATTGTTTATCATAATTTTTGTACCATTTTCTCGCCATTTCAACTTCTTTTTTTTTTTCTGTATTTTTGTTAGTTTTTTGGAACATCCGCTTCTTCTAAACCCTTTAACTCTTTATTCCATCTATATTCCTCTCCGTTAATTATTAACTTTTGGTAACCTATTCTAACCCTCTTTCCCTTCGCTTTTTCTTCATTTGCTAAGTCTCTAATTTCTTTTTGTACGCATCTTTCTTCGTGTGTTAGGTCATTGTCAATGTATATCCTGGTCCCTTTCAGATTTCTTTTGGCTTTCATTATTTGTTGTTTTGTTCCCCATGTTTCGACTTCTACTCTTATTATTTGTTTATCTTTATGTATTAGTTGGGCTTTTCCTATTTTTGCTATTATCTGAAGTTTTTCTTTCAGAAAGTTCTCTACTCCGCTTTGTTCTTCATTTTCATTTGTTTTTATTCCTGTTATTATAATATTATTTCTTTTTTTCTGTCTTTCTTTTTTTTCTGCTTTGTTTTCTAAGCTTTCGATTTTTTGTATCATCTGTATTTTTTCCTGTTCCCATTTCATTTCTTTATCCTTTACTTCCTTCTTTATCTCTCTAATCTCTTCTTTTAATTCCTTTGTGTTTTTTGCCATCTCATTCATTAATTCTTTAATCATGCTCTTTAATTCCTCTATTTTCTTTTCTGTATTTGTAGTTTCTTTGTATTCTTCTCTGTGGCTTTTATCCTTGTTTACTTCTACCTTCTCTTTATTTTCACTGTTGGATTGCTTTTCTACTGTCGTTTTCCTTTCATTCTCTATTTTCCTTTGTTCTGGAGATCTTATTATTTTTTTGCTTTTTTGAAATTCTTTTAATTCATTTTTAGGTCTTGCTATATCGACTTCTTCTCCCTCGTATCCTCTTTCTGGTTTTGCATTCATTTTGTTTTGTATATTTTTATATTCCTTCTTATTATTAATTTTTATTTCGGGTTATTATCAGTTATTATTTTTATTAATTTCTATTTATTATTTTAATTTATTTTGTTGTTTTATTATTTATTTTGTTTGTTTTATGTTCGGTGATTGTGTATATTCTGTTCTTTTTTTTTTGTGGATTCACTTCTTTTACTTTCTTATTTTATTTATTTTGTTATGTTTTTATAATCTTTGATCTATATGTTTTTTAGCTTGATATTTATTTTATATTGTTTTATTTTTATATATTTGTATAATGTATGTATTTTTCTTTTTCACTAATTGCTACTACTACTGCACCATAGATTGTAGATTAGATGTTTCATTGTTACACCTGTTTTCTCGTAGCACTCGACGCTTGATATGTATCCGTCACTCTTCCACTCTTATTGTTTAGCCGGGCCACGCTGTTCTTGACTCGGGATACACCCGTCTTCTTCTGACACACTTGATTCTTCTATTTATTTCTTTCTTCCGCACTATCTTCCACTTT
This sequence comes from Tachinus rufipes, assembly GCA_963932245.1. Lineage (NCBI taxonomy): Eukaryota > Metazoa > Arthropoda > Insecta > Coleoptera > Staphylinidae > Tachinus > Tachinus rufipes. The sequence goes on along the minus strand of OZ010741.1, from coordinate 86,599,446 downwards.
ATATATTGTTTAGTCTTATTTCATCGTCTTCCTACCACTTTTTCACTATTTTTTATTCACTGCCCTTTATATTTCACCTTACGTTTTTTATCTTTCGCTTTTGATTTGGCGACAATGCTCGTGTCTAACGAGTTGATTGTCGGCCGCACCAAAAACACGTGTTCACGCAGTCGATACCTCTCTCTGACCCTTTTTTAACAACAAAAAACAAATTACTAACATCCATTTATAAATTTTCTAAAACTACAAAAATATTTTGTTGCTGCAAGAAACAATAAAAACTTGTACTCAAAGTGAAAAGCAATTGATAGAATCGACGATGGTTAAAATAATTATCATAAGTTTTTTCAAACAAAACCTTAACAGATTCCATTGAACACCATTAACCACGTATATATCTATGTTTTCTTTTACAATATTGTCACTACTCAACATTGACTTAGTATATTTAAATCAAGACGACACATTTTGCCAACAATACACAGCAAACTCAAACTATAATTTTATTAGCCAAATTGTTTAAACTGCATTCTTCTTTGTAGTAATAAATAAACAATAACTAGACTTAACCTTAGCCAACTTTTGCACTATTAAATCCAAACTAATACAATTAATTTATAAACGATACAGTTGCAATACTTATAAGTCGATTTAAAGTAACGCAGCAAGTTCTCAGATTACAGAGCACAGCTACAAAATAAGCTTCTATAAACTTTTATAAACTGCAAATTGGTTTAGCACCCAATTCCTAAAAAAAACATATGGTACAACTTCCTCAGGAGCTACAGATAAAGCCTAAATGTGATAAATAGTCCAAAAAATTACGTCAAAAAAATTGTATACAAAAAAATCTACTATCTACATTTCACTCAAATTTTCTAAACTATACAAAACTAGGTAACATAAACTTTAACTACATAGTAACAACAAAAACCCAAATTTCCAATAAATCTTTAAACATTTTAATCAAAAAGAACACAATCAGTTCAGCGTAAACTATAAAAAAAACTTCCAATTTATTTATCCACAACCATCTTAATGTCTTAAAATTTACTATTATAACATAGTCTTGTAGCGCTAATAACAACAATTTTAGTAGTAAAATAAAAGCATCACTTATAAAAAGTTAAAACTTTAATATCAATTTACGTAAAAAACTCAAAAATTCTAATTTTTGTTGTTTTTAACTAAAAAATTAATTTATGGTTGTTTAATCGACTAAAAAAATTACTTGATCCTTTTTTGCTACAGCTTAGGCTCCTAGCGTAAATCGAGCTAGCTACAGGAGTAGCCGCGTCTTTCTGCTTTACCCAAAAGTAGTATTAGAATGCTGTCAACCAGCCACAAAAATTAATAAATAAATAACAAAGATGTGCAATTATTACGAGTTTGTTGAACTGTATGTGTAACTAAAGAATCTGTAATATAGTTAAAGATTTATACGGACGGTCAACACTGCATTTTTTACGCGTTATATGTAAATCAGATGACCAAAATTATTTAAATTTAATAAATAATTTATTTTATGTAATTTGCCTTTCCATCCAGTGTGTGAGATGCATACATTAGTGTTTTAGGGTAGTGCATACCGTAATCAGTGTGCGTAGCATTCCACATACACATACACACATACACACACACACCCTCACAGTTACACACACAAACACACACATACAGGTTAACGTAATAGGGGCATTGCGTTACAATTTCTTACATATTACAATAATAATAATACAGACTAAACAAATGCTACAAATTAAAAATGTTATTTCACAAAGAAAACCAAACATTAAAAAAAAATATATTAGTTGGATTCTAAAATAAATTATCAATTTTACTTAGATCCACAAGAAAATAACATACTGCGTAGGCACAAACGCATCAAGACAACTTTTTTTATTAGCATACGTGCATTTATATTTCTTGCGTGTTTATACAACTAGCAATTAGGGCCAGAGCACATAATACCACCAATACATAATATTTCATTTTCATGTAGTTGGGGCATCTGTTGTGATTGTACATTTTTTTATTTAGCTTCTAGTATTTAAAAAACTGGTTAATATATTTATTTTTTTACAGTAGTTTAGCTACATAATACTTTTAATTCAAATTTGTTAAGCAATTAAGTTCTATAATTATTTATTCTGCAATTCACATCTGTTGTTTGTCAATAAAAGCATCTATGTTATATTTAAAAACACCCGAAAGCATTATAAAAACTGGATTTATCCCGTTAGCAAATCCACATAGGGGAAACAATGCATAAAAATAACAATTTGCAAAGCAGATTCTAAGCAATCGATCCGTTTATATTTCATTGAGAACTTCAAATCATATTTGTTGCGTGTATTTGAACAATGTAAACTAAATATTTAATATTGCAACCTACAACTGAACCGAACAATTACTTATTTTATCAATAATTTTTTTATAAATGTATAAAATACGTATTTTTTTAAATTAAATTAATATAAAAGAGAATTGTGTCAAATTTAATAAATTTTAAAGAATCTATAAAAACTAAACAAATATTTCTCATTTTCAATAAATCCATAAAAATGCGAGTAGCATGTGTAATATAATAATAATAATAACATTAATCTTATTTTCAATTTTGTTTTATATTATCCTTTTTTTCTGAATTCAATTACTGGATTTTTGAGGAACTTGATTAAAGGCATAGCATGAGAGCTGTATTATTTGCACGGCTTGAGATATCTTAGATAATATATGATATATATTAAAAATGTGCTTTAATAAATATGTATAAATAACAATCACTTTATTCGATAATAAATTTATCTGCTATGGATTGTTTTTTAATAACCTGATTTTGATTAAATTTTATATGGAAAATAAGTTGTTGTTTTGTCGAATTGATAGCTTGTTTACAAAAATTGCTGAACGTCAATATATTTTTTTTTAAATAGATTGAGGCTTTTTTATTTATTTTTTCTTGTTACAATTATATATAAACACATTGTATATTATTTAATTAATTCAGAAAAAAAATTTAAAATCTTAATTTAAATATTAACTTGAAATTTACGTATTAAAAAAGATTAAAAAGATCATTTTGTAACGTCAAATCCAATTTTTAAAACTGATTAAAGGTTTTGATCCTCCATACCTTAAAGTTAATTGAAGCTGGAACCAATATGTATTTTAGTAAACCAATAAATTTTATAATTTTTTTTTATTTGCCCCCCACTTTTTTGATGTTTACTTTATACACTTAATTGTTTTATATCAGCCTATTGTTTATTTTTGTATTATTCATAAGCGATAATGACTTGAAATAAAAATAAATAAAATTATTTCAATATTTCATTGTAATATGCGAATAAGCAAAAATATATAAATCCAGAATAAATGTCAAATATTACATTCATTAGCAAAAATAGAATTGTATTTTGTCATGTCTAAATTTATCTAGTAAATGAATGAAATAGTTTAAACTGAGATTTGTAAAATACGGAATATGACAAAGCCGTGACAGCATATAAAATTTGATTAATTTAAAATATATTAATTTTTATCATAATCTAGGATTAAAAAACCTACAAATCTAAATTGTAAATTTATACATTTTTCCAGCAGTAGTATTGTTTAGCGTACATACGAATGATGCCCGTCAACCTACCGTTTGAAAAATATGAAAATGATTTACAATTGATTTTAAACGTTGTGTACAATAAAAACGTTTTGCTTTGCTTATAATATTTATTTTAATACTCAAATCAAATTATTTTTTTCTTTTTTTTTTTAAATATAATTAATTCGATAAGTCCGTTCTAAGCTTCTCAACTTCGCGTCAACGGTTACTTAAATTAATGTATACTACTTTTAATATGTTATCATATTCCAAATTTTATCTTTTGTTAATTACAAATTAATTGATGATTTTAGTTTGTTAAATCATTTGCGCTGCTTGTGATCCGGTCCGTATTAAAACTTTCTCTTAGTTTTGAGACAAATCGATGCGTATTCTCATCTTTTGTTAAAATTACGGCAAACTAGTGGTAATACTTTACAACACTGTTTTGTTTATAACAATACTACATGCAAACAGAAGATATTGGCAGAAGTGTCATGGTTCGACTTTGCTATTACTCTTTGTTTAATAATAATTACCTTTCTTAAATAGTAGTACATATAATTGATTACATTATATCAGCATAGTTCTAGTTTATATATTTGTATAAAAATCAGCTTATTAGTTGACCAAATTAAATAATAATTATAACAATTAGTCAAGATGAGAATGAAGCTTTACAATCCATCACGTAAAAAAGAAGTCTATTTAAAAAAATCAACATTACGGCATACAATTGTATATTTAAATTTTCATAAAAATACTCGATTGTACATATAATATTAATAAAATTATTTATATACAGGGTGTTTCAAAACATGTGTCAAAAAATTAAGGGTAGGATTTCTTGGCTAATTATAAGAAAAAAACGTTCTTATTAACATAGTTCCGCAAACGCACCGTTTTCAAGATTACAGTGTGTAAAAAAATATTTATTTTTTTTAATTTTTTTGTCAATATCTCAGGATCGAATAGAAAAAGTAGCAACATGATCACAAAACCTTTATTTTACAAAACTAAGCAATAACATAAAAACAAAAAAATCACAAATGACCTCCTCCTACGGTAATGCAGGCTTCCAACCTATGTCTTAGTGACTGACGTATCCGTTCGAAAATGCCTGGAGTGTTTCGCATAGTATTGCAGAACGCAATAATGCAATTTCTTAGTTCTTCATTGGTATTAACTGGTGTAGAGTAAACTAAACTTTTTAAGTGACCCCACAAAAAAAAATCCGAAACATTTAGATCTGGAGACCGAAGAGACCAAGCCTGTGGGCCTCCTCGACCTATCCAACGGTTCCTATACTTAAGAATTGACGCGCAACTAAATTTCGTTTCTTAATTGAACCGAAAGGTCCTCTAAAAGTCCTGGCAGCTCTTCTTTAAGAAAATTACGATATGATTGACCATTTAGCCTAAACGGCAAAAAAAAATGGACTTATTAAATGGTCTCCTACAACCTGCCCAAACATTAACGGAAAATGTTTGCTGATGATGGCCTTCCATTATAGCATGTGGATTTTTGTCGGCCCATACATGATTAATATAAAAGTTCGTAATCGCATTGCAAAAAAAAATTGCTTTGTCTGTAAATAAAACTTGTTCTAAGAATCGAGGATTTTGCGCAATTCTATCTTAAAACCATTGACACATTGCCAATCGTTGCAAAAAATCCGCTAGTAAAAGGGTTTGTACTCGCTGTATGTGATAAGGATATAACATCTGGCTTTTAATTATCCTCCACACCGTAACGTGACTAAGATTTAGGTATAAAGCTATTCTTCTAGTGCTAGTAGATGCATCGTCTTCAATTTCTTGAAAAACATCTTTTTCAATTTGCGGAGGTGGCAGGCGAGGTCTTCCGTTTCCTGTAGCTCTTTTATGTACACTTACAGTTTGATGTAGACGTTTGTGAATACGAATGAATGTTCTTTCATTTGATACTTGTCGGTTTGGAAACCTTTTTTGATAAATTCGACGAGCTTTTGCTGCGTTTCCATCGGCAACGCCATAAACAAAATGCATATCGCACATCTCGGTATCACTGTAATTATTCATTTTGCTATCACCACGCAAGCAAAATAGAATGGGCAAATTAATTGGGTAATAAAGATAATAAATTCCCGCGATGTTGACTCATTTTGAAATAAAGTTATTTTACAACTAAACGGTAATTGTCAATAACTCAAATGCATGAAACAAATGCATGAACGCTGACAACTAGATCAAAAACAAATTTTTTTATCAACAACAAAACATGTTGCTACTTTTTTTCTAGTTTTCCATCATAAAATGCCGTATTTCTCTAAAACGGTTTACGTTAGATCTTTTGACTAAGAGTACCTTTTTTGTGTAAAAAATATTGGTGGTTTACAATGTGCTTTCAGAATGCCAATTTCCCAAAAATTTGAGCTATAAAAACCTCCGCAACCCTAAAATCTCCGTCAATGGCACATACAAAAATTGAATAAGCGCTAAAAAATGGCTAATATTAATGGTAAGATGTGTACAAAAGCTGAGTTTTGCATCTCAAACGGTTTCTGAGATATCGTTAAAAAATTTAAAAAAATATTTTTTTACACCCTGTATCTTGAAAACGGTGCGTTTGCAGAACCCTGTTAATGGAAACTTTTTTTTTTATAATTAGCCAACCAATCCCACTCTTTATTTTCCGACACATGTTTTAAAACACTCTGTATACAGGGTGTTAAATAATAGTGTAAAATACTTAAGGAGGTGGTAGTACAAACCACAACAAACAAAAAAGTCTTAATAAACATGGGTTATCATAGCAGCTGTTTCGGAGATATGGAACATTATTTATTTTTGTTATTCTTTTTTCCTCCATTTATTATTTTGCAAAAAACGTGCATTTTCTTATCATAGTTGGCTGATGTTTTGTGAAATAAACATTTAGTATTTGACAGTAGTTGTTAGTACACAAGCTTTTATTGCTATGGCTGATTACTCTAATGCAGAACTAGCCGACATACAATTCATGTATGGTCGTGCTAATGGGATTGTCACCAAAACGCAACGTCATTATGTAGAAGCTTATCCAAATCGCCAGATTCCTTTACTTCGTATGTTTAGAAGAATTTACCAGAAATTGAGAGATACCGGTTCACTTCGAAAACAGTGTTATCTTTCCGACCAAGGTTGGTATCTACTCTTAGAGCATAATCCAAAGACAAGTGTACGGAAAATGTTAACCAAAGTAGGAATTGGTGCTACTTTTGATTGGAGAACCCTTTACGAGCAGCTGCTCTATCCACACCATGTACAATGAGTACAAGCCTCAAATTTAACTGGTCATCAGGTTTTTAGGCAAGGATGGTAATTACTCGCTGTTTCTTGCCAAAAAAATTTTTACGGATAATACTGAGTTCACACGAAAAAAAATTGTTCATTTTCATAATGCACATCGTTGGGTCGACAAAAATCCCCATGATGTAATTGAGTATAGACATCAGACACGTTTTTAGGCGACAGGTTTGTAAATCCTGTTGTTTTACCTAACCGATCAACAGGCGACCTCAACTTTCTGCAGAACACAATGTATGATCTTTTGGATGACATTCCTTTGGCCCACAGACAACAAATCTGGTTACAGCATAATGGTGCTCCAGCTCATTTTTTGATTGACGTTAGAAATTATTTAGACCAAACTTTTCCACATAAGTGGGTAGGAAAAAGCAAACCAGTTTTATGGCCAGCAAGATCGCTTGATTTAAACCTTCTTGATTTTTTCTTTGAAGATATTTGAAATTATTAGTGTATTTGCAGTTCAAAATTAATAAAAAGTGTTAAGAAATCCGAGCCAATAAGGGGATTTTAAAAAGGGTACAAATGTCTTTCATACAAAGATATCGTGCCTGTTGAAATAAAAAGAGGGCACTTCAAACATTTTCTATAACTCTGTTCTTATTAAATTAATAAAAATAAATGATGTTTTATATCTCCAAAACCGTTGCTATGACAACCCATGTTTATTAAGATTTTTTTGTTTGTTGTGGTTTGTACTACCACCAAATTCAATATTTTAACTTCTTTTTTGAACACCCTGTATATACCAAAAAAGCAGACCTGGCAATCAAAGACAAGAAGAGAAATATATTATCAAATGAGAAAGAAATAATAAAACGCTTGAAAGACTTATTTCAAAAATTACTAGACATTGATGAAACTACATCACATAACATTGAAAAGTTAGTCACAATTAACGCCACAAAAATAACACCAAAGATCGAACAAATTAAATCGATGTCAAATTTTGTAACTGACAAAGTCATTGGCTCCAAAACAATAAATAAAAATGCAATAAATTTTGTAAAAAATTTATTATCGCATAATTTTATAACTTTCAAAATATTTAAAGAAATTAGGTCAAAAACTAATTTTTCTGCATTTTGACAATTTGACTATTAAAATATCATCAAAAACTATTTAAACTTTTATAAAACAATTAAATCCTTTCAAAATAATCAAAGAAAACTACTGTAAAAATCTGTTGTTATTCATTTTGACAATTTAGTTTATAATATTAAACTTTTATTATTTTTAAGATATTTAAAAAAATTGAGTGGAAAATCAGGTTTTCTGAACTTTGACAGTTTAAACTTTAAAATATTTCAAACAAATTTTTTAGTAAATCTAATTTCTTACAACTTTTGTTCTTCAATTTTTTTTTCTAAATTTTATAACTTTTATAACACAAATTATTAAATAATGTAAATAATAACTTTTAACAATTTTTCTTTTAACGTTTATAGTTTTTGAAATATTTAAAGAAATTAGATCAAAAATAACCTGAAAAAGTTGCATCACTGTTTCAAAACAACTTTTTATGTCAATTCCTGTTTTTAATAATTTTTACAGTTTAATCGTCAAAATCAAATAATATAACGTCTTAATAAGATTTTGTAGAAACAATAATTACAAGCAGATATTTAAAAAATTAGTTCTAAAACCAGGTTTTCTCCACTTTTGGCAAGCCTAACGCCAAAATATTAGATATTTTTTTCAACTGCAAACTGTTGAGTTTAATTGTTTTTAAATAATTAAATCTTAAAAAACTTTTTAATTTTAACTTTAAACTTTTAAAATAATCAAAGAAATCTAATGCCCAAACATGTTTTTGATAAATTCGACCGTTTGTTAAAGTATTGAGTAACTTTTAAGATATTTGACAAAATTTGCTTCCAAACCAAATTTTCTTCATTTTGATAAGTGTCAAAATACTAAAAAAATGACATAAATTTTGTCAAAATAAATTAATTTTGCCTTACTTTTACATTTTAACCTTTGTTTTAACTTTCATAACTTCCAAAACATTTTAAAGAAGTAGCTCAAACACAATAATTATTGCAATTGCATTTTGAAAAAGTCAAAATATAATAAAAAAACTATATTTAAACTTTATTAACGCAAGAGAATTGCCGGGTTTAGTCGCCTCGTCCTGGTGTAGTATTGTTATGGGAAAATAATAAATCTTATCACATCCACAAGAATATCAGTAAACCTTTTTTTCAAGAAAAATATTGACACGTGCAGCGCCGTTTTTAAATTAAAATTGGTTCTTATAGGACTAAACGCCAACCAACTCAATATCCAAACGATAAGATTTTAGTCAGCCCTCTTTTTATATGTTGAACTACATACAATATTCTATGTATTCATGTTTTTGGTTAAAGATTTGAAGTTATATTTAACGAGTACAAAAATAATGAAAAACTAATTAAAAACGTCACGTCATTTAAAAAAATAATTGCAAAGAAACGATTTATTGCATTAAATTTCTACAAATTTGAGGACACAGATTGGACTTTCTTCTACAATTTTATTCAATTATATTTAGGCGTTTTCTTGCTGAGTTGGATGCTGTAAACCCTTATAATAGCGCAACTATTCTTCCCTCTTAAGATAATTTTGCATCAAATTTACTTTCAAATTTTGTTTTAACTTTTATAACTTTTAAGATATTTAAAAAAATTTGTTATAATACCAAGTTTTCTGCATTTTGACAACTGAATTGATAAATTATAAAACAAAATTAAACCTTATTATGATAATTAATACCTGCAAATTTAAAAATCGAAAATGTGGGCAAAACAAGTAAATTAAAAAAGATATTAAATTGCAACGTCATATTAATGCTTGGGTAAAAAAAGTAAAAAATATGAGACAAAGATAATCAAACCAAAAAGTATTACAAAACGTAATTAAATAGTATTAAATATCGAAAATACTTTAAATTTATTTAGTCGTAAAGTAGAGGCTTGATTCAAAATTTAGGAACTTTTTGCTTGAATAGTTTGTAAACATTTGCTGGTTTAAAATAAACTGTTCAGAGAGAGAGAAAGAGAGAGAGAAAGAGAGAGAGAGAGAGAGACTCTGATTGATGACTCAGCGATTACAACTGATGAGTTGTTCTGAATGACACCTATGTCATTATATATTATCAATTTTAATAAAATTCACAAAATTCTTATTGTGATGAAACAAACAAATGATTAAAATTTAAAAACAAATTAGAATTAATTTTTTTTTTTTAAGTTGCTGCACAACGTCTTGTTATACACTTATTTATAAAGCTTCCTAAATCCGCAAACAAAAATGTTGCAAGTCGTTTGCACAATGGATGACAAATCTGGTAACCAAGCAGGTCATGGGAAGACAACGATGTTAACTTTTTGCAAATACCGTGTTGTAACCTTCGTTGTAAGAGCGCGTGCGTTATTTTGTTGGAAAATGGGATTTTTCAACTCTCCAAAATAATGGAAACGCAACAGGTTTCAGCACATTCACAATGTAAATGGCTGAGTTTAAGTTTTAAGTTTCTACAAAAAATGTTAAATTTATACGTTCTCCACGCTTATGTCTGACTCTCCTACGACCGTCGTAAACCCACAAACAAAATCAAAATTTGTCTTTTAACACAATTTTATGTCATTTTTGAGCCTAATTTGCTCTTTTGTTGCTTCATTCTAGTCTGTGGGTACAGTGAAGTGAAATAAGAAGAAGACAAAAAATGGGCGGAATAAATTCAGTTCATAAGATTTTATCCGGCAATAAACAGGTGAAATTTACATTCTGTGTCTTGCACTTTTCATCCAATATATTGCAATTGAGCGGGAATCTGTAGTTACCAGGGGAGTTCCAGATCCAAGGTAGCGTTATTAATTCTCTTTGTTGGACAAACATTTTACCACAGTTGCAACATTACGATTTTTCGGGCAGCAATATCTCTAAACGAAAGTCCGGCTTCTTTTATAGCAATAATACGGTCACGTTCAAAATCATTTAAATGTCAATAATTTGCACGTTGGCAAACTTTGGCATTCTTAAATTTTCACAAAAAGCAATAGTGGACAAACTAATTAAAAAAATTACATTTAATACACACCAATAGCTTGTTTAATACACAGAATTGATTCGAAGTGACAACAAAAAAATGACAAAATTTAAAAAAAAATGTATAGATTTTATTAACAGTTGAAAACTATCATAAATTTTTTTTAACTTTTGTATCAGAACAGTTTTTAGCTAAATTTTATTAAAAACATTTACATATATCAAAGTTTGACGTACAAGTATAAAATATACAGTATTGGTTTTTGAATTAAGTACAACACATTTTAATTATTAAAAGTTATTAATGTTATTACAAACAGTAAAAAAAAACTGAAATCCATTTCAGGTCATTTTCTGAAAAGAATATCAAAAAGTTTCAAGAAATAGTTAGACAAACAGATTGTCAATAGTAGAAAACAATACAAATGCGGATACAGCATTTACTATATTTCATGAAACACGTTTAAAAACTGTTTTAAACTTTGTCGCAATAACATTACAAAACAACCAAACAATAACTTATGGTACACTGAAGAACAAAAGCTTAATACTGCCAGTACCATACGTAAATGTACAGCTTGCAATGAAGTTAGGAAACTAGAAATCGACTTAAGGAAATCTTATAGAAAGAATATTGAAAATGCAAAAAGAAATTATAACACCGTAACAATTTTGAATTTCATAAATAAGACGCGTGAGATGTGGAAAATTATTAATAATATAAGAAACCAAAATAAAACCAAAAAACAAGTAGATTGCACTATTATACCAAGTGACTACCAATTGTACTTTTCTAATGTTGTTAATACTATTACTAAAAGTTCAACACCAAATTGTATGCAGTCTATGCAATTCTTAACAGCAGCGCAAAAGAATCATTTTTTCTAGAACCTATACATTTTATAGAGATTAAAAAAATTATAGCTTCACTGAGCAGTAGTAAATGTGCAGATATTTATAGTATTACTTTTATCATAATAGAAGCTATTTCTTCCAAGATATGTAGTACATTGGCGCACCTTTGTCGTTTAAACAGGGCAAATATCCCGATCAACTGATACTAACCAAAGTAGTACCTACTTACAAAAATCGCAATATACATAAAGTGTCTAATTACAGACCTATTTCAATTATTCCAGTATTAGCTAAAATATGGGAAATTGCTTTAAGTAGAAGATTGTATTGTTATATAGACAACAAATTAACTAATGCTCAATATGGCTATAGAAATGGAAAATCAACAATGACAGCAATTTATTCACTTGTGCAAGATATTTATACAGCGGTTGAAAATTGCCAAAAAGTAAATGCTTTGTTCATTGATTTGAGTAAAGCTATTGATTGTGTCTGTCACAATATATTAATCAACAAACTAGAATATTATGGAATAAGAGGCAATGTTTATGAAATCATATCTTGAAGACAGAGATCAATATGTTGTGGTTAACAATAGTTGGTCAGAAAAAGCAAAAGTAACTGTTGGGGTACCTCAAGGTTTAACCCTGGGTCCATTTTTATTTTTAATATCTATTAATGACATGAACTGTAATATAACATCTGCTAAAACTTTTTTAAATGCTGATGATACAACTTTATTACAAGACATAACAGATATAAATTCTAGTGTTGATCAAGAACTGAATGAAGCAATGTTTTGGTTAAAACAAATGGACTTGTTATAAATATAAACAAAACTGTCTCCATGCAGTTTGCCATCAACAGTTTCTTTAAAATGGAGAATGTTAAATTTTTAGGTATACATATGCAACCAAAGCTTACTTGGGAAACTCATAAAGAGAGTTTAGCATGTAAACTAACTAAAAACTTTTATTTTTGGCTTAGAAAAATTGCACAAAATACTATACAAGATGTAACTAGAACATGCTATTTTGCATACAATCATAGTATTGTAGTTTATGGGATATTGTTATGGAAAACTTCTCAACTATCAACTCGCATTTTTGTTCTGCAAAAAAGAGCAATTGAAATTATTGTTTCTGTATCACAACTGACAAGCTGTCTTTATTTCAAGATTTTAAATAAATTAACAGTACCAGCCACATTTGTGTTGAATTGTTAATTACACGCCAAGGACAACGTTTCGGATAAAATTAAACAGAAAGATATTCATAGCTACAACACCAGAACTAACTCCAACATAATCTACCAACTATTAGATTAAACAAAGTTCATAAGAGTTATGAATATGTTTCTATTATAATGTACAACCATTTACAAACAAAAATAAAAGAAATGCCTCAAAGTTTATTTAAGTCTGTAATAACAAAAAGACTGATGTTTGTCATCTTTGTACTTGTCTAGCAAACTTTGTAAATGTAACAATTTGAATGTAAATTTTAAACTGTATATTTTGACATGATTTACACCATGTACTTGGTTTTACAAATTTTAATAAATTATTTTTATTCTTATTCTTATTATTTGACTTAAAAAAACTAATTTAGCATTTTACCACTATTAACCTGTATCTGGGAGCTATTATTGTTTTTTTAATTTTTTTAGCGTGGAGTATTTAGTTTGGTTGTTTTACGAAACTCTTTGTACATGTACACTTTGTAAATTGTACAATTCAAAACTAATCATTTTTATTTTAAAAATAATTAATCCAATTTATTTTTTTTTTAATTTCATTTTGAAATTGACTAGCGACAATTTGTAGTTTATATACTATATAGAAAAACTAAACTAAAACTAAATAAATCATTGAATCATCAGAATAACTTTTTTAATTTTGTTTATGGTTTTTTTAATTTTTAGTGCCAATAAATATACAAAACATTGTCCATATTATATTCAAAAATTTGAAAAATTTATTTAATTGAAAAAACTGATTAAATAAAAATAATAATTTCAAAATTGATTTAATGTATGTCACTGCAAAAATAAATGTTTTATTTTAAGTTCAATATTCAATATTCAGTTTTTTTTTAATTTAAAAATATTGTAAATTTTAATAAACTAACCACAACTCTATAAAAGTTTATTTTACCATTAAAGCTTTGGTTGTAAAATTTTGTAGTGGGTATTGACAAAGTTCACTTATAGCGCTTGTGGGTATTGACAAATCTACTCACAACGCATTCTAGATAAATAACAAATTTAAAAACGCTTTGTGGGTAAATTTTGGCTACTTGATATTGACAACAGTGTAGCACAATTCTATAACATTCTGTATTTTGTTATTGAACACTTTATTTTTTATAAATGTATAAGAAGTAAGTCATATCCGCACTGGTTCAATACAGAATTAGTCAACCTTATCCACAAAAAAAAATGACATATAGAAGATACAAAGAAACAAAAATCCTATTACGATTACAACAATTTTAAGAACCTTACTTTCTAGTTCAAAAAACTTGGGCAAAATTATCTACAATGCTTTTTGTACAAAATTTCAAAAGATAATATTAATAATAATAATACTTTAATAAAACTTTATTATACGGCAAATCGCCTTTAAATACAAAAATATAAACAATAGGAAAAATATATATAGTGTACATCTTATTCTATTACAAACAATTAAAAATATAAAACTAAATTAATCTTTCGAGAGTTACATTTAAACATATTATGAAGTTGAAACAAATTAAAATTAATATCATTTTGTAGAATATTACATTCTCGCATTAAACGGAATACAGGGTTAAAATATCCATAATCAGTTTTATTCTGTTTGCACTTGAAAATAGAAGTGTGGCGCGTGTATCGTTGTTGACCTAAATTGAAGTTGATTCTGCACAGTAGATCTGAGTAGTCTATAAATCCATTTATAAGTTTTTGAGCAAAATTTAGGTCTGCAATAATCCTACGGTAATGCAATAATTGTAAACTGTGCAAGTTAATAATTGCTGCATTATTAACATTGTTGTTCTGGAATCCTACTTTAGACAAAAATATTTTCAAAAATTTTTGTTGAATTTTTTCAATTTTAGATACGTTTCCACTCTGGTAAGGTGACCAAATTACTGAATTATTTTCTAATATTGATCGTACTAACGATCTGTACATAGTTAAAGTTGCTGCTGCACTTAATTCATTTGAAGTTCTTGATACAAAACCTAATAACTTTCTTGCCTTAGAACAAATGCTATCAATATGCAAATTAAAGTTTAGCTTTGCATCAAAAATAACACCTAAATCTGCTATTTTATCGACAGCAGTTAAAGGCGCATTGTTAATGCAATAAACATATTGAATGTTATTGTTTAATCTGCTGAAGGTAATTGAATAACATTTAGTCTGATTTAAAAACAAGTTGTTTTTTTTACACCAAATGCCAATATTGTCTAGGTCAATTTGAATATCATGGAAATCTGATATTGATTTAACATTTAAAAAAAAATTTAAATCATCAGCATACAATAGACAATTACAGTTAACAATTACATCGCACAAATCATTTATAAATAACAGAAATAAAACTGGTCCACAATGTGATCCTTGCGGTACACCTGACGATACATTAACTATTCTTGATAAATGGTTATTAATTTTGACGCATTGAGTCCTGCCAGTTAAACAACTACTTAACCAATTCACCACTTGTTCATGAAATCCCATTGCTACTAGTTTTGCAATCAACGTACCATGGTCAACTCGATCGAACGTTTTTGCAAAGTCCGTATAAATTGCATCAACTTGCATTCTCTGTTCAAACGCGCTAATAATCATTGATTGATAACACATAAGATTCGTAGCTGTTAATCTTCCTTTTAAAAAACCATGCTGATAGTTTGTAATTGCGTGTTTACTCATCCATTTTAACTGCTCAGCTATCAATGCATCAAACAATTTAGGAATAGCTGATTGATTACAAATTCCTCTGTAATTACTAATTTCATTTCTGCTACCTGATTTAAAAATTGGTACTATATAGCTTTGTTTCCAAAAAATGGGAAATATACCAGTATTAACTGACATAGTAAATAAATAACATAAAGGTTTAGCTAAAGTGCATACAGAGTTTTTTTAAAACAAAGTGGGAATGTCATCAGGGCCACATATCACAGATTCTTTTAAATTAGAAATACCATTAAAAACATCTTCAACATTTAAAATCATAATTCGGGACTGAACCAATATCTCTTACATATACCGACGAAAAAAAAATCGGCAAATAAATTAACACTGTCTTGTTCGCTATCACAGGATTTATCACAGAATCGTAGTAGTTTCGGATATCCATCAGTTTTTCTTTTTTCATTTATAAACTTCCAAAACAATTTTGGATCAACGCAGATGTTGTTATTGGCACGTTGAACAAAGTCCGAATATAAAGACTTTCCAATGGATTTGCACCTATCACGTAAGTATTTAAACTGATCGTAATCACGTTGATAACCTGAATTTTTGTACGTTGAATGAGCAATTTTCTTGGCTTTAACAAGATTAATAAGTTCACCATTAAACCACTTAGGGTATGTAGACGTTTTAAACAATATTACAGGTACAAATAGATTTAAAGCTTCAAATAACACATTGTAAAATTTATCAACCAATTCATTAATGTTGACGTTATAATTATTGGTCATAAACATTTTATTCCAATCCACTTGTGCTAGAAAATTATTAATTTCAGAAAAATTTGCATTTTTATAATCAGGTCTTAGTTCTATAAATTCCATTTGATGTTCTGTGTTGCATTTTTTCACAATGATAACACAAGCACTATGGTGAACGCTAATAGCAAATAAGAGGTCATTTGCAGCTTCAACAATGCAAGATTTATTTCTAGTAAAAATTAAATCTAGAAAAATTCCTCGTGAATTTGGAATATTATTGATCTGTAAAAGATTCAGAGTTTCAAAAGATTCGCTTATAGTTAAAGCATTTGCACCAGCTGGTGTTGTTAAATACAGACCCAACTCATCATTTTCCCATTGAGCTTCAGGCAAATTATAATCACCGCAAATCAAATATCTACTATTTGGATATTTGTCAACAATGTTTTCTACAGTTTCACAATGTACATTATATTTTAGGTTATCTGATCTAGGTGGGATGTATATTCCGCCTATGATCAGTGTTTCCCTTCTAAATTTTAACAGCACAAACAGTTGCTCCACACATTGAGGAGTATTTATAATAAGCTCCGAATTGATCTGTTTCTTTATAGCAATTAAAATTTCTCCTCCTTTAGTTTTAACACTCGATTCATTTGACCTGTCATTTCTGAAAATGACATAATTATTAAGATTTATTTCTTCATTATTGATATCTTCTATAAGCCAAGTTTCTACTATTATTATAACATCATATAAACAGACTGATAGATTAACTCTGAGATCTTGTAACTTTGTTCAAATCCCGCCAGCATTTTGATAATACACAGTTAAACTTGATAGTTTTTTGAATTTGGCATCAATGTCACAATGGTGGGACAATCATTTATATATTTAATAAATAAATGTTTATCTCCCTGTTTTTTACGTGTATCTAATTCCTTCTGCAAAGATTTGTAGTGTTTTTGTTGGGAAATAGTCTTATCAGTATTGATTATAACATTTCGGTTAACAATTTTGTGTTTGTTTATCTTTATGTTTTTAACAATATTTGAGTTTAGAAATTTAATTTTTAGTAGTCGTGGTTTGTTAGACAATCGACCAACTCTTGATATTTTTTCCGGATTCGGTATGTTATCAATGGATTTTAAAATATTCGTAATTTCCATTCTGTCCTTTTCAATTCGTTCAATCACATTTTGTGATGTTGACTCCTCTACGTTAAAAACCATAACGTTTTTACTTCTTTTTTTTCTATCATTAGTTTTTTTAATTGTATCTTCATTTGACATTAGGTCGATGCTTTTAAGTTGTTGTATCTCCGCTCTTAACATTTTATTTTCATTCTCCAAAGTATTCACTCTGGAATTTATTGCATCTAATTTACCGGTTATAGTGCTTAAATTTTCTAATATTTGGCTTTGAAATGGAATGAAATAACTTTTAAAAAGATTATCAATAGTAGCTACTGTGCAATCCATATTTTCAAATAAAAGCTATCAGATTTAAATTACACAATTGAAAAAAAACCAACAACTAAATAAATTATTTGAAAAGGTTTGACTGGGACACACACTTCACACCACAGAACCTTTTGTGGTGACTAATTAATTATGATAAACATAAGGTAGGCCTCGGAATGGTTAGTTAGTGGTGCAATATAATATTAAAACAAAAATAGCAATAAAAATAAATTTCTGTTGAGTTAGGATTTGAACCAGCGCTGAAATCGAAAACTTGCTTACGAATCAAGTACTTTACCGATCGACTACAGTGGCTGTACATATACACAATATCACAATACCAACTCATGCATTTAAATAATAGTTTGATAATAACACAATTTGAACATACATCAAGCAAGTAAACAAACTTTAAGGTTATACAATTTTTCTTAATTAATAACTTTGTTTTATATTTGAACACAGTTGTTGTAGAGGCTGTCAATAATTTATCATAAATAACAGATATTGCATTTATGAATTAACTTCATAATAAGTAATAAAATTGCCAAAATAATACTTAACAGCTATACAAATTATTTTCAATGTACACTATTCACTGACATTACACAAAATCTGTAACAATTCAAGATCTTTTTGGAATTTTATAAATTGCAAACGAAAAGCCGATGGTCTTCCTAAGTGCATGTTATATAATGATAATGAAACAGACTGGGTTAATACGTCCTATTTTTTGTCTGTCTATACCAGTAATAATAGTATAAATTTAAATGAATCTGTTAATCAAAACTCTCGTCTTGTTAACCTGTAATTTTAATATATCCCGTATTGATATTTTTAATAAAATTATTATTCTGTGATAATTCTGTGATAGCAGGTCCTGATTGTATACCAAATATATTTTTAAAATGTTGTATTTGTCCGCTTGTTGTACCTTTACATATGCAATTTAGTATGTCAATTACCAAACCCATATTTCCTGAGTATTGGAAAAAAAGTTACATTAAACCAGTTTTTAAAAGTGGCCCAAAAAACAATGTATGCAACTATAGAGCTGTTTGTAACCAGTTTTCTATTTTAAAAATATTAGATTCTGTCGTGGCAGAGCAATTAATGTGGTTTTCAAACCATATTATAAACAGCATGGGTTTATGTCAGGTCTCTCAACGTCTACTAATTTATTAACATTCCAATAATATATATTAGAAACTTTTGCAAATGAAAATCAAGTTGATGCGGTCTATACAGATTTTGCAAAAGCATTTGATAGAGTAAACCATAATGTGCTAATTTCCAAACTTAATCCTCAAGGTTTTAACAATAATGTAGTGAACTGGTTGCACAGTTTTTTGGAGGGAAAAAGCCAATGCGTAAAAATAAAAAATGTTTTGTCATAATCTTTTGATGTTACATCTGGTGTACCGCAGGGATCTTATTGCGGACCTGTGCTTTTTTTGTTACTTATTAATGATCTTTCAAATGTTTTTGTGCATAGTGAGTATTTGTTTTATGCTGATACTCTAAAGATTTTTAGAAATGTTCAATCAAACGATGATTGCAAGCTTTTCCAAGAAGATGTAAACGATTTAAACAATTGTTGCGTACAAAATGATTTACCCTTGAATAAACCCAAATGTTGTGTAATGTCTTTTTTAAAGGTACAATTTTATATGTACCACTTATCAAATTAATAATACTGATCTATTACGAAAGTCACAAACTTGTGATCTGAGAGTACATTTAGACAGTAAATTAAATGTTCCAACTCATGTCAATCAAATATGTACCAAATTAAAAAAAAAATGGTTTTATTAATAAGTCAAGCTCAAAATTAACTGCATTTGCATATTTAACATTATATCGATCTTTAGTGTGATCCATCATGGAATACGCAACAGTTGTATGGTCACCGTATCAATTGGGACACATTAATCAATGTGAAACAATCCAAAATAAGTTAAATAAATACTTTAGCTATAAATTTCGGAATCAGTTGCCACTAGTTCAAAATATAAGACCATTACAAGAACGACGGATTTTAAATGACCAATATTTCTTAAATGAATTAGGAATAGGCAATATCAACCTACCGCCATTAAAATTGCGTAATTTAATTATGTCTGAGATTGATTGTCCGGAGCGGAGCTACTTGCTACTCTTCCATTCCATGTAGCACCTAATAATAGACACAGCAGGCAACTTCTTTATTCCGTGAGTCTACTCATTCTACTAATTATGCTTTCAATAATTCACTCGGAATGTGTAGATTTGCAAATAATTTACCAACTGATATTAATGTATTTTGTGTCTCTAAATCTACGTTCAGAAGTCAGCTGAGTCATGCTGAATAATGTTTTTATGTATGTTATTTATTATATTTTTTTATTTTTGTATTGTAAAACATTATTTATGTATATTTGGTGAAGATATAAATGGTAAGATTATACCGTGAATAAAGCATTATTATTATTATCAACTGTCCTGATGTATTAAGTATGCTAAACTTTAATTTTTGTATGAAAAGATATACGCAACACTCTTCATTATTTAGAAGCAATCGGCATAGAATCCATTAGATCGTTTTATGCGCACATGTAGTAACTTTCAAAAAACAGCAATTTTAATATATTTAATAACCTTCTTATTTTTAGACGCAACTGTTTGGATATGAAATTAGCGATTTACTAAATGTATTTATGTTTATGTACACTATTCATCATTTTTGTTTTTACAATCTATCTATTTTTTTTTCTGTAAGTAAGTTTTACTTTTTATGTTTTTTTTAATGTTTTTATTTTATTTTATTTTACTTTATTTTAATTTTTATAAAAATTTATTTTTACAAATTTTCTGCTATTATTATTAACATAGTTTTATATTTCTTAAATTTAAATATGTATTTATGAAATTTATTGGCATAAACCGTAAATAAAGTTATTAATTGTGGCTCTATATATAAATAATAATATTATAAATTTAGATATTCAACCTTGAAACCTTTGGTTTCTAAAAGAGCTAGGCTCTAGTCCTTGTCATGAAAACAGTACCGTAGATACAACTATCTGTAACATGGTATAGGTTTTTAACACAAGCAGCAAGATCCACATGACGCTGCCTCGTGTTGTCAATAATTACTTTTTTTATACATTACCACAGTTAATGAAAGGGTTCTATAATTGTGTCAAAATATTTAATTGAAAACATTATTCTAAGTAAATATTAAATTCAAAAATATATTTGTTTATTTAATATTAAAAATTTCTCACAAATTTTTTTTTTTTTAAATATTTTTGCATTATTGCAATTTTTTTTGTCCATTCCATTTTGTTTCCAATCTCTTATCATGTTTAGTTTAATTTTATGGTTTTATTTTACAGTGTTTTTCCAAAAATTCCATTACAAAACTATTTTATGTCTAATATTAAATTCAGCCTTTAAAAAGCTTATGTTGTGTTTTTTGGGATATTGTTTAGTTTTTAATGTCATGGTTTTAAAGAACACCTCAAAGTATTAAGAAACACGTTTTATCACATAAGGAAATTGCTCCTCTAATGTTATCTGTTTAAAAATTAAAACTACCTGCTTAAGGTTCAGTTTATTCCTTTAAAATTCACAATTTAAAATATATGTTGTACATTTTTATATGCATTATGACAGTCATGATTTAAACAAACCCATTATGTATGTTCTTGAATTATGACCTACATATTCCAAGAATTGCACTTTTTTACACATATGTAGTACAAATTAACACAATGGTAAGATTCTGAATGGCTGCAATTTGAAGTCTCTTCTTTCTGAATACATAAAAAACGTAAAAACTTTATTTTTTTTTTTTAGTTTTAGTTTTTAGTTTAATAATGATTAAACATACAAAAATATAATTAGTTTGAACAGAAATGCTTTTTTTAACCGCTTTAAATTACTTGTGCGCGCGCATATTTGTGTTTATTTGGGTTTGCGTTGCTCATGTGACTTGAGAGAAGTACGGGTTGAGAACAAAAATCAACTAAGGCTATTGTCCACGGTCATACGCTCAATCTTAAAAAGTTAATTTTGCGGTTTTGTGGCTTCAGTAATTGCGGGTTTGATTTCAAACGTTCTTTTAGCCTGCCAAGATTATATTTGTTTTAAGAATGTTTATGGATGGATATAAATAAAAGTTACCCTGAAATTAATTATTTTATTATTTAAGTACACTACAGTACAGAAGTTAAATTGTTTTTTTTTTTTAATTATATTTTAATGATATTTTTGACCAATGCATCAAAATTAATGAGGTCATGGTATGATACTGTCTTTGCGTTTATTAGATTTAGGGCCGTAATATCCAACTCCTAATAAAGCATCTAATAAACTATTAGCTGAATAACCTAACTTTTAATTTTATTCATTTCATTAAAACCTAAGAACAGCCAATTAAATATATGCTTAACATATACATTTATAACAAATAAAAACATTAAGTATATAGTTTATAAGCCGTTCAGAGGTGTAACAAAAATAAATCAAATTAAAGTTTAAAAAAAGTTAGGTTATTCAGCTAATAGTTTATTAGGTGGTTTATTAGGAGTTGGATATTACAGGCCTTAATGTTAGAATAGAATAGAATAGAATAGAATAGTTTATTTGTGTTAGAACCATAGGTATACACTTGTCATAATAAAAACATATAAGTAAATATATGTGTATACACACTTAAAAATATAAAATACAGATACATGTAGGTTATACATTACTAGTGACCGGATTATTTGCATATGCATTTGCATATTTTGACCATATTTAGGCTTTGTTGCATATTTCATTCATATTCAGTTTTTATGCATATTTCACCAATTTTTAGAAAGAAAACAATTCTATGCATATTGACATAAAAATATCCCAGAAATTAAACATTAGTTATTTTTACTGCCAACTATTCAATTACAATAATTTTAAATATATAAAATGTTTTTAATTTACTAAGTTAATTTAAAATTTCTTGGAAACAAGAAAAAAATAAAAAAATATATGTTGACCTTTAACAAACTAAAGTTGGTCGATATTGCAAGTATACTAAAAATTAAAACATACATGTCTGTACCTCCCATTATGGTACTTAAAAACAACATTCAAAATGAAGTTATTTACGTTTTTTGTCTAACACCCGGTATATATAAAGTGTGTTTTTTGACACATTTTACCTTTTTAACTTATTAAAAATTACAAAACAAATAGAATTTGTATTGTATTTTGTTTTTTTTAAAGGAATTAAACTATATTTGTTTATATTTATGTTGCATATAGTTGCATATTTAGGCATATTTTTGTTATTTTCATGCATATTTTGGGCTTTTTATTGCATATTTGCATGCATATATTATTGATTTTAAGTTGCATATAATCCGGTCTCTATACATTACAGATAAAAATAGAGTAAAACTTTAAACAATTTAACTAAAATCGTGTCTTAATTAATCGTCGAATGAGTAAATTACTTTAAGTATTAGACCATCTTGCAACTATTTTATAGTTATCTTAGGTGCTTTGGTTTTAATTTTTTGTGGCAATTTGTTTATAAACTTGGCACAATAATAATTTACAATGTTTTGGCTTTTTTCAGCCAAACAAACTTTATTTGTAAATAATTTTTGTACCTAGTTTCGTATGTATGACCGCTGTTTGTGTCAAATTGTTGATCATTTTGGAGATAGTACTTTATGCAGTTATATATGTACAGAGAAAGAAGTGTCATTATTTGCAACTTTTAAAATGCTGACTTACAGCATTTTCTATATTGCAGGTGAGCAAGTATTTTGATTGCTTTACGTTGGAAAAAAAATAATCGGTGGGAAATGATGGTGTGCCTCCATACAGTAATGCCATAGGTAAGGTGACTCTGGCATAAAGCAAAACATGTTATTCTGAGGCAATTATTAGAAACAAAGCACGTAAGCACCAAAAAGTAAAAATACATTGGCTAATTTTGTTTGAGACGCAGTTGCCGCGTGCGCCCTAGTTTAATTTGGAATCAAACTAAAATCCTAAAAACTTTTGTTTGTTTGTAGCCGATATCAGGTAAAAAAAAAATTTAATGTTGCTGGTTTTAGTAGCATTTAGGCATAAACGATTGTTTATTAACCAATTGGATGCTTCTTTATTGCTATCTTCATTTGACCTATTAACCAATTCATATTTATTACAAACAGATGTGAGTGTTGTGTCGTCTGCATATTATATGACAGACCCCGTTGAAATTGAGTACGGCAGGTCGTTGATAAATATCAAAAACAAAATAGGTCCTAAAATAGATTCTTGAGGAATCCCAATGTTAATTGACTTTTCAATCAAAACGTTTCCATTAAATGACACAGCTTGCTGTATGTTACTAAGATAAGACATTATGAGGTTACAGCTACTTGATTTGAATTTGTTATTGCGCAGTTTTTGTATTAAGAGAGAAGAATAGTTGCGCTATTTTAATGGTTCACAGCATCCAACTCAGCAAGAAAACGCCTAAATATAATTGAATAAATTTTTTACCCATTGTAGAAGAAAGTCTAATCTATGTCTTCAAATTTGTAGAAATCTGATGCAATAGGTCGTTTCTTTGCAATTAATTTTTAAAAAGTGACGATTTTAATTAGTTTTTTATTAATTTTTTACTCGTTAAATATAACTTGAAATTTTTAACCAAAAACATGAATACATAGAATATTGTATGTAGTTTAACCTATAAAAAGAGTGATGACTAAATTCTTATCGTTTGGATATTGAGTTGGTTGGCGTTTTGTTCTGTAAAAACCAATTTTAATTTAAAAACGGCGCGGTCAATATTTTATTAGAGAAAAAAGTTCACCGATATTCTCAAAGATGTGATGAGATTTAATATTTTTCCATAACAATACTACTTGTGGCACCACAACTAGATGGGGCGACTAAACACAGCAATTTTCTGGCGTTAAAATATCATGAAATATGCAATCAAAAACTTTAGTCAAATCCAAAAAAACTTGCGTTTGCAATATCTCCATTTTCAAAGCCATATTGAGAATCTGTAAAGAACTTGTTTGTTTCAAAATGATAATTTATTTGGAAAACTAATATTTTCTCAAAAATCTTTGACACAATGGGCAACAACGAGATTGGTCTATAGTTGCTTTTTACATTTTTGTTTCTTTGTTTAACGACTGGTTTTACTATGGCTTGTTTGAGCGCAGCAGCGAATATTTGTTCTCTCATGCAGATATTAACCAGTTTTGTTACCGGAGATACAATTAACTCCTTAATACATTTTATAAGCTCTGTTGTTATCCCACATGTATCTTTACTTTTGCTGTTTTTTAAAGAAGTTATAACATCTCGAACGTGACAGATAGAAACTTCATTAAATTTAAATACAGAACAGGTAGAAACGAGTTTTGCATTAAGAATGGCGTTTTTGGCAAAGAGTTGACTAAATTTTGGGCAATTTCAGTAAAATAAATATTAAAATCTTCCGTAGAAATATCACATACACTATCACATTTGTTGTTTCTTCGTTTGTTATTTATTACAGATCATATTGCTTTTGATTTAACGCCAGAATTTAATATGTAATTTTGGTTACATTCAAGCTTAGCATTTTTAATAGCATAAACGATAAACAGTTAAAATTATGAATTTAACATCACATAAACATATACCAATTTCACAATCTATTTCAACTGATTCTTTTGTAATATCATATAGTGCTATAGCATTACAATTATTTTCAGTTAGTCATTCATGAATGTGATTTTTCCTGGAAAAATGACTTGCGACACACATATTATTAATTCTGAGAGACATAGATTCAGACTCATACAAAAAAATTTCAGTTAAACATATTATATTATATCGACTACCATGATCCAACAAGAATGCTTCAAACATATCGATTTTATTTCTGATTGATCTAACATTTAAAAAAAGATTTTTAGTCTATAAATGTGCTTTTTACCGGATGGAAGATAGTAAATCGGTGATTGGTCAGTTTGCGTTATATTATTTCTTGATTAGGTTTTTTCAGCTGAAAATTTTCAACATGCATGTTGTTACTTCTTTCAGAAAATGATTGGGATTCCTGATTGAATTTCTGACTTGTCTGTTTATTATTTTTTCTGGTATTGCCAAAAATGAATTTCTTTATTCTGATACCACTGGGCCAGTTGGATGGATCAGTTACAGTAGTCATATTGTTTGAGTTGATTTTTACTTTATAGCAGTTTGTAGCGTATTTAGTGTTCATTTTAAAGCATGTTAAAATTTTATTGCATTGTCAGTAAAATATTGGATATGTTTTTTTTGTCGTCTTCAGTGTTATCAGCATAAATGTTTCCAATAAAAAACCATTCCTTATTTTCTGTCGCTTTAGTTTTTGTTTTATTATTTCTAATCGTATGATTATTTTTTTGTGGGATACTACTGTCCAAAGTAAAAAAAAATTGATTTAAGTTATCCTTGTTGGTAGTTATTTCTTTATTATTTCCCGTTACATTTATATCAATTTTATTTGAATCGATAGTTGGAATTTGTTTCAGGTATTGCAGAGTTTTTATTAGATATATTTGGATTTACCTGTAGAACAATTGTTTTTATTAAATCAATAGTTTCTTCACGTTTATTGTCCTTTATTTCTACGGCATTTTCAGTGTTTTTTTTTTTGTCTGGAATTTTTTGAGTTAATGCATCCATGGCTCCTTGCAGATAATTAATAAAATTATCTTATTCAACAATAATATTCTTTAACTAAGTGATTTCAACCTGTAAATCGGAAGTATTTATTACTTCAAGTTCACGTGGAAGATCTTCACTCACACATAACACGACATTTTCATTATCACTTTTCATCGTAAGAATATCATTTCCACATTTTTTAACATTTTTTGTCACTTATAAAACACTTTGTATGAAATTGTTTTGCACATACTTAGCACGTGGTATGGTCTGTAACAGAAACCGAACATTTCGCACATTTTTCATTCGCTACATTTTTGTTAGTTGGAGATTTGGGAACACAAAGAACACTTCAATTCTCCTTCAGTTTTATAAACTTTTATTATTTCCTTGACTATTTGCAAGTACTTTTTTACGTGTTTGTAGCATATTTTAATAAATTTTTAATACTGTAATATTTTTGTAAAATATTAGTTTATTAAGTTAATTTCCTGTCTTTTTATTTATTTTTTGTCAAATGTAGGTTTTTAGGAATCTTGCTGTCTCTTCTCCCATTTTTTATCAAATTTGAATTTTTAGGTATTATTCTGTTTTTAGTTATTTTTCATAATTTTCCATATTAATTTTTTTTACAGTTGACGTTGAGTTTGATAGTTGATAGTAACAAAAATTGACAAAAAACATATCAAATTTAATATATGAGGTTGACATTTATAAAAAAACTGTATACCAACTTTATGGCAACTAACATTCATTTTGACGTTTAAGTAATTAAAATTGACAAAAAGTTTATGTCAAAATGGCTAAATAACATTCAAAGTTTGACATTTTGACTTTTTTACAGTTGACATTAAATTTGACATTTAAATAACAAAAATTTTCTAATTCAACATAAATAATAAAAATAATAATAATAATAATAATAATAATAATAATAATAATAATAATAATATTTATTTAGATTTGTTTGACCAAATACATGGTATAAATCATGTCAGTTTCACATTAAATACAAAATATAAATATGATACCTATAAAAATTAATAAAATAAACATAGAAATAAAGCCAAAAAAATTTCAAATGGTAAAAAGATCAACATTAAATAAATACAATTCAAATTTTAAATGGCTTACACCAAACACTCAACAGTTTAACATTTTGAGATAACAGACAATTCACACCAACATCTTGGTTAATATATATACGTAGACAACATTACAATATGATTAAAACTGTTTATTTAAAAACTAATAATAAATAACATTTTAAAATAATTATACTATAAATGTAAAATTACTATCTGTTTTAAGAGATAAATTTAAGATAAAATCAACTAAAGTTAATAAAATTAATTGACTAGATATGTTAAGTTTTAAAAAAGAACAACATAAAAAACTGTATTAATTAAAACTTTAAATTAAAAAAATCATCAATATTGTATAAAACTTCCCGTAATAGTTTTTCTTGCATCACAGCTTTAAACTTAATATTGTTCAGTTGCCTGATCTCGGTTGGAAGATGATTGTACATTTTAACCAATAGATATTTATAACTTTGTTGCACTTTTTGTAATCTAACTGATGGTATTACATTATTCTTTTTTGATCTTGTATTGTTTCTATGAATATCGTTCTGTATGACCAAAATTTCAGCATCGTTCTTTGCAAATAATAAACAATGTAAAACCTACACAGATGGTACAGTCAATATATTCAACAAGTTAAAATATGTTTTGCAACTTGTTAACTGTGATATAGCCAATACAATCCGTATAGCCTTTTATTGTAAAATAAATATCCTTTTGCTCAATGCAGAACTGCCCCAAAGCAGTATTCTATAGCTCAACACTGAATGAATGTAGGCAAAATAACAAGTTCTTGTCACAAATTCACTGGCATTTACTGATATTCTTCTGAGCAAATATATATTAGAATTTAGTTTGTTGGCTAACATTTTAATATGTATTTCTAATGTGAGTTTAGGCTGCAAGTAGATGCCAAGAAAGTTTACGTATTCCATTTTGCTTATACTACTTATTGCAAATTTAATATGAACAGTTTTGTTTTCATTGATTACTAAGCCGTTTGCTTAAAACCATTTTTTTGATTCAATAAGACCTTGTTGTACACTTGATTCGACAATTTCATTGTTTTTAAGTAAAGTAATGTCATCAGCATACAAAAAAGTCGTTGCTAATTTTATGTTTTTTTCTAAATCATTAATATAAATTAGGAAAAGTAACGGGCCTAAAATTGATCTTTGTGGGACCACAGTACTACTTTTTTCTTTTTTTGACACATTGTTTTTTATTTCAACATACTGTTCTCTGTTGAATAGATAAGATATAAAAAGTTCAAGTGCATTGCTTCTAACGCAGTAATACTCAAGTTTACTTACTAAAATATTATGAGAAACACAGTCGAACGCTTTACTTAGATCAATAAATGCAGCATATGTTGATTTGCCCTTTTCACACACTTATGTAAATTGCATTCATAGTGGATCTACCTTTTCTGTAACCATATTGTGCATGCATAGTTTTGTATTAATGTATTGATATAATTGTTTATGCATTGCTAATTCCCATATTTTTGAAATAATTGAAATTGGCCTGTAGTTAGCCACATCATTTTTGTTTTTTTTTTTTTAATATTGGCACAACTTTTGCAATTTTCAGTTGTTAAGGGTATATGCCCTGTTCAATAGATAGGTTAATTAAATAAACTAAGAAATGTTCTAAATCAAAAGAAGCAGCTTTTAGAATTAATGAGTTGAAACCATATATATCTGGACAATTACTATTACTCAAAAAAGCTATTATTTAACTCCAAATGTAGTAACAGGTTCTTAAAATATTGAATTACTAGATCTTGATTCTACACTATTAAGAAAACTGAGAGATTGAACCTCATCTACAGGTGTACCTTCTGTTACCAAATTGACAATGTTTGTGAAGTAGCTTTGAGAATCATTTGGTGTTAATAAGTTATCTATTGAATATGTATTGTTGAGTTTTATTACTAATGTTGTTAATAATTTTCCACATTTCTTTTGGTTTGTTAACGGAGTTTAATATTTTATTTGAATTGTGCTGTTTTTTGCTTGATCGATGTTGGCTTTATATGTTTTTTTTTTTAAATTAGTTTTTAACATTTTAAATTCATTTGAGTTAAGAGACCTATTTATTTTGATTACAGTATTGATTAAGTCTTTTTGTTGTTTTAATTCTTCAGTATTCCATGTATGCTTTTTACTTTTAAAATCAACATTTATGAATTGCATTGGAAAGCAAGTTTCAAATAGTTTCAACAGCATGTTATGAAAATTATTAAAAGACATATCTATATTGTTATTAAATACTGTAGACTAATCAGCGTTGTTAATATAGCTATTGAATTTAATAACACTTCCTTGAGCAAATGACCTTGCTTCTTTTTGGTTGCAAATATGGTTTTTTCTCAATATTATATGTAAATTAACTACTAGCCCGTAATGATCTGATAAGTAAGGTTTGACTACGTTTACTTCAAATAGAACCAAGGTATTGGTAAAAATATTATCTATACATGTTGCCGATGTTGCAGTTACTCTAGTGTTTTCATTTACCGTATGCTTAAAATTAAAACCATTCTTCATATTACAAAATTTTTCTTTCATTGTACTCTGTACATTAAGATTAATTTTAAAATCTCCGTTTATATATACTAATTTGTTGTATTTATCCAAGATGCTTAACACTCGAGACATTACATTGATAAAATCGTTAAAATTACCAGAAGGTGTACGGTATACAGATATAAAAATTGTATCACATTGCTTTAAAGATATTGCACACATTTCACAAGATATTTCTAACAATAAATTGTCTATTTCCTCCAGTGTCTTGAATTGAACTCATCTTTTTAGCAGTAACATTGCTCCTCCGAGCGGATCATTTTTTCTTGTAAGACTGTTAGCTACAACAAATCCATTTATGACAATAAGTGGTACTTCAGGCTGTAGAAGCCAATGCTCGTTAATTGAAACAATATCAATACTAGTGTTGCGGTTTAGATAAATTTCTAAATCATTTTCTTTGTTTCTAAGCGAACACACGTTGATATGAAAAAAAGATGTAATATGTTCCCGGTTTTTTTCAGTGCAGATGATTGCTATGCAGACTGTTATAATTTTTGTATAACAGCTACAGTTAATTTCAAAAGCTGTATGCTTAGTATCTACTCGAGTATACTACTTTTTGTTCATCATGGTACAGTTGTTACATACAGGACTACTTGCTGTACACTCCTTGTTTTCATGCGATTTACTACATATTGGGCATACTGTACCATTTTTGCAGCTTTATGATTAAACTGAAAACACCAAAAGCATTGCAATACGTTAAAGTATTCATATATATTATGGCTATTCAATCCAATAGCTATACTACCTTTCTTTATCAAATCTTCAAATGTTTTGGGATCTACTTGTAATATGTATTAGATTAAATCGTTTCTTACGCAATGAATTTTTTCTTATTAATTTCAATTCAAATTGATGATAATCCTGTTCAATTGAGTTTTGATTTATTAAATCTCGAATTAATATTTCTTCTTCTAGATTAAATAGCGATTCTTTGATATTTACCACTTCAATTTTTTGATTTGATTTAATGTGTTCTTTTAATAATAATATTGCTTTTAACTCTTTAACATATGTTTTTAGTTCTATTATCTCTTTTATGTAACTTTCTTCTAATCGTTTAAATTCGTTTTTAATTAATTTTGAAATATCTGCATTAGCGTTTTTGAAGCATGTTAACACATTATCAATTAGCAGTTCTCTTTTTTTGCACATCTAGGGTGGTAAAGTTTACTACAAGTTCCACACTGAATGCTCCTTCTATAAAACGGTTTATTACAAGACTTGCAAATTACATTGACAACTTCGACATCTGCATCAGATTTATCATCGGTGACCATACTTTCCGTTAATTTAATAAAATATTTAAAAAAAACCATTACGATAAAAATTTGAAATAACAAATATATAAATGTAAATGTAATTACTAAAAAAAAATAACGTGGACACAATATCTTCACATCATGGGACCCATCATGATGACTTTAATAAGACAAACAAGAAACAAGAGAGAATTAATAACATGCAAAATATGATTTCCTTTTGAATAGATTTGATTTAAATCAAAATAAAATATAAAATATTTACAGTTTTTGTTAGAACGGTCGCGATAGACTAACCTTTATTCCAATGTTTTTTTATTATAAATAGAAATATTCCATGTAGATATTTTTACACTTTAAGAGGTATTCCGAGAATCACATTAATAATTACACAGTATTAACAAACAACACTTGTATGTAAAGTTTGACATATATGACTTTTTTTTAATTGATAAAACTTTATTTTGATTATTTAACCGTTAACATTGTTTTGATTTTTAAATTAAATAAGTTAATGAGCTTAACGTATGAGTAACAAAAATTGACATTTGATGTCAAAAATAACAAGGTTTTTTATTAAAATAATCAAATTTTTTTTTTGTCAGTTAACATTTAATTAACAAAAATGTACAAAAGTTGATGTCAAAAATGACATTTAAAGGTTGGCATTTATTAAAAAATTTCCGCACTGATTTGTTGATAGATGATATTGACCTAAACATTTAAGTAAAAAAAAAACTGCTATGTCAAAGTTGATCAATTACTATAAGTTTTAACATTTGTTAGCTGACAATAATGTTGGTAATTAAACAACAAAATAATTAAGAAAAACTTTATGTCAAAAGTAATGTTTGACAAAAATTGTACACCTAATTTTATCAAATAACATTTATTAAATAAAAAAAAATAATTTATAATAATATTGTTATTAATGACATTTTATAGCAAACTAAAATTTTGATTTGCCAATACGAGTATAACAATCATCCCCTGATTTACTTCTTGTAATTTAGAAAAACAATTTTGTTTAAGTATTGGTTAACTTAAATAATTTTTTTAAGAGAATGTGCGAGCAATTTTTATAGAAAAACGTAAGTAAACTAAATAAATTGCAAACAACTAAACAAAGAAGCTTAATTTGATTCTATTGGTTTTTGGCAAATTTAAAAATGATGAAATATGAAATTTAAATGTTACAAATGTAGCTAACAGTATTACCGAGAAAAAAAATCAAATAAAAACAAAAATCAATGCTTTACAACATCCCCAATATTTAATTTAATGTTTTATTTATCTGTAATGAATTCAATTTGTGTTGAATTTCATGATTAAATTATCATGTTTCCAATTCTTTATAATAACATTAAAATTTCTTGCTTTTAGAAAGTTTGCAAATACAGTTATAAAATATACTAAACCTCTGGGGAAATTAAATTATTTGAAGATACAATTAGTATATTGTATGATTAATGTAGCAGAAAATACTGTTTATAATAAATAGATTATTTTAAACTTAATTGCTACGTGCATTCAAGCTTATTATTGAAGTTTAATCCAGGTGACAAAACTTAACACTTAATTAATTATGTATGTCGTAATATTAATCCTTATTCACTTTAATGGAGGCATACAGCAGTGTATTCAACAGATATGAGACATGAGCGAACAATGCCGTCAGTATGTTACGAGAAACCACAAGAGTTAATACAATAAGATGTAATTATTGTTCGGTTGGATGCAGCCATACCACCAGTAGCAGGAGGCTTGAAATTATGTAACCGACTTTATATGCGTGGATACAATTCTATTATGTGTGGGGAGGATGTGTAAATATTGCACTGTGCCGGCGCAAACATATTTGTTTGCGAACAAACGTGCCGGATAACCGACGTTATTTACGGTGCAGATAGAAAGAGGAGTAAAGAGAAGAAGTGAAAAAAAATATAAATACACGGGTCCCCCCATTATAACACGATAAACTCCTTTTCTTGTGGGCGAGGAAAGTCTCGACGGCCGTTCCCTGCTAAGGAGGCGGACGGTCACGGAAACGCAGAATCATATATCTTGTGAAAAAAATTGTTGCTCGTTTTCTTGCATACGCGAAACATCTGCTGGTGTAATTTCCTTCTCGCCTGACTATAGAAAAAAATTACTACACTAGCGAAATGAAAAAAAAGTAACTAATGATACCAGATTGTTCATCCTTGTTGAGAATGATTTTTTATTTTATTGGATTACAGAAAATTATTTTTTGTGCTTGTTTGAAATGCTAACACTCTTATTACAATATGCTTACATAAACACTAAACAGTATGCAAAATAAAATCGATAAAAGCAGTAATATGAATAATAAAATGCAAATAAAATTTATATTTATAGCTCATTAAATTCAAAATTTAATGAAAAAGCTTTTCAATAATGTTTATAGCAGCTGACAGCAAATATTATTTAATTTTTGAAATATAAAGCGACCGAGGTGTAAAAACACATCCAGCCATCTATTCATTCACGTTCAATATTCACAAACTAAAAATTCAATTACTACTTTTATAGACGATTAGAGAGAGTCGTTTATTAAATTTTCATAATATGAGCATAATAAATTTTAATTCACGCTTATTTAATTATATCGGTTGGTGAACCACATATAAAATATACGTTATGGAAGGGATGAATATAAATTATACCGGCGATCTAATGGTTCAAGGTTTCCGGCGTATTACCATAAATCGATCGGCTTTTACGAAGTAACAAACAAATCCTTCAATTACGTAGGCCAGAGTGGTCATAAATCCGACACGTGCTTTCTAGGGATCACATTCTAACACGGCACAAGAAATATGATTTTGAGCCTAATCTTAATCGCATATATGAGCAATTGGAATATAAGTGGCGTTTTAACTTGTTGCTGTCCTGTTGTTTGGAGCTGTATTTTAACAACATAAATAAAATAACGTTTTTTTAAGATTCGTTTGAAAAATAAGTTATATTAATAATATTAGAAACATTACAAGTTAAGTTGTTAACAAATCTATAAGTGTTATTGTGTAAGAAAGAACATTCTGTAAAAATAAAGGTTGATGCAAATGGTATTCTAGTCACTCGATATAAACCAACAAGAAGTTTTTACATTGATATAGCAGCGACCAAAAACAGCATTAATTCTTTAAATAAACTACTTGCAAATAGCCATAGACAAAATCTTAGATAGAAGTTAAAATATTGGTAAAAAAATAAGAAGTTAAAGTTTGATTTTATCATTCTACCAGATAGCAAATAAATTTGCACATTTCTAAGTATTGATTAAAAAAAAATCACTACTACTCTACTACCTCTAAAATAATAATTCATTTGATATAAATTTTTTTAAAATTTTTTTGGCACAAGCGCCAAAATTTAAGTGGTTACGCTTGTGTGTGATATTAAATGTAATTTTGGTGACTTTGACTAATCATGTATTAAACTAATGCGCTGAATTAATAAATGCCATAAATTCTAAAATATTCTGTTAGAGATTCAAACCTGCAAGAAATTATGCATCAAGATTCGAGTTAAGCGCTTCTCTCAACTGAGCCTTTCTCCGGAGTAATTATAGATAAGATAAGTCAGTACCTCACATGCGTTAAAAATACATGCATTTGTTGTAAAGTAATTTTCAATTAATCTTATTTAATATATTTAAATAATATTATTTATCTCATCTCTAATAGTAATGATCATATTAAAGCGAGTCGACATTGAATATAAAAAAAGAGAGAGTTGATCTTTTTTTGTGGCAGTTACTGTCATTGAATAACTTGGTAATACATAATTTTAAACATAATAATAAAATATCTTTTATCTTAGTTCTTCAAACCAATCATCCACAACGTTAGGTTAATCCTAACATAAATGGTGTGGGGTGGTGTATGGTAGTGTATGATAGTAAATTGAAGAACCGAATTTAAAATCATCAACTTAAAAAAAAAAAACTAAACTACATGAAAATCTGCGAGCCGCAATAACCAACCAGGAATAAAAATCAAGATACATAAAAATCCGCAGATCAAAATCTACCTGAAAAGAAACCAAGTTCATAAGGATTTGCTCGCCGGATTCTTCAACCAGATCGAGAATCCCTGAGTGACGCCATCGTATTCAATTGCATTACAACTTCAACCAAGCTGCAACTAGGATCAACTGTCATTATAAGGAAACTCCATCATTATTAAAAAAAAAAAAAAAACGCTGGGAGTGATTGAAAATTATGTACGTAAGTGTTTCTGTAATTCATCTTCTTATAATACATGCTTTTGAGAAATAAATTTTTTTTAATAGTTCTTGAAACGATTGACGAAAATTGTGTAATTGAGGTATTTGATCAAACAGATAGTCAGTCAAAAAATAAGTGTAAATTAAATATTGATCATGCTTTAAAATAATTCCCAAATTCAAGGGAGATTGGGATGAATTCCACAAGTTTGTCTGTTGTTGTGGTTTAATTAATAAAACATTAACCACAGAAAGTGACATATTAATGCTAACAAACATAATAAAAACTAAATTGTCTGGTGCTGTTTATAATTTAATGAAATACCAAAATTATTCATCTTAGAATGAAATGAAAAAATATCTTCAAAACCAGTATTTGGAAAAGCGCTCAATAGCTCAGTTCGAGAATTTGCGAATAATATAGAACAGTTATTAAGTGATCTAAATGACGCATGTATTGAGTCCCAAGGAATAGACTCTGCTAAAATCATACAAAATATAAATCAAAAATCCGCCGTACAGGCATTTGTAGAAGGATTGAATTTTCCAATCAAAATTCTCATTAAAGCCTGTAGATACAATAATCTTTCCGATGCAATAAATGCAATTATTCAGGAAGAAAGGGTTACAAGTATGCAATCCAAAATAAATCCATCCTCAACAAAACCACATATAAAATTATAACATATAATTATTGCAATAAAAATGGTCATTTGGAAAAGAATTGTTTTTCCAAGAGAAAACAACTAGTAAACTCGCCATCCTTCATTAAGCGGGAAATAAAGCCTAAAGTAAATATAACACAAATGATTTGCGCATACTGTAAGAAGAATGGTCACCATATTAAGAATTGTCTCAGAAAGAAAAGAGCAGATGAATTTATAAACAATCTAAAGATCAACGTAATTAGTTCGGAAAACTTAAGAGACGCGACCGTGACTCAAACAAAATTTAAATGATAAAATTAGAAAAAATCTTAATAATCCAACTCCAAATCCTAATCTCAAAAATCACACAGGTGAAAATATTCAAACTAATCTTTTATTATCTAACTCCGAGTCCTTAATCGTAAATCAAAATCCAATTATGTAAATCTCATGATAGACACAGGTAGTCAAGTGACACTGTTAAAAAAATATTGTTTAAAGGAAGATACTGAAGTATTTCTCAATTTTAAGGTTCAAATAAAGGGTATAATCAACACCCTAATTCCTACATATGGTATCATTTACGGTACCATAAATCCTAAAGAGTCTATCATACATCCTATTCACTTAGTCCCTGACAACTTTCCAATTCCACAAGATGGAATATTAGGAAAGGATTTTTTTCAACTTTATAATGCTAAAATCAGTTATAAAAATAAAAATTTTACATTAAATCATGAAGGCAAAATAAAAATCTTTAATCTTATTCCATCAAGAAAAATCATACATATTCCTGCTCGTAGCAAAGTAATTAAATCAGTAAAATCCAATTTCGAAAACGAATCAATTTGTCTTGCAAAAGAAATTCAAGACGAAGTATTTGTAGGAAACTGTTTAGTAAAGCCCATGGATGGGTTATGCTATATAACAATTGTCAACTCCAGTGAGGTGGATGTTGCTATTGTCTCTTTTCGCGGCTTATCATAGATGTTTCATCATGGTGGATGAGTTACCTGATGAAAATAGTGCTAATAATGCAGAAGCAAACAAAAAATTGTGTTCCTGTGGTTCATATGCCAAATCTGGTGTACAGTGTCCAACTTGTAAAGCAATTTACCACCTGGGGTGCCGTAAAAGGGTGAAATTATGCTGCGGGGTTGAGTTAACCTCAATGTCTGAAAATGAAAATGAATTCAACTTCGAAAAAGAAGCATACATCAACTTAAAAGACCTGGTGAGCGAGTTAAAACTTACTAATTCATTACTTAGTGAAAAAATTGTTACACTAGAGTCTGAGAATAAACAATTAAAAAATCAACTAGTTAATTGTTTACCTGAAAAGTCAACAATGGATGTTTGTAACCCAAATAACAATACCGAAAACAATAATATTCAATTATTAGATGTTACCGTATGCAACCAAAAGAAAAATAAAAAGGTGGATACTGCTACACCGCAAAGCAATTTGGTTACACCAAAAACACCTAAAGTGATAAATCCCAATATTACAAAGATCAATGATCCTGATTCTATTATTAATGTAGAAACCAATCATTGGGTTGAAGTAGTCAAGAAGAAAAACACCAAGCGCAAGTACGTAATAAGCTCAAAAGATGTAGATAGCAGTTGCAAAATAATAGCCAAGGAGAAGAAAAACTGGGTATTTATT
Source organism: Tachinus rufipes (assembly GCA_963932245.1). Lineage (NCBI taxonomy): Eukaryota > Metazoa > Arthropoda > Insecta > Coleoptera > Staphylinidae > Tachinus > Tachinus rufipes. The sequence continues at coordinate 86,561,315 of OZ010741.1, read as the reverse complement.
GGAAACTTACACCAAGAATGCACAAAAGAAGATCTTACAACGTACATAAGTGATCTACTATCTCATAAAAAATTTGAAATTCATAAAATTGTGACAAAATATAACACCAACTGTTTCAAAGTAGGTGTTTCTCAAATAGATTATAATGTAATTATCAATCCAGTAAATTGGTCCATGGGAATAAAGGTATCTAATTATAACTTTATTAAACAAAATCCACAAATATCAAATAAAAATGTTCAGAAAGGCAATCAAAACACAAATCCGAAATAAACAATATGTGTGATAATAATTTTAACATATTGTCTATTAACATTCAATCAATCAAATCAAAGTTAAATCAATTGGAAACTGTATTTTCTGATTATAATTATTTCGTGGTATGTATTGGTGAGCATGGACTCTCTACTGTTGAAGCCACTTACTTAAAATTAAATAATTATAAGGTGAAAGCACAGTTTTCACGTCAAATTTTTACTTGTGGCGGTGTCATGATTTTAGTAAATAGTGATATAACTTGTGAAAACTTAAATATATGTACATTCTCACAAGAGAAGCACTGTGAAATTGCAGAAGTATACATCTCGCAAATGAACTGTGTAATTATTGTAATATATCGTTCACCGAGCGGAGATTTTAATGTGTTTTTAGATGTATTGTCAAATGTATTTAGTTCTTTAAATGTTACAAATAAGTTTATTATAGTAGCTGGGGATTTTAATGTTAGGTTTAATGGCAATGATCCTAAAAAACCATTGCTTGTAGATTTACTCATGGCTTTTGGTCTGGAATACACAGCACACTTTCCCACCCGCCGAAATAATTGTCTAGATAACATCTTTACTAATTTAACTAGCTTTAAGGTATCGCCTCTTGAAACGGGAATATCTGATCACAAAGGAATACATTTTTTATGTAGTTTTCCTAAATATAATGTAAAAATGTCAAAAAAAGTATACCGTCCTATAACAGTTGAAGGTAAATTTAAACTAGGAAATCAATTACTTGTAGAAACGTGGAGAAGCTTGCATTACCTTCCAGCAAATGATGCCACAAACTATTTTATTAACAAATTTATTTTCTATTTTAATGAGTCGTTCCCAGAAAAGACATTAATATGTAAAAATAAGAAGAATAACATTCCTTGGTTCAACAATGATTTACGTGAAATGCGTAATATTTTAAATCTTATTTCTGATGCATACCATAAAACTGGAGATCAGGAGTTTCTTGCTATTAGAAATACTTATAGACAATTATATCGAAACAATTTAAAAATAGCCCGTATAACCTCTAATAGGACATACATTGATGGTTCCAATAACAAAATTAAAGTAATGTGGGATATTATTAATGTTAATAGCCATTCTAAAAGTGATGTTACTAGTCAAGTTTCTCCAAATAATTTTAACTTATTTTTTACTAATACTGCCAAAAACATCATTGAATTGCTACCTGAACCTAATATTGATCCGCTAATTTTAACGTGTTTTTGTGCTAATAAAACCCCAACAAGCTATTTCTTGTTTGAAGAAGTTAGCTTGGAAAATGTAAGAAAAATAATCAATAGTCTTAAGAATAGTAAAAGTAAAGATACATATGGCATCAATACAGATATTGTTAAATCTGTTGTGGATGTAATATTAGAACCATTGACAATTATGTTTAATACCTGCATTAGAGAAAGCGTATATCCTGATGCGTTAAAAATTGCATCTGTCATTCCGATTTATAAGAAAAGCGATTCAAATGACCCAAACTCATTTAGGCCAATCTCTCTTCTTCCAATTTTTTCAAAAATTTTTGAAAAAATTATGAAATACCAACTATATACTTATTTAGAAAGTAATAAGTTATTAACCGACAGACAATATGGATTTAGATGTAATCGTTCTACAACAGATGCATTATTAGACTTTGTCGATGACACTATTGATTGTTTTGAGAAAGGATTATACTCGCTTGCTACTTTTATGGACCTTTCCAAAGCCTTCGACTGTGTATCTCATGAAATATTAATTAGAAAATTATACGCATATAATTTACATCCTTCAAGTTGCAGATTGCTTATGTCATACTTGAGTAATAGAAAACAAACTGTAAATTATAACAATAAAATATCAGATACTCTTAATATCAATCATGGTGTTCCACAAGGGTCAGTTCTTGGGCCATTATTGTTTTTAATTTACATAAATGATTTGCCAAGTTGTGACATGAACGCAAAAACAGTATTGTTTGCTGATGACACTACCATCATAAATACTGCAACTTTAGCAGATAATGCACGTGAATTATCGCAAGACACACAGTCCTTGGTAATGGAATGGTTCAACAGTAATCGATTGTCTCTTAATGAAAGTAAGACCTGTGAATTGCTGTTTACGTTAAAGAGCCAATCAGTAAATAATGCCAAAAATACAAAATTTTTGGGATTGCATCTTGACACCCATCTAACATGGTCAAACCAAGGAGACGCACTTGCGTTAACATTGAGCAAAAACACGTTTTTATTGCGCAATTTAGCTTTCCAAGCAGATAAAGATGTTCTCAGAAATGCTTATTTTTCTTTAATACAAAGTCACATTATGTATGGTATTTTACTCTGGGGTCACTCTCATATTAGACATAGAGTTTTTGCGTTACAAAGAAGAGCGGTTCGTATTGTAGCAGGCGCTGGTTACAGAGATGACTGTAAATTATATTTTAAACTACTTCATCTTCTAACAGTGCCATGTCTATACATTCTAGAATGCTTATTATATATTAAAAAAAATATGCACTTATATGTAACACATTCAAATGTGCATGATCATAACACAAGGAACTCAAGCTCTCCGATTAGTTAGATCTCAAACCAGCCAGAAATATTATGCAATCAAGTTTTTTAATGTCTTACCTAATGCTATCAAAAGTTTACCGTTGCCAAATTTTAAAATTACTATTAAGTCCCTAATGAATGAGAAATCATTCTGTAGTTGGGAAGACTATCTTACTTTTAATTTTAATCCATATTTTAGCTTGTAAGGTTTTTTTTTTACATTATTATTTAGTTAAGATACCCCAGTTAAAATAGTGCCCAATCTGCATGTTATTAAATTTATACTTATCTGACCTGTGAAAAACTGTATGTTACTACACCAATAAATTATTATTATTATTATTATTATTATTATTATTATTATACAAGAACCTACAAATTCTTTGATATCTTTATACAAGTGAGGCCATTTGTATATGCTTCTTATTTTCTTAAAAGTTTTATTAATGCCTTGGTGTCCTCCAATAGGAGTACAATGAATTATTTTAAGGATTTTTTGTTTTTGTTTTTCAAATTTGAGTTTGCAAATATTATTATGATATTTTACAATTTTTAAATTTTTACTTTGAAATGATTAAAATCATTAAGAAAAACTATACAAACGAATCACATGAGCTCAGAACATGCTGAAAGTATTATTGATATATGTAAACATTATTCAGATGTATTTCTTTTAGATGGAGATCCATTACCATTTACTAACGCTACTATTCAAATTCCTACCACTGACAATATTCCTATCAACGTTAAACCATATCGGTTACTTTTTTTATCAGCAAAGAGAAGTCAATTTTCAAATAAAAAAAAAATGTTAGACGAACAGATAATTGTTGAATCAAGTTCTCCTTATAATTTTCTCTTGTTGGTAGTTCCAAAAAGACAGATATACATGGAAATAAAAAATGGCGCGTAGTAGTAGACTTTAGGAAGTTAAATAAAAAATCAATTGCTTCCTCACATCTTCTACCAAACATTACTAAAATATTAGATCAACTTGGTAAATCAAATTTTTTCAGTTTTTTAGATCTTGCTTCCAGGTACTGTTACCTAAAGATAGAGCAAAAACAGCTTTCTCAACTAATCAATGTCATTTTGAATTCATTCGCATGCCATTTGGTCTGAAAGATGCGCCAGGCACATTCCAAAAAATGATGAACGGTGTTTTAACTGGTCTCCAAGGTTTCAAATCTTTTGTTTACCTTGATGACATTATTGTCTATGGTCAAACAATCAATGAACATAATTTAAAATTAATTGATATCTTTGAACAACTGCTTCAAAATATATTAAAGCTTCAGCCCGACAAATGCAAATTTCTACGACCAGAATTAACGTATTTGGGTCATAAAATAACTGAAAACGGTATCAGTCCTGATCCTTCAAAAATAGAGTGTGTCAAGAATTTCCTTTGTCCAAAAACTCCAAAAGATATAAAATCTTTTCTTGGTCTGGCCCGCTACTATAGAAAATATATTAAAAATTTTGCTAAAATATCTCAGCCACTAACCAGTCTTCTAAAAAATAACGTCACGTTCGATTGGAATTCGATATGTCAAGTCTCATTTGAATTATTAAAAAAAAAATTAAGTAATCCGTCTATCTTGCAATACCCTAATTTCGAGCAAAAATTCATTCTAACCACGGATGCCAGCAACGTAGCTCTAGGTGCAGTTCTATCTCAGGAAATTATTAATAAGGATTTACCAATTGCCTTTGCTTCCCGGATATTAAACAAAGCCAAACGCAACTATAGTACTGTAGAGAAGGAGTTATTAGCAATCGTTTGGAGTATCAAGTATTATCGGCCATATTTATACGGAAAGATATTTACTATTGTCACCGATCACAAACCTCTAGTATGGTTGCTTTCAATCAAGAATCCCGGCAGTCGATTAATTAAATTCCGATTAAAATTAGAAGAATATGATTATAAAATCGTACATAAAAATGGCAATTTAAATACAAACGTCGATGCGTTAAGTAGAATATATTCGATAAACGCAATAACTCGAAAGCAGGCAAAAGAACAAAACAGTTATGAGCACTTTTAACAAACTGAAAGAAATCTAATTCAAAATCCCAATGTAACTGATACACATAAAAATATTACTGACAGTCCTATAAATCAAACGCGAACTATATTTACTCCAATAAATTTTCACTATTTAAAGGATTATTACTTAAACTTACTTTCCACCGACATTATCACAAAATTGCAAAAAGAAAAGCTTATTTTACATACTCCGACTTACCTAAATATTAATGATGTTAATTATATATTCATACCCATTCATGCATTTCATATTACACATGTTGATTTATATGAGTGTATTGATGGATTACTATTTTTGACAATCCAATTAAACATAAAATGTCTTGCTGTATCTAATCCTATTAAGTTAATTCCCTATAAAAATTTGAGAACAAAAACAATAAGAAATATGTAAAAATATGTATTTCAAAGTAGTAATGTAAAAATTGTAATATATCATAATAATATTTGCAAACTCGAATCTGAAGAAAAAAAACAAAAAATCCTTAAAGAAAGTCATTGTACTCCCATTAGAGGAAACCAAGGCATTTATAAAACGTACAAGAAAAATAAAAAGCAAATACAAATGGCTTCACATATATAAAAATATCAAATAATTTGTTCGTTCTTGTGAACCTTGTCAAAAAAATAAAATTACAAAGAATACGAAGATGCCATTAGCTACTACAACGTCAAAAACGCCATTCAAAAAGAAATGCCTTAACATAGTTAGCCTTCTGCCTGAAACAGATTCTCATAATAAATATATTTTAACATTTGAAGATAACCTTACAAAGTTTTGCAAAGCAGTTCCACTGCCAAATCAAGAAGCTTCTACCGTAGTTTAAGGGTTTGTTACTAATATTATTTGTAAGTTTGGAATACCTAATTATATACTAACTGACCAAGGTGTAAATTTCCTAAGTAGCGTTTTCAAGGAAACTTGTAAACTGCTAAAAAATTCTAAAATTCAAACATGTGCCTATCATCCTCAATCAAATAGTACCTTAGAGAAAACCCATCAAAATTTAGCAGAATTTTTGCAAAATTTTGTGCAAAAATATAGTCAGAATTGGGATACTTGGATTCCTTATTCGATGTTTACTTATAACACCAGTATTCATTGTTCTACACGTTTTACGCCGTTTGAATTATTATTCGGTCAAATTGCTGTTCTACCGAGTGCACTAGTTTGTTCCCCAGAAGTAAGTTATTCATATGAAGATTACAATAACGAACTAAAGGCTCGCATGAAACATTGTCATGATATAGCAAGAAAAAATATTCTTAAAAGTAAGACCAAATCAAAATCTTATTATGATTCCTCAACAAATCTTTTACAGTTAAAAAATCAAGATAAGGTACTACTGCAAAACAACAGCAAATGAAACAAATTGTCCGCATTATATAATGGTCCCTATGACAATATTGAAATTAACTCAAAGGAAAATACAACCATTAAAATAGGCAAAAAGAAAGTAAAGGTTCATAACAATAGATTAAAAAAAATTTATAAAAAAAAAAAAATTATTAAATAAATGTTCTACACAAATAAAAATAAATGCTACTGGACTAATTTCTAAATCATTGTTTTGGTACTTTTAATTTAATGGCTGCTTGTTAACACGACAAGCACATAAAATCATTAGAAACAAAGTTCTGTGTCTCAAAATACCTTACATGTCAAAAACTGTTATATGTATTTAGATTAAAAGTATCCCAGAAAAAAAAGCAAAAAAATTTTAATTAAAATATGTGAATAAAAATATGATTTTTCATTTATTATTAATTGAAAACTAAACAAAAGTTTGATCATATTTGAAATGCTCAGTTTTGATTTTTTTTTTTAAGTTATCAGCTCCGTTAACAGGAGAACCCTCTCATAAGCTGTATAAGTTGATTGAATTAGAAATATTCTACATAAATAATTAAAAAAACAACAACATTTGTGATTAGTGTACCCATGATTATAAACGCAATCTATGACGTAGTGAAGATTCTAGTTTACTTAAGTTAATTCATAGGTAAATTTAAGATAATTATAATTTAGTCTTACAATTGAAGGTATAACGATGGAAGAAAATCATCTATTTACTATGTTTTTTTTCTTTATTAATCATGATATCCATAATTTTATAATTAAGTAATTATTGTTAGTTTAATAGTTATATCATGAGCATATTTCGTAAAAGAGATGTAAACATAAAAATATTAACCCTATGCGTCTCTAAGGTTGATTGTTCTTAAACAAACGCCAAACAGAAAGTGAAAATTGTAGCAATCCTCGCTTCAATTTTCATCCCTAGGGAGGAGGTGTTGTAAAGTAATTTTCAATTAATCTTATTTAATATATTTAAATAATATTATTTTCCTCATCTCTAATAGTAATGATCATATTAAAGCCAATCAACATTGCATATAAAAAAAGAGAGGGTTAACCTTTTTTGTGGTAGTTACTGTCATTGAATAAATTGGTAATACATAATTTTGAACATTATAATAAAATATCTTTTATCTAAGTTGTTCAAACACTACCAACCATCCACAACGTTAGGTTAATCCTAACACCAGGTTCAACAATTGATTGAGAAATGTATGGTAGTGAAGAAGAAAGTGTACTGTGCGTTTGTCAATCTAGAGAAAGCATATGATGGAGTGAACAGATGTATTTTGTGAAACGTTTTAAATGCGTAAAAAATGCCTGTGAAGACAATGTACGGATGAGTAAAGTAAATGTAAGAGTGCCGTTGTATGCTGATAATGCTGTGTGAGAATAAAAAATGTTCTACAAAATGCGCTAAACCGACTAAATGTTGCAGCAAATAAAATGGATCTTTGTATAAATGTAGCAAAAACCAAAATCATGGTCTTTGATAAGAACAAAGTAGGCAGTGATTGTAGAATTGGGTTAAACGGTAAACGCATAAAGCAAGTAAATGTTTTTGTGTATCTGGGAAAATGTTTAATAAGAATGGTAACTTAGATGAAAAAATTGAGAAACAAGTAAATGCTTTGCAAAAAGTAGTAGAAAGTATGTGTATGATTGCAAAGAATGAAGTATTATCTAAGGTGTAAAAGATGGCAGTTTATAATAATGTGCTGTTTGACTCTGAAGCATGAGCATATCAAGAGAAACACAAAAGTAAAATAAATGTGATTGGAATGGGATATTTAAGAAGTGTGTGTAGAAAAAGTCGTATGGACAGAATTCAAAATGTGAGTGAGTTATAAACAAATTTGGTTTAAAAGTAACATTGATAGATCAGTACAAACGTAGTATTCTACGCTGGTTTTGCCATATCGAGAGAATGAGTGAGGATAGAATAACAAAACTAATCTATGATGGAAATGTATTTGGATCAAAATGCGGAGAGAGGCCACGTAAAAGTTGATTGAATGTTGTAAATGAATGCGTGCAAAAAAGCAAAACTAATTGTAAAAAAAATAAAAAAACATGCATGACCAGATGTATGAATATTGCTAAAGCAAAAGAAGTATGTATAGACAGAACGTGGAAACAAATTGTTTGAAGTAAAGTTTAATAATTAAGGTAGGATATTGTACAGTGTCTCTGCCAACCCCAAACAGGAACGGCGTGACTAGGTATGTATGTATGCATGTATGTATGTACCACACTGGATAATTAAATAAAGTTTTAATTGTCTTGTAATTATTAAGTATAACCTGTGCACCAATTTTTTTTTCTAAAAAGCAACATTAATAATTTTATTTATTTAGTTATTAGAATTGCATTAATAACCTAAGCTTGGAAAATTATTTGTTGTTAAATACAATAAATCTTTTTAATGTTTTTCTACCGTTAGTATTGTTGCACCATCAGCAAACAAAACTACTTAGAAAAAAATAAAATATGTCATTTATATAAATTATATACAATAATAGCCCTAAAATTAATTTTTGAAAAATTCTAAAGTATTAAATTTATAGACAACACTATACTTTACAGTTTATTTAAACATGCTGTCTGAGGAGGACGTTTTGTCAACGTTTTAAAAATTAATCTTTGTAAAAACTTGTTTGAACTATTATTAAAAAAAATAGTTTAAGAAATTGTTTCTCTAATAAAACAAAAGTCTAACTATTTTAAATTTTATAAAATGTATGAAAACAAACACACTTTAATTAAATTTGAATAACGAGGCTCCCTAAATGAATCATTAATTCAAAAATCATATATACTTATATCAAACAAATTTAATCTTTTATAATAAAAAACAATTTTGTTACTTAATAAAACACTTCCATTTCAAACGGACCAGAACAGGGGGGAGAAGTGCGTCAAAAAAATTGTTTTAGTTTTCTTTTTGTTTTTATAACTTAATACTAATTTTTTGTTTAGTTTATAAGGGTAATAAAACACTAGTTTTTTAATTTTGACTTTAAAAAATCGCAATTTTTGTTTAAAAATAATTGCAAAATTTATCAAAAATGTTTCGTAGAATTCAGTTCTGGTGCTATTTTAGGTCTATACTTTGTCTATAAGCCGCAAAAACCATAAAACCATTTTTTTTAGATTTTTGAACAGCTGAAATTGACGTATCATCTTTGGCAGTTAAAAAAAATCCAAAAAACGCTCCTTTTTGCCTAGTCCACTAAGCCCTTTAAGGAAAACATGGTTTTATAGATTTTGCGGCTTATAAACAAGGTATAGATTTAAAATGACGCCAGTATTGGAGCCTGATCGATTTTACTAGCAAATTTTTTTTTTGCGTTCCAATTGCAATTTTTAAACTAAAAATGCAATTTTTCAAAAATAATGTTATAAAACGACAAAAAAACTTTAAAAAACTGTAGAATTTTTTTAAAGGTTTCATACTTTCATAAACCAAACAGAAGACTACTAATTAGATATAGAAACAGAAACAAAAAAAAACTATAAAATTCTTGCGTTTATTAAAATATTTGGATGATAACGAAATTAAGAATCCTAAAAAAACAGTTTTGCAAATTATTTGAGTACTGTCTTTTTTTAGTTGCTGTAATGTCAACTAATCTTAAAAAATGAATTAATAATTTATTCAAAATCAGTCAATCGAATCACAGCGGCCAAGGGTCAAGCATAGACAATTTCGTTTGATTATTTATAACTAATCTTAAATTTTTTTTTTCTCTTTTTTTATCTGTTATATATAAATGTTTATTTTTTTATATTTTTCTAAACTTTTCCCAAATAAAAAGTGTTCCATTAAAAGCAATGCATTTTGTTTGACTAACTTGTAGTATTGATAACAACTAGGATTGTTTTAATTTTGCTTAACCTGTATTATATTGTACAATATTTTACTTAAAATCTACTCATTTTCCGATATTTGAAAAATTTCTAAAATCTGTCCCGTATTTTAAAAAAGTGATTCAAGTTTAATTGAAAACTACAGACTATTATCTATTTTATTGTGCTTTGCATAAATGTTTAAATTTTTTTGTATAATTATGTCATAGTATCAACAAACCTGTATAATAAGATATGTTCAACATGGCTTAGTCAACAAAAAATCTGCATTAACTAATTTAAGTTGTTTTACTGAATACGCCTTAGATAATAAACAACAAGTAATTGTTGTTTGTACAAATTTTTCTAAGGCATTTGACAGAATAAATCATACTATTTTTTTTTACTTAAATAGTTTTGGTTTTAATAATAACTTTGTTTTGTTTTTAAATCTTCTTTATTCAAACGGGATATGTTTGTTAAATATAATAGACTTACTTCTTAATATCTTTGTTCTATTTTCTGGTAACCCTCAAAAATCCAACTTATCTCTGCTATCTGCTATTTAATTTATATTTTAATGATATTATAGATGTGACCAAGGTCAATCATTTTTTATATTATGCTGATGGCTTTAAATTAAATTTTATTATCTATAACGACTGCATTAAACTTTAAAATTCCGTAAGTAACTTACAACATTAGTGTAATTGCAATCAACTTAGTCTTAATGTAATTTTTTTTTATCAGTTATATTCAGTTGCAAGAAAATAAATATTACTTTATCTTAATCCATCAATAGCTAAATTTTACTAAAAAAGAATTGCATAAAGATTTGGAAGTAAGATTTGCTTTTGCAATTGTAAAAAACTTTGTAGGCTTTGTAAAACGATTACGCGAAAAGTAAAGTTGTATATAATGCATTAAAAATTCTTTGGGTATGGTTTTACAATATTTATATAAAAAAAAGTTTAGATTTTTTCTGCTTAAGGTTTTCATCATACTGTACTGCTTAATACCATTTCAACCGTTACATTTTTTTGTGGTGTTATAAGAAAAACAGCAACTTGGGCGTCATTCTTATTTTTACATATAATTTGATATTCGATTTATTTTTTACCAGTACATTCAGAAAAGATAAAACTATGTTTTGTCAAAGTATTTTAGTCAAACTATATTCTTAAATAGCAATAAAATATTTTCAAAAGTAACTTAAAAACAAATTTATTTTTATATTTAGATTAATTTCTTGGTTATTTCCAACTATAATTTGACTAAAATTATATTATTATGTATAGAATTAGAGTTGACGCCAAAGTTGCTGTTTTTGTTAAAATACTGGAAATCAAGATAGCGCACAGTGGTCCCAAGTTCAATTCTGGACAAAATCATATTTATACTTTCATTAAAAAGTATTGATAAATAACAAATTTTAGTAGATATTTAAACAGTATAAGTAAATATTAACTTGAAAAATGTTAATTACAAAAATCATAATAGCTTGTTTGTTGATTATTCAAGAATAATTTTATTACATTTTGGTACATCAATTGTAAATTACAATGTATACAATAGTTGCAAGAAGGTGCAGATAAAACTATTGTGATTAAAAGCACAGAACATATTGTAACTAAACGTAATCTCAGGATTGTTTTTGTGGGTTGATAAATCATAAATCAAATCATTTCCAGGAACCCACAAACTTATTTATTTAAAGCATGATAAATAAACACTTTCAGTTATATAGTTAATTGTTAACCTCTACTACATATAATTAATGAATTTTTTTAAGCTGGAATAATTCCCGATAAATTAAAATATGCTACAACTACGCCTATATATATAAAAAAGGTGACCCCAACAACTACCGACTAATTAGCAGATTAAATACATTTTCAAAAATTATTGAAAACCTCATTATTCAACATTTTACAGAACTCAATCATTTTAGAATTTTTCAGCATTGATTTTTGACAGGAAAGAGTATAGAGACAGCTATCTTTGATTAACTACAATCCTTAAATACAGCATTAGATTCAGGTGACTTGGCCTGTGGTATCCTTATAGGTTTATCTAAGGCTTATGATACCATTAATTATATTATTCATATTATTAAGGTAATGATTTTATTTTATTTATTTATTTTATTTTATTTTTACATACATGTTTCAATGAGTTATCATCATTTTCAATGTATTTAAATTATATAATATTTCAAACTGATTTATTATTATTTAAAAAATTGTTTTTTCCCGCTACCCTGATATCCGTTTTTATTTATTTAAATTTCTATATTCCCGCTGACTTGAATTTTGATTTTGTCATTTATTAGACGTTACAAATTTAAAGGTTAGATAATCTATCAAATAAATATAAATATTTACATTATAATTTAAAATTTCTATTTAACTAAAATTTATTTTTATTAACATATCTAATAGTGGTGAATTATATATATCTAATTGTTCATTTATTACTGTATAATTTTGATTTTTTAAATGTTTTTTAATTTCTAAGCTTTCCAAAAATGTTAAATTTTTATCCGAAATGTGTAGAATATTTAATGATGTTTTTTGATTCGAAATATTATGTTTATTCAGAATTAAATGCTTAGCAAAATTTGACTTTTCTATATCTTTATATTTTAAAGCTCTTATGTGATCTTTATATCTAATATCAAAATTTCTCATGGTTTGTCCAATATACGTTCCGTTGCAATTACTACAATTTAGTTTATAAATTCCACTTTTATTGAAAATTTCTGTTTTTTCTTTAGCATTTATTAATTTTGTTTTAAATTCATATGTGTTTTAAATGCAACAGTAATTTGAAATTTTTTGTTTAAATATTTTGAAATTTTTTTCAGATAAATTGCCAAAATATGTTATTGAGCAATATTTCTTATTTACTTCTTTTCTAAATGGATATATTTCATTTATGCAAATTTTAAACTGTTTTTTACTGAGAATTTTATAAATAGTTGATTCATTAAAACCATTGTTTTTTGCAATTTGTTTAATTATATTAATTTCATCTTTAAAATTTTGATTATTTAGTGGAATTGAAATAACTCTATGTATTAAACTATTAAAATAAATGAAATTATAAATTTATTTGAAACATGCATAAAACAAAATTATTTTGTTTATAATAATAAATTTTTTCAACAAAATTATGGTTTACCAATGGGGAGTCCAATATCACCTATTTTGGCTAATATTTTTATGGAAAACTTAGAAGAACAAATATTTAATTCTATTTTTAAACATAATATTAAATTCTGGTACCGCTATGTAGATGATATTCTTATTTACTTCAAAGGAAATACAAATGATTTAGAAAATTTATTGACTTATGTTAATAATATTCATAAAACAATAAAATTTAAATTAGAAGTTGAAGAAAATAAACAAATAAACTTTTTAGACATAACTATTTCACAAAATTTAGAAGAAGAAAAATTCAATTTCAAAATTTATAGAAAACCAACTTTTTCAGATACAATTATACCAAAAGATTCGTTTTATCCAATTAATCATAAATTATCAGTTTTTAATAGTTTAATACATAGAGCTATTTCAATTCCACTAAATAATCAAAATTTTAAAGATGAAATTAATATAATTAAACAAATTGCAAAAAACAATGGTTTTAATGAATCAACTATTTATAAAATTCTCAGTAAAAAACAGTTTAAAATTTGCATAAATGAAATATATCCATTTAGAAAAGAAGTAAATAAGAAATATTGCTCAATAACATATTTTGGCAATTTATCTGAAAAAATTTCAAAATATTTAAACAAAAAATTTCAAATTACTGTTGCATTTAAAACACATATGAATTTAAAAACAAAATTAATAAATGTTAAAGAAAAAACAGAAATTTTCAATAAAAGTGGAATTTATAAACTAAATTGTAGTAATTGCAACGGAACGTATATTGGACAAACCATGAAAAATTTTGATATTAGATATAAAGATCACATAAGAGCTTTAAAATATAAAGATATAGAAAAGTCAAATTTTGCTAAACATTTAATTCTGAATAAACATAATATTTCGAATCAAAAAACATCATTAAATATTCTACACATTTCGGATAAAAATTAAATATTTTTGGAAAGCTTAAAAATTAAAAAACAATTAAAAAATCAAAATTATACAGTAATAAATGAACAATTAGATATATATAATTCACCACTACTAGATATGTTAATAAAAATAAATTTTAGTTAAATAGAAATTTTAAATTATAATGTAAATATTTATATTTATTTGATAGATTATCTAACCTTTAAATTTGTAACGTCTAATAAATGACAAAATCAAAATTCAAGTCAGCGGGAATATAGAAATTTAAATAAATAAAAACGGATATCAGGGTAGCGGGAAAAAACAATTTTTTAAATAATAATAAATCAGTTTGAAATATTATATAATTTAAATACATTGAAAATGATGATAACTCATTGAAACATGTATGTAAAAATAAAATAAAATAAATAAATAAAATAAAATCATTACCTTAATAATATGAATAATATAAAAGGATTTTATAAAATAAAAATAGAAAATATAAAATACCATTAATTATGATATATTATTAACTAAACTGCAGCATTACAAAATACAAGATATAGCACATAAATGGAGATTGTCAAACTTAAGTGTTAGAACTCATTCCGTAAAAAATAGAGATCCAGTTAGCGGCCGAGGTGTGACATCTAATACTGCAACATAAAAGTGGGAATTCCACAGAAAAGCATTTAAGGTCTTCTTTTGTTCGTTATTTACGTCTACGATTTACAAATAACTTAATACTAAATTCAGAAAAAAACAAAATGCATTTTATTCAAAACTGGTAATTATGACCAACTGCCATAAAACATTATCTTGAACAATACAACATATAACTTTAATGATAATGCAAACTTCTTAGGCATCATTATAGACACTGACCTGAATTTTAAAAAACACATTAACTACACCAATAAGGAACTAAATAGCGTCTGATACGGTCTACGAATCTTATCTAAATATACATACCGGAGTATTGTTACTATATTCTACTTCTTAATCTTATATACAAATAGTTGTGATATAAATACAATTTTTATTGTTAAAAAAAACGTTTAGAATTATGTTCCAAATGAAACAGCGAGATAGCTGCAGAGGAGAATTTAGAAGAATTAAATTATTAGCAGCTTATTGCCATATATATACAGGGTGTCCGGAAAATACGTGTACAACGTTTGACGACAGACTCCTGACGTCAAAATAGGTCGATCTAAGCCGACTTAGTTATATCCAAAATTGTCTCGTTTAGCCGGTAGAGGGCGTCAAAAAAAACAAAAGTATAACAAAGTTGAAAGTATCTATTGTAAGAAACTAAGTAAAACAAAAACATTACTTAAGCAAATGTGTAAAATGACCGCCATCTTGCTAAATACACTTATTAACACTCTTTAAAAAATAATATTGGACCCTATCTAATGCCGCATGGGGGGATCAGTCGGTAAAAGTTCCTGGACTTTTTGTATGTGGTAAGGATGTAACAACTGTTCTCTTAAAACCTCATTAACAATCGTTTTAGGAACATTTAACTCACGTTCTAAGAGACGGGTACTGGTACTTGGTTCTTCTTCAACTCTTTCCAGAATCATCTCTTCTGTTTCCACAGTTCGAGTTGTTCGCATACGACCCCTGCCTTCAAACTTTTTTTCAAAACTTCTCGTTTCCCGAAGATGACGCTCAATATTGGCAAATGTTTGGTGGTTTGGTATTCGACGGTTAGGAAACCTCTCCATGTAAACCCTAACACTCTGACGCCCATTTCCTTGACAAAACCCGTATACCAGGAGCATGTCAACTTTCTGAGAGTTTGTATAATTTTCCATTTTTAATGGTAAAATGAACTTGTAAGTCAAGAATGTTGATCGTATACTTGAGTAAATTTCATAGACTGGTGACAATTTGTCAATAATTGTCAAATTATTAAACGCCATAGCAACAAGGTCACTTAAAAAATTATTGTTACAGGTAATTTCTTTTTAATATTTACAAATTTTTGACGCCCTCTACCGGCTAAACGAGACAATTTTGGATATAACTAAGTCGGCTTAGATCGACATATTTTGACGTCAGGAGTCTGTCGTCAAACGTTGTACACGTATTTTCCGGACACCCTGTATATTGCAATCCATAACAGTTGTGTGTAAAAATAGATCTAACTATTAAGAGCATACCGACCGCTACCTTGATTTGTAGTATTTTACCAAAAATGGCAAATTCCTCTTTATCGCTGCTTCTACAAATAGTTTAATAACCGATTAATTTTTTTACCAGTACATTTAGAAAGGATTAAACTATGATATGTCGAAGTCTTTTAGTCAAATAATAGTTAGGAAATAGCCGAAGAAACCCATCAAATATAGAAATAAATGCATTTTTCTGTATTTTTGAATGCATTTTGTTGCTATTTGCAAACATAATTTCACAAAAAAGACTTCGACATAATATCATAGTTTAATTCTGTCTAAATGTACTGGTAAAAAATAAATCGATTATCAAATTATTTGTAGAAGCAGCGATGAAGGGGAAATTGCCGTTTTTGTTAAAACACTACAAATCAAGGTAGCGGTCGGTATGGTCTTAACTAAACAATACGATACAAGGCATGGCCAAGAGTACAGAATATCAAATCACAATTTAACGTCACTGGAAAAAAGCCCACATTATGGTTGTATAACACTAATAATTCACATTTCAAGATCAATAACACAAGAACTAAAGTTTTGTTTATATTATAATTATGTCTGTCCGTTCTACACTATACTATTTTTTGTTATTTAATTTTTTGTTTTCTTCTTTGTCCAGTTTTTGTGTGCGTATGTACACATATTATTGTATATTGATGTACAACAAACATTGAAAATAAACAAATATGCTATTCTATTTTATGATTTATGCGTCCGGTGGTTTAGTGGTACACACAGTCTTTTAGCAAATTGAGTTTTTAATCAACTCATCGACACAGCCGCTAGAAATAATTTTGTCATTGTTATCATCTATTTAAAAAAATTACAAAATATTAACTAGTATTTTAGACCAGAATTCTTACTTGTAAAAAAAACGCATACAACAAAAATCAAAACTGCAAATAGAAAATTAAATGTTAATTTTATAACCAACACTCGGGTGAGAAATAGAGTACTTAGTTTATAAAATGATAGATATTAGTTTAGAATAGTTTTCCCACCCACCCGCTCAAGTATTTGTCATCAGAAAGTTAGATGTTACTCCTTTCTGTTGCAATTTTGCAGATAGGAAACGTAAATATTTAACTTGTGTCAAACTAAGAAAATAAACAGCGGTGGGTAAGCGGAGCATTTAATTTATAATGTGCAAACTAGTGAAATAGGGAGAACTAAGCAAATATTGTTGCAAGCTGCTGTGTAAAAATCTATGTTTTGTGCAAATACTGTTGTAATATTTTTTCTAAACGCTGAATATGTCGATAAGCCATGCTGCGGTTGTTGGACGGAAATCTTATATGTTTTATTGACTACATTAAAACTTTTGATTGTATAAACCATAATTTATTAATGAACATACTGATGACCACAGATCTTTACCAAAAAACATCGCTTTTATAAAGAACTTATACAAACGCCAGTTAGCAACAATAACGGTCAAAAACAAATTGACCAACAATACTCCTATTAAAAGAGGAATACGTTAAGAGTGTATTTTGTCACCTTTGTATTTTAATATGTACTCAAAACAAATATTTATTGTTGACAAGGAAAACAAAAACCTCAGATACGCAGACAACACGGCAATATTTGCAAATAGATTCAAGAGATTGCAACGCTTGATTAATCAAATCAGGTTAGAAAGTAATGCGTTTGAATTAAAATTAAACACGGCTTAAAATTAAAGTAAAGATGATGAGTAGAAGACAAAGTGTTTAACATTATCTGCGTGTGTACGATAAACAAGTTGCTAAATTTAAATATCTTAGCTGCTGAGCAACTAAAAACCTAGATTTAGACATAGAAGTAAGATTACGAATAAAAATAACCAAAACATTTTTATTCGAAATGTTTCATGTTGTTTAAACGTGAATATTAAAGGTCAATACTATAAACAAGTTTTAGAAATGTGTTGAGATTTTGGTGAATGCATAGAATATCTTAAATGGTGCACATGCAAAAACTGGATTTTATTTAAAATTGTAAGTTTCTATCAATTTTTTTAATAAATATTGTTTGTATCAGGTTGGGTTATAATATACTTCTAATATATTATGTGCTGTTTTATTGTTGTTTTGTTGTTTAAATTTGACATTTAATTGACATTTGTCATAATATAATTCAGTGATGCGGTTAGTTTATTAAAAATCACATTAATAACCATATACACATACGCCATATTATGCTGTACCAATTCGAGAAAAAATGGAAAACCAAAAAAAAAGTTGCTTTAAAGATTGAGATATTAGTTTAGACAACAAGTCAAGAAAAGCAAACCTTTTTTAAATTTTGATAACCAGGCTCTTATTTGCTAATTACTTCAACACCAATGAGTCTACAATTGTCCGAATGTGTACCTTATGAGTTTTCAGACAACTACAAGACCAATTTTTTAACAGTTTCTTTCAAAAATATAAATGAAACCTAAAAACTTCAAATAGTTATATAGGACGTATTTCCTAAATAAAACCTAAAAACTTCAAATAGTTATAGATCAACCTATTAGTTAAGTATAGGATACACCACTAATTAGTGTTAAATTAACAATTATTCTAAGCAAAACTCTGAAAAAAAATTATTCCTGAAATAAGAATAACATTAAAAACTTAATCAAATTATTATCTTCTTGCAAAAAAATGCAATAAAATAAAAAGTATACAAGTCCAAACGCCAACCTGACTCTAAACATGTTAACAAAGTATCTACTTCTACTTAATTGGTTTGCATTTATTCCACAGAACTATAATTCTTATCAAATGTTAAAAAAATTTACATGCTCAAAAGCAACACGCTCCTCTTAAGTCATTCTTTAAACAAACAACACATTTGCACACACAAACTATAAATAATAGCAATGTCAAAACATTGGTAAAAGAAGTAATTAACCCTTCAAAAGTTTTTAGTGTTTTCTGCAAACAGTAGTAACAAGATGAGAAAATAACAAAGCTCAAATGTTACATACCTCATTAAAGTACTCTATAATTAATGCTCCCGTTTTAATGGCACTTACTCAACTCAAGACTATTTATTAAACTAGGCAATGATTCCAATGTGGGAGATAAAAATTGTTTATTGCAAAAAACAATCAAGATCTAGAACAAGTTGCAGCTTATGCTTATTTTACAACACTTTTTGACTTTATTGCGTTATCAAAATTAATTGATCTGTATTTTTGTTTAAGACTCAAATTCTAATACATGCCATTTGTACATTAAAAGTACCAAAAGCACGGTAAATAAACAAATGTGTAAAAATTAAAAGTAAACTCGATAAATATGCAAATTTTTAAAATTGATGTTGATCAACTTTACTAACTTTTAAAGTAAAGTAAAATACAACATTTATGAATACTGGCAGTTCATAGAAGCAATAAAAAGTTGTAATGTTTAATTATTGTGATCATCCAGCCGGACATTTTAGGTATTTTAATTTTTTTACACATTAATCAAAGTTCCTATTGACCAAATATGAAGAATTAAGTATTGTTAAAAAGAAACTAATTTTTTAACTATCTAAAAGCGGTTTCTGCTTGATAATTTATTTTTCAATATTTTTTTTTGTTAAATTTTTAAGACAAGCTACGTTTTAAGAAAACTTAAACTTAGTCATCATTTTATTTTATTATAATTTATTTAAACACTCTATTACTAAAACATTTTAATATAAGTTAAAATAACGTTTTTTTACTGTTTTTACTTAATTCCTTTTTTTATTCAACATGAATACTTTTCCTTCATGTTTAACTTACACAAAAATAACATTACATGATAAAAAAATATTATTTTATTTCAAGAACAGTTCTAATGAATTTGAATATAAATGTAATCATCATAATGAAAATAATTACATTTTAAAAATAGATAAACAAAACTGAATAGAAAGTTTTATATTACAATCAAAAGTGAATGCTCCAATTTCTTTAACATATGCTGAACATTTGCTTTATGAAATCGAATTAATATATTTTAAAACCATGGTGTTTGTTAAGCAAATAATATGCGGTTTAAATTGTGTAATAAATGTAGTTATAACTTTAAATTGGTTACCTACAAGTAGTAATTGTTAGATTAACATTATTAATTTATAAATACGGTAACTTTTAATTAAAATTAGTTTTAATTTTAAAATAAAACCTAAAATTATTATGATTAAAATAAATTTATTAGCTTATAATATTATAATAATAAACATATTGAAAAGTATTGCCATAAACTGGTTCCTACATTATTTATAAAGTAAAAAACTTTAAATATATTTTAGTTTAAAATAATACACTACAGTACTTTTTCTTTTCAATTTACCTGAGTAAATGTCAAAGAGTTCTGTTATCATAAAGGGGTATCAGCTGTTTTAGTTTCTACGTATTATCCTGTCTTTTTAAGAGAATTGAGCTTTCATCATTTTAAAATGTTGTTTATATTATTAGGATACTCCTATATGTTTTCTTTAACTACAATTGAAATGTAAACATCTATTTAATTAATACAAATCAATAATATCTTTGTATTCATATAATTTATTGAATGAATAAGCTTATAATAAATTATTAAAGTTTGAAATGATAAGCAAAAATTTTGTGTCATTATGTAATAATAAACAGTTTATTTAAAACCAGTTTGATTACTAAAACATTTTTTGTTATGTAAAATAAATTGTTTTAATTTCTATTTATTATAATCTTCGATTTTTACAAAGTAATTTTGATATATGTAAAATTGTTTATACTTTATTTATATTTAAGTTTAATTACTTTAGAAGTAGGATAATTCTACCTCCAAAGTAATTATCAACAAAAATAATTTATTTAAAAAAATGAATACTATTGCAAGATTTTACAAAATGAATATAAATGTAATTCTTGTTGAAATTTTCACATTTTAATATAAATAGAAAACGAAGCTTTAAAGAAGTTTTATAATACAATCCAATGTAATCTACTAAAAGCTCCAAGTTTTTTAACATAGGCCGGAGAAAATTTGCTTTATAACACCGAATTTTGATATTTTAAATCATGATTTTTGTTACGCATAATAATGTGCGATTTAAATTATGCTACCTAGCGTTCGTATCGCGTATGCAGCGCTTGACTTCCCTTTCTTTTGCCCTTTGCGGATATTTTTACATAAGGACACAAACTAGACAAAGTAAAAGATTTATTCTTTTTTTATTGTTAACGTTTTTTAAGATTTTTTTGCTATAAGTTTTGACATTTCAGTTATTGTAATTTGTAATTATATGGGTTATTTAGAAACGTACACAAATTATATTACATTATATTATTAATATATGTGATAAACCTCTTTTTAACGCAAAAGTCTTAATTAATTTTAAGTTGATAAGTTTTTATTTACAATGATACAAATCAATTAAAAACTTACAGATTTTTAAACCTATCTCAATTCAAAAACTGGAGTTTATTTAAATTAATTTAGTATTCATTTTTTAATGTTTTTTGTAAAAGTAAATGCAATAACGTAACTATGAATTCTGATACAAGTAACACATTATATAACTACCATAAATGTTTCATTAGTTTCTTGTAAGAAATCAAAATTTTATTTATATATATAAAATTTTAATTTAAAAAATGTATTACAATTTTTAAATTTTTGAAGTTTATTCTCATCTCATTTGAGTATCAGAAGTTAGATTAAGTAATTAATAAATTCTTTAACGTTCAATATTCCTGGTTTATATTTTTTATTTTACATTACCAATCTACCATCACAATTAAAAAATAAATAAAGACTAGAATACAGGACAAGCAAAACAATAGTAGTAGTTAAAAATTAATACAATAATAACAATCTACGATTAAGGCAATTTATATCTTTGTTTCTATTCACTACTTAGCCGGAAACAGGATACGTTGAATAACATTATTATTTTCAATTACATGACATGTAATAATTATCTGGCCATATTCATATCTGTGCTTGACTCAGTCGCTGTGATTGTTAGATTGAGTTTGAATAAACTATTAATTTATTTTATAATTAATATCTGAGAGTTACGACAAACAAAGCTTGTTGCAGTTTTCATACTGTGAGTTGGTAATTAGATTCTACCGCTTAAGTAGATAAAAACTAAACTGCTGAAAAGACCAACTTGCATTCTGTTTAACGACGCAAAACTGGTTATTTATTTATTTTTATTAATTTACATACAATCAAGACTTTTTATGGACGGTTGGTTAATAATGGTCATGTTTTGCCTAATACAAATGAAATAGTTAATAAAAAATATGTTTTAAACATAAAAATAATTAAAGGATTAAATATGATACAAGATAAAAAAGTGCATGACGTTTAAAAGTTGCAAAAAATGTAACCAGTAACATATTAAAATAATTTAAATTAACTAATCTGTTGTTAGGCACTTACATAATTTTTGAATAAGGACCTATAGTCCGGGAGCTGGTAACAAAAAAGTGCAAGAGTTTAGGAAAGGCTGATATTTTGAGATCGGACTGTTTATTGGTCATAGAACGCCTCTGCAAAGTCAGCACCCCAGGTGTCGGGACACCTGGCGATGGCACGCTAAGAAAGGTGTAATTTTAACACCTTACTTAGCGCACCCAAAAATTGTTTTGGAAAAGCTGAAAATTCATCGGCAGATAGTCGATGCATTACAAAACCTTAATCAAGCAGTCAGACAGAAATAACCAAACGCACGGCGTCAGCACAGTTGCGTACATGCTACAAGAACTAAGTTAATGCAAATGATTAGAAAAAGCTGAAAAAATTGAAGTCGTGATAAGGCGCGCACGCTGCTTGTCGTAATTAAAGGTTTTTGACCAATCAATAAATACTTACTACAACTATGTCGCATTGGTTGACTATGCTGCATTTGCTGCATAGTTCTACCAATGAATGAATGTTTTTTTTAATTTCTTGACGTGCGCCTTCACGACTTCAATTGGGTGCTGACTGATTGGATTCTTATAAAAACTATGTCTGACTGTTTGTTTTATGAATTTAATTACGTGATTAGACATATTTCCAAATTTCAGCTTTTTCTAATTATTTGCATTAAGTTAGTTCTTGTAGCATGTACGCAACTGTGCTGCCGCCGTGCGTTTGGTTATTACTGTATGACTGCTTGATTAAGGTTTTGTAATGCATCGACTATTTGCCGATGAATTTTCAGCTTTTTCAAAACAATTTTTGGGTACGCTAAGTAAGGTGTTAAAATTACACCTTTCTTAGCGTGCCATCGTCAGGTGTCCCGACACCTGGAGTGCTGACTTTGCAGAGGCGTTCTATGACCAATAAACAGTCCGATCTCAAAATATCAGCCTTTCCTAAACTTTTGCACTTTTTTGTTACCAGCTCCCGGACTACTACTAAATGTTTTTAATTAACAAAATACGTGTTCCTCTTAGCACCTAAATATTTTCAATTTTCTTTAAATTATTTTGAATAATTGTAAGAAAAAAAAAAGCTTTATTTCAATAGACATGGTACATACAAACATAATATACATATATTACATACATAATTAAAACTTTGTGATGCAATTTCATCACATTTTAAAATGTTATTCATTGTGTATTTTTTAAAGCTATTTCATCTCTTATATTCTAACAAATTTTAGACTCAACAAAATATGTATAGCTTAATTTAGATTTTTTTCAAGCTTACCAAATCTTTTTTTTCACGTTCTTTTATGAATTTTTATAATTTCAAAACTATTCAATGCTTAAATAATAAAAATAAATAAAGTTTATAAAGTTTAAGTTGTCAAAATAGTTGTAGCTGCAAACTTAGCTGCGTTAAACGTTTTACATTGCATTACACCAAGATAGAAGAGATAAAAAACTCACGTACAGAGCGTTTTATAATTTTAAAAAACTTACTCCAGGTTATGATTACCATCAAGTAGTTTAAACTGGAATGCTGATCCATCCACCCCCAAAAGTTTGTTATCAAGATATTAAAAGTGTTTTTGTTCAAGAAGGAATAAGTGATGTTTAATTTTGTGATAACCAACATTTGGGAGAATGGGTGTATTACTCCAGATTATTAGAGTGTTGCGCAGTGGTTTAGGCATCTGACCGCTGCACCTTCAAAATTGTGAGTTTCATTCTCATATACTGTTATATACTTTTCACATGGTTTTAAGCTTTTTCACTCCTTAACCTGCCTTGTCAGCGTGAGGGTTTAAAGCTAAAAAACTTCTTTGTTGGAGTGTGATATATTTCCAGTGGTTTGGAATTCACTTAAAACTGTAGGTTTTTTGTAATGTAAGTTGCCAGCATTAAGGACAGAAAAAAAACTACAACGCCAACAGTAGTGTATAAATGGCTAGTGACAACAACGATGATTATTATCAAGTAGTTTAAACTGAGTGCGCAACCTCCCGCCCAAAATTTTGTTATAAAGAAATTGGTTTTCCTTGCAAACATTAGAAATTTTTTTTTTGAAAAAGGAGCAAGTAATATCCATTTTTTTAATAACCAACAATTGGGCGGGTGAGTGAGTCACTCCAGATTATAGTTACCATCAATTTGAATTAAAATGCCTACCCACTCGCTCAAAATTTGTTAACAAAAAAATAGATTTTTTTTTCTTATTGAAGTGTTGGAGTTTGTAGGTCAGAAAAAAGAATAATTAATTCAATTTTTTGATGACCAACACTTGTTTCGGTAGGTCGGTTACTCCAGATTATGATTACTATTGAGTAGTTTGAACACTTAGATAGGACACTCTGAATCTTGACTACGCTTCCAAAGTTTATCACTTAATTTTTTTTGCAAATGTTTGAATCCCTTAGTTATGACCAACATTTGTTTGAGTGAGTCGGTCACTGCAAATCGTCATTACTACTAAAGGAGGTGATATCCAATGTCTTAATTATCAAAAAATTGATAGATCGGTAGTTTACTCCAGATCAAGTAGTTTGAACTGAAATGAGTTAATAATCAGAAGAAGGAATGATAACTCTAATCTCTTAATGATTATGATGATGTGTGGGTAAGTCACAGTTGATAATGTAGTTAAAAAACATTAAAAAAACAAATATGCATTAAATTAGCAAACAGTAAGTTATTAACGCTCGGTTTCTTCAGCATGTCTTAAGCCCTAATTAGTCTTTAAGGTCTTAGCTGAAATCTGAGCTTATTCCCTGGCACCAAAGCAAAATCTCACTTTATTTGCGTCAAGCAGAACTCAAATAATAGATGCCGTTTTTGAGAGCTCAAGCTTTGCAACGAATCCTTAATATTGCAAAGACTGTCATCAATATTATTTTGTAGGCTCTAAACAATTATTTACTACTATTTGCCTTTATATACTGTAAAGCATGTTAATTTTGATTTTAATTATTAATAAGTTACAGTATGATTGGCTTCAAAATATTCGAATTAATGTGTTCTTTAAAAATTATAATTATTTGACACATAGATAACTATAATGTAACAATTTTTGACATTTTTATTTTATAATAAGTTAATGTCAATAAAAAACTTATTAAAACGAGAACGTTTTCTTTGACCATTTAGAAAACAGCTTTGTGAATATTGGCTACATTGCCAAATCTATCCGGATCTTAGCAAAAATGTCCTTTCTGAATGCATGGTGCAGCATAAAGTCGATATAAGCTGGACTTGATTCTAAACTGAGCTTAGTCAAGTGACGTTGGAGAAACCACAGCAAAAAAATTTTCACATAAGTATTGGTTAAGCCATATTATTCATTGTTGTTGCATTTATTTCTACAAATTTTTTGCTAAGATTAAGGTTGTTATTTTTATTCTTCATGTTTTCAATAAAACAGATTATTCTGTTTTTTTTTTGTCAATGTTGGCAAATATCATCATCTTTTATTCAAAACGGTTAGCCAAAATAATTTAGTAACTTTGCAGCTACTCACAGTAAGCCAACTTTATAAAGTGTTCTTGAAATAATAAATTGTTTATAAATTTGCTAATTGCATTGTAAAAATAGTTTGTTAATAAAATTTTAATCTAACTTTTTTTTTACTAAAAAAAATTACTTATATATTCACAATTGATCAAAAATTAGTCCAATGTTTTTTTATATTGTTTTATGTTTAAGAAAATTTGTCAAAAATTTTATAGCTTTTAGTAATTTTATATTGACATTTTTGAGTATGCATTTGTAAATTTGGCAATAAATTGCTAGATTTGTTTTTTTTTTAATACATTAGAATACACTTATTTGCTTCTTTTACAGAATTACAATAATTAGTATCCATTCTTTCTTAAGGATTTAACCGTTCTTAGAGACAAAAATATGGAATTAAAATTACTATTAACTTTTTAGCTGCTAGAGTTGTTACACTTGAAACGTCCAAATGCATCAAATCTTTAGGCTCAATGACAAATGTTATAAATGAGATCAAGGTAAAAAAAAAACTGAAAGAAAACAACATCATTATTTTTAATATAGCTGAGTCGAATGGTACTGTCAGTGAACGTTACTCAGCTGATTTAATTAACCTCCGTGAGTAGTTAAATAACATAAAATCAAATCTAAGCATAAAAAAGGTTATTTGCTTGGGCAAAAGCGTTGAAAAAACCCGAACCTTAAAAAATATATTAGAATCAGCACAAGATTCAAAACTAGTTCTAAAATGGAAACATAAAGTTAAAGGTAACGTCCGTATAAATTCTGACTCTCACTCCCCTTCAACGTCAATATCTCAAAAATCTGTGTGATGAGCTTAATCGACGGTTGCTGATGATAAACTAATCATTAAATATGTGAATAACGTGCCCAAAATTGTTAAACGTAATTCGGAAAACTAATCAAACACTAAACATCCCAGCAGACAAGTACAAGAATAACAATTTATTATCAAAACGTTAGAGGACTAAGCACTAAAACAATCAGTTTTACAATTTCATAGAATCGCAGAACATCGACATTATTACTTTAACTGAGACAAGAATTTAAAAAAATGGTGTGCAAAATACCAAGCTATTTTCAAGTTACTATCAAAATAGGCATTTATTTTAAATTAAAATGTAAAGAAATTAATCTTCTCAAATATTGATGCTGCTGCTGCCCGTATCTTTTTAAAACAAACTAGTGTAGATATTCTTTGTGTATATATACCACCTTCTAATACAACTGCTGAATATCAATTATTCTTTGATTATATCAGCACTGTATTAGATGTTGAAAATATATTTAACTTACCAAACAAAATTTTATGAATTTTCTGTAGCTTAGGCAAACTAGCAACGTTTTAAATTATATTTTGCGATTACTAGACTTAGTATTAATTACTGATAAACATACTTGCGATGTATCACAGTCCGATGAAAATTTTGTACCTAAAGGTGATTACCACCCAGCTTTAGAAATAAACGTACATTTCTAATTATCAAATACGTCAAATATGATATGCAATTCCTTAAGAAAAAAATATAATTAAAAAAAAACTAATTTGGTTCAACTCTATATAAATATCTGTGATATAAACTGGTCTTGTCTCTATAAATGTATATGTGTTAATGATGCCTGTGATATTTTATACAAAAGCTGTAATAAATTTGTACCAACAACTAAAAAGAAAACTGGCGTAGACAAACTATGGTTAATCAGCCTCGACTTAACATAGTTAAACAACGCATAAAAAGAAACATTAATAAAGCATATTACAAATTTATCAAAAATGCTAAATCAAATATTCCTTAAGATCCAAATCAACTTTGGTCATTTATCCAGACAAAAACAATAACAGTCGCATTCCAGGCGTAATATGGAGATTTGCAAAACATTTCAATAATAATCAGAACAACTATCCCTACACAAGAACATATCAAAGAAGTCATGGGTAACTATTATGTATCTGAAGAAACGGTATTTGATCAAACAAAAAAAATGAAATCAAAGCATACTATAGGTACTAACAACATAACCAAATTTTTAGTCAAAAATACTTTTGTAGTTCTTGTCAAACCGCTCACATACATTTTTAACCCTTAACTGATGACGTGGTTTTTTTGTCACATAACTGATGAAGTGGGGTCATGGGGTACTCCACATGTTAAACAATTATAAAAACTAATCTATACCAAATTATAAACTAATTAAAGTATGTATATACTCTATACTCTTATAGATGGAATTCTGCAAAAAATGGGATATATTTTTAATAAATAAATAACTTGTTGGAATAAAATGCAATAGGGATCATAAAAACACTATTTTAGCAACACATATAATTATATAAATAAAAAAATTTATAAACAAATATAAAAAAAAAAAACTAGTAACGTAAAATAAAAGTTAACTCTTTAATACAATGGATAAATAAAAAAAAAAATATATATATTATTTTGTAAAAATCACAAATCTTCAAAAATCACAATTTAGCATTTTGCGCAAAATTTACACATTTTTTTATGCAAGTTGCACATGCAAGAACTCCACAATACTTGCATATTATAAAGCTTTTTTTTATCTTTGGACGTTGGACAGTCTCCAAATCTTCTTCTCTTATATACTTCACCATTGTTTGCATAATTAAAGGCAAGTTTATGCAACAACAAACAACTCATGTAATTTGCTTTTAAATATTATAATTCAGTTGTAGAAAAAATATTGTTATTACGAGCGGGTCAAAGTACATTCTCACGCACAAAAAAACATGCATTTTGCACACTTGATACAAAAATAACTATTTTTTCCTTGTTACTGAAAATAATATATCAGTACGTACGAAATCAGTACGTATTAGTATGGTGAGGTGGGGTCATTACGTACCCCAAACAAAGTTCAAATAAATGTAATAACCAAACATATTACTCAACTCGTGCGGCAACCACGCAATCTCACTGAACACTAAATGAGCTTAAGCTATTAGGGATTACAAAGTTTTAGGCGCAAGCGTAACTAAATTATTTGAAAATGTTTACTTTGTTGGGGTCACCCACCAGCGGCACCACGACGCCAGTTAAGGGTTGATCTAATATTAAAAACTAGAAATTTTTCAAACAGATGGAAATATGTTAAACTAACGCCGGTTTTCAAAAAAAGAGATAGATCAAACATCAAAAACTACAGGCCTATTTCGCTTTTATGCAACTTTTCAAAATTATTTGAATGTTTTATCTCCAAACAAGTTTATAGCAAAATACATTCGCAGCTCTCTCCGCAACAACATGGGTTCATTAAAAAAAGATTAACACTAACAAATTTAATGACTGTTACGCAAGAAATATGTTAGCAGCATGAACAAGAGAATTCAAACGGTCAGTTATACTAACATATCAAAGGCTTTCGATCGTATGCCTCATGATATACTCATTGAACGCCTGAAAATATACAATATAAATGATAATATTATCAGCGTCATAAA
Source organism: Tachinus rufipes (assembly GCA_963932245.1). Lineage (NCBI taxonomy): Eukaryota > Metazoa > Arthropoda > Insecta > Coleoptera > Staphylinidae > Tachinus > Tachinus rufipes. The sequence goes on along the minus strand of OZ010741.1, from coordinate 86,531,645 downwards.
ATCATACAGGTAGAATTCAACGTGTTGAGTACGAAGGTCATGCATCTTACGAGTATATCGCCACCCGCGGTGTGCCGCCAGGTTCCAACTTGGGTCTTCTTTTATTCCTACTTTTTATAAATTTTATCTGTGAACTGTACAATCCTATTGTGACTTTAAACGACTGTGATATTTTACAACAAAATTTATGTAATTTGTGTGTCAGGTGTAATGAAAACGGTCTTGTGTTAAATGTTTATAAGTGTTGTGTGTTGCCAATTACACGTAATGTGAACACTATAAATTATATCTATAAACTTTTTGATTGTGATATAAAGCGTGTTAGTGAATTTAAAAATTTTAGCTTAACTTTTGGCAATAAACTTACTTTTGTCATCACAATAACTCACCATTAATTAAAATTTTTAAATCATATCACCACATACAACATATATATCCTCTTATCTATTTAATTATATGTTTATTTTTTATGTTTTTTTTTGTTTTTTATTATTATTTTTATAAATTTTTTTTAAATTTTAGTTTTATTTTATTATTGTAATTATTAATTTATCAATTAACTTTGTATTACATATTTCATTATTTACGACAATTAGGTATATTTTATTTTGTAGATATTTCCCTGTAATTGGATATGTATTTTGTCTGTTGGAAAATAAATATTATTATTATTATTATAGACACGTATTATAAAAAAAATATTGTTTTAGAACAGTTTAGTTCTGCAATGCTGCAGTTTCTACTACAAGTTGAATTTAGCTAAGTCTTTCCTTTTTACAAAGTTATAAAACTATATTTGTAAAATTCATATGCAATGCCAAAATTCTGGAAATGATTTCACATTTTTTTTAATTAATCTAAAAATTGCATATGTTAAACGTTGTACTATTTTCTTCACTGGTTTGCTTAATCAGAAAAAAACGTACATTAAATAAATAATAAAAAAGCAAAATTTGTATATATGTATGAAATAAATAAATTGCACGCAAATGTGTATGTTAACCTTTTTACCAGCCTTATAAAAGCTTCATAATACAATAGTTATTTCTACTTTATCATTAAAATATTAACGCTTTGTATGTGCGTTGATTAGGAAAATTTGCGGTGTTTGTTGTGCGACCGTGCACTAAAGTTTGTTTTTATTGAGGGAAATAATTATATGTATATTTTACACAGGAAGTTATTGTATTAAAAAAAGGCTTAAGTCAAGCTCAAAGTTAACTAAAACAGTTAAAGTTTACTTTACTTAAAAGCTGACCCCAAGGCTGTTATAGTTTTTTTTCTAGTTTTAAAAATTGTTGCAAAAAATAATGACAATTTTTTGTTTTATTAATGGTATTTTGTAATAATATAACTTATATGCCTGCATAATACAAGTAAAACCGCATACGGCAGTTTCACTAACAAATAGTCTACTAGATCAACCATTTGGTATTTCATACAGTCAACTTGAGTTTGTCAAACAAATAATTAGTTTTTCCAACAAATAAAATAATGCTTAACACGATAAAATTGATTGATAGAGCAGTAAAGCTTTAATATAAAGTTGAATGTTAATTATTTATTTAAAACGCAAAATACTATTTGTATACTTAAGATTTCAAAATAAAAATCAAAACTGCAATTCTGCTTTAACATTTTTTTTATAAGCGGTAAATTCAGTTGGTACACTAACGCAAATGAGTTTGTAGTACCACATTCCAGAATTTTTATTAGTCCATCCTCGTATATTATCTAAATTTTGTAATTTAAATAACTTATTGATATGTGTCTCATCTTAATATTTCTTTACATAATTTTATCTTTTTTTAATGACCAAAACTAAAATATCCACTTTTTTAATTTACGTATTACACAAGTACCTGTAAGTAGATTTTCGGGGTAAACATAAATGTTGTAGTAAAAAAATTTCTTTATTTTTGCATTTTTTATAAATATTTCTTTATATAGTGCTTAAACAAAATACAAGACAAATTGCCATCTAAACAAATATTTACTTGTAGTACAAAGTTGCTAGAAACCTTAAGAATTATTTATTGACAGTTCAAAGATGTAGGACCAAAACTATTAGGAGAGATTTTTTCAACCGGACTATTGTCACATGAAATAAATTTTCAAATTTATTATTTTATTTTACAAAAATAATTTGTAAATATATATTTTTATGTTGTGATTTATTAAGTAATTCCTAAACATTTTGAATTAAAAAAACAAAACTAGGGCTTCAACCTTTATATAATTTTTTAAACAGAATAAGCAAGAACTCTCTGTTTACAAATTTTAACAACATTTTAATTAGAATAAAAAACAAAAAACCTACATAACGAGTGATAACAAGTTTGGTTTAAAAAAAATCTATATCTAAAAATTAGTCAGTCAAATTTTAATAGCAAAAACGACAATATTTTTAATACGGTTAGCCGTCCGACAAATTACCATTCTACATACTACATCAAATATTTTACTTCTATTCTAACAACAAAACAAGCAAGAAGATTACCGCTACAAAAACCGAAAATTACTACTTTGTTCTCGGGCTCACACTAGCTTTGACGCTCAATCGACACTTAGTATCTGAACAACACTGTCGTATATATATTTTTATTTTATTATTAAATAATACTTTTTATTTTTTTATATATTTTATGTATTTTTTATAGATGGTTTTATTTTATAGTTTTTTGAGTATGTAAGAATTTATATTTCATTGGCATTCAATAAAAGACAACCATTAACCAGACTTAGTCAAAAGTTAACGCCGGTAACAAACGTAAGGCAACATAAGGCATGATGTCTTTACTTGTTTTACCATCAAAACTGCAGAAATTCAACCAGACTTTATATAAAATCTTGTTGATAAATGCTAACAGAACCAAAGAGCTTGTCAATTATCATTTGATATACTTTAAAGCAAAAAAAAATTTTTTTCCAGAACTTGTATCATCTACACACCAAGTGATGCAACCGCCGCCAAGACAACACAATATGATTCCCATTACAAGTGCGTTTCTCAAGATTTCCACAGGAATGAGTAGCCATAGTTGTAGTCCCAACTTGTCAGTTTCAATTAACGGGTACAATAATATATATTTGTATATATATATATATATATATATATATATATTTAAAATCAGCCGTAAAGTAATAACACAAAGTAAGCCCTAAAATAAAACAAATAAAAAACAGATTATCGAGTCATTTTTACACTATTTGAGCGATTAACAAAATAATTCTTACTATCAACAGTATAAATCTCCTTAGAGGCTGCTTAATAACAACAACCCACAGTTCTCCATTAAACTAAAATGTCATGTTCGATCAATTCAAAAAAATGGTATGATATAAAAATATCCGAATGTACCCAAGCACATGGTAATGAGAGCCAGTAACATCTTATTGCTATTTGTGATGCCACAACGACATCGTGGTGCCGATATTATTATTACTTTCATACATGTGCTTCGCAAATTAAACAATATAGTTGTTTTTATAAGTTCTATTAATTTTTAACAAACGAACAGCGATGATGTGATCGTGTTGTGCATCGATTAAATAAAAAAAAAATTACAACTGTTAAATAACAAAGCAGTAATTAACAAAATAAGAAAACATTTTTATAAATTTTACAAGCGGCTCAATAAACCGACGTGCAGTACTCGCAATTGGGATAGAGCCCGCACTTTTTCAATTTGCAAAAAAATACACATATTCTGTGGCCGATAAGAAAATAAAATAAAAATATATAAACAATACAATGGCTGAAATCAAAGTACTATCTGCAATTGTAACGGAATTAAAATTGTCGGTTGATTATATGTCAAATAAATTCGATGACTTTACTGAACTAAATGATGAATTTAAGAAATTACTACAGCAATTTAAAACTGACAACAAAAAACTAAGCGAAAAGGTATCTGTGCTTGAACAAATATGTAATATGTTAGAACAGGGCTTATTAACTACTAATATAATAGTAAGAGGAGTACCCGCTCAAAATGAAGATAAAGATACAAAAGAAATTATTACAAAAATTGCCAAAACAATAAATTATAAAATAAGTAGAGATAGCATATTGGAATGCTATAGAAAAGGAATTAAATCAAAATGTCCGCCAATTATCGTTAAAATGAAATCCGAGAAAAACAAAGAAAAGTTTTTGCAAAAAAAGAAAGACGCAAAAGATTTAACTACCAAAGACTGCTCACTTATTGGAGATAATAACACAATCTTTTTTAGTGAACAGTTAACAAAATACAATGAGGAGCTGTTTTATGAGGCCAGGAAAATGAAGAAAAAAAACAACTATAAATTTGCATGGTCCAAAGACGGAAATATATATTTGAGAAAAAAAAGAAGGATCTCCAGTAATCCGTATCAGAACTCTACAAGATATTGAAGAACTAAAATAAATATTATAATTATGTTTTTAGGTACTATTAACACAACATTTAATGATTCCAGATGAAAGAACGCTTTCCATTGCACATCTAAATATAAGATCACTTATACCATACCTAAGCATCCTTAAAGACATTCTTAAAACTTATTATTTTGATATAATTACCTTATCTGAAACCTGGCTTAATGTAACTGTATGTAGCAATCTTATTAATATTCCTAACTACACTATTTATAGGCAAGATCGACCCACTAGAGCCGGAGGAGTAGCTATTTATGTTAAAAATTCACTTAAAATATCATCTACAATCAAAACACATATTAGAGTAGAGCAATTATGGCTTGAAATAAAAAATAAATCTAATACTGCAGCAATAGGGGTTGCATATAAAACACCAAAATAAATTGTCTACAATTTTTGTCAGACCTTGAAGATACATTATCTTAAACTTCAACTACAGAGAACTTAACTGTTTTTTAGACATACTTGACTCTTTTAACATGCATCAAATAATCGATAACCCTACTCGAGTTACTGACAAAATCTCTACATTAATTGATATTATTGCTTATTCTAAAAATGATAGTAATAAAATTATACAATATGGAAATAAAAACTCTGAAGGTATTGCAGATTATGATCTCGTATACTGTGTTTTCAAAGCTAACATTGCACCTAAAACCTATGGTCCAAAGTCATTTCGATGTTTTCGCAATTTTAACTATGATAAAAAACATAATAACGTAATATTACTTCTAGAGCAGAACAAGAAATGATAGCACAGCTAGAGCATAATCCAAGGACAAATGTGCGGAAAATATCAGACAAAGTAAGAATTGGTGCTACTCTTGTTTGGAGAACCTTCTACAAACAACTGCTCTATCCATACAATATACAACAAGCCTTAAATTTAACTGATCATCAGGCACGTTTGATTTCTACCCAAAAATGCTGAAGACCCGCAGTTTCTTGCCAAAATTCTTTTTACGGATGAAGCCGGGTTCACACGAACTAGAGTTGTTAATTGTAATTGTATGTGGACATCAGACACGTTCTTTATTAAACATTTGGAAGGGTATTGTAGGCGACAGATTTCTAGGTCTTGCTGTTTTACCAAACCGATTAACAGGCGCTGCTTACCTCTACCTTCTGCAGAACACAATGTATGATCTTTTAGACGACATTCCTTTGGCTCACAGACAACAAATGTGGTTCCAGCATAATAGTACTTCAGCTCATTTTTTGATTGCCGTTAGAAAGCATTTAGATCAAACTTTTACACATAGGTGGATAAGAAGAAGCGAACCAGTTTTATGACAAGCAAGATTGCTTGATTTAAACCTTCTCGATTTTTTTAGGATATTTGCCACATTTCTTGAATATCTACAAACTACTCCATTTGATCAACACGCTCCTGTCAAGTCATACACTTACAATAAAAAACAGTTGCCTCCATGGATAACATATACCATTAAACAAATGCAAAAAAAGAGAGACAACGCATATACCCGTTTTAAAAAATCTAAACTACCTGCACACTGGAACTATTATAAAAAATTACGTAATTTAACAACAAAAGCTATAAAAACTGAAAAGAAAGCTTATTATAAATTTGAATTAAGGAACTTGAAACCCAATGCTAAGTAGAATACTTATAGAAAACTGGGGTTACTTAAATATAAAAACGTTGCTATACCATCTAACCTATCTGATCCAAATTCAATAAATAACTTTTTTCTGGACAACCCTAAAATAGACATAGGAAATTGCAACAAAACTAAGCTTCATTATTTAAACACACAAAGTAATTCCACCAACTGTTTTAATTTTAAACATACTGTAGAACCAGTTATCATTAAAGTATATAACCAAATTAAGTCGCAAGCAATGGGCATTGACGGTATAAGCATAAAAATGATTGATCTGTGCTGTCCACATATCTTACCATATATATGTAATTTAATTAATTTTTGTAATAGTATGCACACGTATCCATTAACTTGGAAACAAGCAAAAATAATTCCAATAGCAAAAACCAACAACCCTACAGAATATAAACATCTTAGACCTATAAGTATATTGCCAACAATGTCAAAGACATTTGAAAAAATTCTTAACGCGCAACTCGTCGAATATCTTGCATCTAAAAAGATACTACCAGACTACCAATCTGGTTTTCGGTCTGGTTTTAGTTGTAACACAGCTTTAACAACAGTAATTGATGATGTTATATCAGCAACAGACAAAGGAAATGTTTCATTGTTAGTGCTTTTAGATTATTCTCGAGCATTTGATACAGTAAATCATCAAATTCTGTTGCCTATTTTAAAACACACAGGTTTTACAAATGATGCTGTTAATCTAATTGAAAGTTTTTTTATCAATAAGACAACAGACAGTAAGTAGTGGAAACAAAGTATCTGATCCTAAAACAATAACTTCTGTGGTACCACAAGGATCCATTTTATTGCCCATTTTATATTCTATTTATACAAGTCAAATGATTAAAAATATCAAACACTGTCACTATCATTTATACGCTGATGACACTCAGATGTATCTATCTTTTCCAGAGAGCAAAGTTCATACTGCAATAAACCATATTAACAAAGACATTGAAACAATAGTTCAAGCATCTCGTGAACAAGCATTGTTAATTAACTCCTCCAAAACGAAGGCTATACTTTTTGGAACAAAAATGAATCGAACACGTGTCATTGACAAAATGAACTCTAATAACTTAACAATATCCATTGGTAGTGATAGCGTGCAGCTGAGTGACTCGGTAAAAAGTCTAGGAATTATAATAGATATTAACCTAAAGTTTAATTTGCATATAAATAAATGTATTAGCAGAGCATATGGTAACCTTAAAGTATTATATGCGTCACGCAACTGTCTTAACCAGCAAAGTAAGATTATGTTATGCGATTCTCTAGTATTATCGCCCTTTAACTACTGTGATAGTTTATATGATGCTTGTATTGATTTAGTAACTTGCAAAAGAATAGAACGGGTGCAAAAATCTTGCCTTAGGTTTATATTTGGAATAAGAAAAAGAGAAAGAATATCATATAAACTTAAAGACTCCAAATGGCTTAATATGAAACAGCGACGAACGCTGCACAAATCATGTTTCTATAAAAACATAATTGTCTCTAAAAAGCCGGCATACCTCTATAATAAAATGACATTTAGATTTGATGTGCATACTATTAATATAAGGTTTAAAGGCACTCTTTCCCCACCCAATCACCGTTTGAGCCACTTTCAAAAATGTTTTTCATATGATATATGTAAAACTTTAAATAGTATACCATTTGATATACAATCAGTAAAACCCTATAAGTTTAGAGATGCTTTGTTTAACTTGCTATTCAAAAAAGATGATTAGATGTGCAATGAAACGTGTATATATATATATATAAAGTACATTGTTTGTAATATATATTATACATTTTTTTTTTTAGTTATATATTTTCTTTTTTTTTTGTTATGTTATGTTATGTTTATATGTAAGTGTATAAAGATGTATAAGGATGAATGTTTAAATATATATAGTATACGATTTAAACATTTTTTTTTGTTTTAGTATATTGATTAATTATAATTTTTGTTTTAGTATATAGTTTAAGGGTAGAATGGCAGAACAGCAAGGTACATATGTGCCTAACTAAATTCTCTCCTATTTGCCACCAAGAACATATGTAAAATAATCTATTTTTACTTTAATTATGTAAATATGTTTTGTTGATGTGGTAAATAAATGATTTATTATTATTATTATTTATTACTATTATCAATATTGATAAACATTTGTGTTCAAACCAACCAAACCAAATCCAACGCCTTATAAGATAAAACGGACTTAAAAATTTAAAAAAAATGCTTGCTAACAAAAAAAAAACAAACATAGGGAGCAATGGTAATTGTCCGTGCTGCCAACACTGGTAACGGCATCTGTTTATAAGTAGTAATCCAAAACGTTAAAGCCATCTGTTAGGACACTATTTTACCCAAAACGTTAAGAATTGCAAACTGGATTAAAAATCCAGTCATTCTCTACTAATTTAGAATTGGGTATAGCACAAGCATTGAACAAATAGTTTGTAAATAAGATTAGTAGTAGTATGCGCACAGTTAGCCAAAAATACTCCTGGTAGTGACCAGAACAAAAATTTGTATTTATAGCTTTAATTGTATAAAAACTAATACTAATGACATAAAAACATTCTTTTCAAAAATGTTGTCGGTAAGTTTATATGATTTAAATAAATTTGCTTTCAATTGCTGATAATGGTAAAAGTATTATATTTTAGTGAAAATTTGTTTAGTATCTTTACTTTCTTATAATTAATGTTTAAATCATGTTGAATTTCAAGTTCTATAGAAAGTTTTTTATGATGAGAAGACTTTCTTTTCTTTGCAAAAACTAAAACAAAAAAACAAAACTTGATATATTTGGGTTATTTTTTTTTATTTTTAAATCTGGCAGATGACTCTCTTTAGTCAAATAAAAGCTAATTCTTTTCTTTTTTTGCCGACAACGATCATGTTTTATTTTGTGTAGTTTGTACAAGATACGAAATGAATAATCTTTTTTTTTCTAATTTTAAGCACTAAGGTACTAAAAAACATTTTTTAAACATTTAAAACTAATAATATGATGCGGGGTGAAAAAGTGCATAACTTGTAAAATTTGAAAAAAACAAACAGTACATATTATAATGACCAAATCAAAATGTTTACTTTTTTTATTAACTATAATGCATTCATTAAGCATTTATAGCACTTATTGGATTGAAGTTCCCATTAAGCTTTGAAACATGTAGTGGACATATGTTTCAAAGCTTTTATTGGTTTTACAAAATATTCTCTCAATTTTCAAACATTTTCAATTTTTTCAAATGATTCCAAACATTTCTTTCGCATGTTATGCATACTATTTTTTTTTTATTTTTACCTATCTTAGACCGGTACTTATTTGAGTAAAACAAACTAATCAATTTTGAGCTCAAATTGTTTTTAAAAAAATCAAGATATATTTTTCAAAAAATTTTCGAGAGAAAACTGAATTAAACATTTATATAAATAACATTTCAATTTTTTGAAAATTGCCCAACTATAAAAAAAAAAGTTTTTAAATCTATTGTCTACGTTTGGACTTCAATCTTAGAGACAACAAGGTGTTAGCACACACCGGCCACGCCTTAAAATCTTTGGACTTCTGAGAATTGTCTTAACAAGTAAGTGGCCAAAGACTCAATTACCAACCCGATTATAACCTGAATTTTACCAGGATGTAGGAAATCAACCTAAACAAGCGTAGCGCCTAAACCAAAACTAACGTAAGCCTAAAATTTGATAAATCTTTAATTGGCCAAATAAACAAAAATAAACCTGACTTCAATCTAAAAACCTTATTTATAAAGAACAAAGCAGTGAAGCATATTACAACTAAAAAATGGATTGGGCTATAACAACTATCATGGAGCACAGCAAAGTTTCTTACGCTAGATAGAAAAAATAAAAATCCATTTTATGCAACACAAGGTGCCTTTGACATTGCACACCACAGAAACTTATTCAATTGCTTATGAGAACAAATGAAAACTATAAGATCTAGCAAGTGGCTACGCAGGAAACCTACAAAAAGTAATTGGCCATTTTTTGCGCAGATAATAGCTTGTATCGGTGAAGTGTTTCAGAAAACAGCAAACAAACTATGATTTGATTGTTTAATTAAATTTGTAAACACAAATACAATACAAGCACGGCTCAAACCACAAAACTAGTCACGAAAGATTTTATAAAGCACTAAAACGACCGGTCCTCAAATATGTAAGCTTAGCCGGGCTAGTTTACAATATACTCTTGCAAATGACCAAAAATGTGATCACTAAGATTATTGTTTAAAGAACTGAAACAACAAATGTTGTTCCAAATTGCACCTCAGCTAAGTAAAAACGTTACGTTTAGGCCGTCTCAGTTTTAAAATTATTTTATTAACCCTTTTGTCACAAATTTAGCTGATTGTTGATGACACATTTATCCAAACTTTGAGCAATTCAGTTACCTTAGCATATAACGACAATTTTTTTAATTACCTCTAAACAATCCAATTCAAACTTCTGAACACTCAGAACCACTATCCAAAACAAACGGATACTTTGGAAAAAACCAAGTGTAAAAATTAATAAAAACGGACCTTGACACCAAAAGCTTAGACATTCTGCCTCTAGGTATTATGCCCAGTTACTTTTGTTTGCAAGCACGTACCTCACAATCGAATGCAAAAGAAAGTTAAAAAATTAAAGTTTTTTTACATTTTTTTTAACCAACAATATGAGCAAAAGTTGATGGACGGTCACTACTCAGAGGTTTGGGTTACTTTGATTGCAATAAATGTCACTGGTCTGGGATTAATAATTTCATATTACTAGTCACTAGCTCTAAACACTCTACCAGCTAGCCAGTTTTCTACCTCCTACCATTAGTGAGATTCAAACTATTAGCACTCGTACTAACGTAAGAGACAGAAAAATTCTCAGTTATGGTTTGGGAAAGACTACACGTACTTTGTTGGAAATGCTGCATTATATAACGTAGGACTACCTAATTATATATATTACAAATATTTGTGCAATGTAATTAAAATACATAATTAATGTTACATAAAATTGTGCAGTAATTTAAATTGAAAATATTGAAATAAAACATTTCTCTCATTATTATTTTAATTAAATTCTATTTAGAAATAAACGAACCTTTCAGTTTGTTTCATAATTAATATCCAATCTATTAATTTCAATTTAATTTAGCTGTTATGTAATGTTTGAATATTGCGTTATTTGTTTAAAATCATGTTAACACTAAAAATTTATTTTATATTTTTGCTTCATTAAATTTTTAATTAAATATAAATTATTATACTTTTTATTTATAATCTTGTACGCTAATAATGTGTCATTTGTAATTAACTTTAATCTTTTTTGTACTAAAATTAAGTGTAAAAATAAACAAGATATTTTATGTTAGGTTTTGCATATTGTATTTAAAAAAAAATCTGTATCTATTTTTAATATTAGTAGTATTTTTGTATGCATATGTACTTGTCATTTTTGTGATGCAGTTGTAAATAGTTTATTATTAAAATATCAAAAGTAAAAAGCATACCATAATAAACAAAAAGTTTTGATCATATAAATTTGATATTGTTTATGTTATATAGAATATTTATTGTTATATTTATTCTGTTGCTACTATTTATATTATTATTATTTTATAAATATGTACAAAATTTATTAATTAAAGTAAATTAATAAATTATAAACTATTATATTATATTTATGTAATTAAAAAGATGGGACAATTTCAGCATTTCTTGTACATTACATAAATTTATCTAATATATCAATCATTTTATTCCAGCTGCGAATTTAAATTTAAATTGAAAATGCTACCTGGTTCTGTCGAGGGGACATAAATCAGGTGAGGATAGAAGCAAAAATATCAGACTCACCTGCAAAAAAAAATAGAGAAACAAATTAGTCAGAGCGACAAGTGAAATGTACAATTTATGTCTGAAGTAAATTTATTTCATACATTGTATGCTTTAGAGTTGGAAAATGTTTGTTTACAGAAAAATATATATTATTCAGAATATGTTAAGTCTTTATGTTCGCAGTCCTCGTATTTATAGTTTTGCTAAAAAAAGAAAGGCTTAAATATAAAATATATATTTCGATAAATAAATAGAGACGTAAAAATACTCGGTTATTTTTCGCAATATCACAAATCATAAAAACGTCAAGAAAGAATTAAATCATTCCAATATCCACTTAACCTTTTGCGCCAATAGTTTATGTAGGTACTCAGGAAAAAGTTTTGTTCGTTTTTCTCAGTGGTAATTTGTTACACAGCAGGCGTATCTTGTGCAGACTATATTTTGCAGGCAGTGTTGTTTTTTGGGGAGTTAGCGCGTGTGTATATTGAAAACACATTAAGTTTCTTTGGGGGCCGGGAATATTACACCAGTCGGTGTATGTTGCTGGAGTATCGAGAGGCCTATATATAACATGAAACCGAGAATATACGGTCAGTTTGATAAAGGTCTTGTAACGGATGCGAACACTATACAAAAGATGAGAAATAAGAAGGACGGACGGCAATGGCGCATGTGGACTAGGCCAAAGCATCCTTTCATGCCAGCCGATCGCTTGAGGCAGCCTTTTGTAACTGCGAGATACTGAAAACTGCATTATTATGCCGCTCCAGTGGAACATCCTTTCAAACAAGTGTGTGATTACAAGTGCAAAAAGTCTAGTAACGCTATCTGCTCTCAACCGCTCGTTCCCATGTCGCGACAACCAACATAACGGACACAAAATCAATCGTGTTACATATTTATTGCAACACGTCTCAACCGCAACCTTAATTGTGAAACTTTCAATGCGGATCTTATTTACAGAGCTTTTATTATAGGAAATCAATATCTTTGCTATTATAGTTCACTACTTCCAATCAAATTACTGCAAAGTTTTGCATCATATTATATTTTGTAATACATTTACAAATTAGTTACAATAATATTTTTTTAATGTAATTGCAAAATAGATATTTTAAATCATTTAGAATTTGACAAGAACACTATTTTAATCGTATTAACTCAGTTATTGCATTACGGACATAATTTATAATGTATGGAGATTTTGTCCAATTGCGGATATTGTACAATACACAGTGGAGCGTTATAGATGTCTAAGCCTCATGTAATATTTTAAACTAGATATGTGTTTACTGCACATGTAAAAGATACCAAACAAAAAAATTATTTAAAATATAAAAAAAAATTAACTTACTTACTGTACACAAAACAATCATAATTAGTAGCCTAAATTAATTTATATTTTTATAGCATTAGAAAAAAAATTAAAATTGTTGTTGATTTATTTGTAATACTTATAGTTTGCGGCATTAAAACTAAAAATTACTCAATGAAAATAAAATTAATTATTAAGTATTTATTAGTTAAGATGATTTAAAGATTTTTATACTTTAATATATATTTTATTTTATAACAAATCCCTAATTTATAAACAAGTTAGTAATTATGTGCCTGAACATATCTGTCAAAAATTGCTACATTAATATTAAACTTTAAAAAATGTTACAACATTTGTCAACAACTTACTTAAACTGTCAAAGAGTCTTCAGCATTGTGTAAATATACTATAAGTTGTTAAGTAACTTTCCAAATCTGACCAATTGTATTCTAAACTTTTACTTTACGTTCATAAAACTGTCAAACAATATGAGTATTACTAAATCTGTAAAAAACTATTCAGAATGTTATTGAGAAGATATTATAAAACGCGATCATTATGTCCGTTTTCTAAAAAAGGCCGGAAAATTAGTAAAATTACGGAAAATCAAAAGAAATGTTCTCAAAACTTATTTTTAGCAATTAAGTGTTATATTTTACCGTAGGGCATGCAAATCTATTTTTTTTTTTATTTTTGCGAAAAAGTACTGTATTTCAGAAGTATCATATTCAAATTTTAAGTCTCCAGGTGTAGCGGAATCAAAATTATCAAAATTATCAAATTTTCAATAAAATGGTATTTTTCCCATTTTTTGCAAGAAATTTGATATAAGTTACACCTTTTTAATTATGATATTTGACAATTTTTTGCTTATTTACAGCACAAAATCTGAAAGGAGACAAAATATTCCTAAAAAATTAAATGGCCGCAATTTACATTATATTGTAGAGTACGTAGAGATCTAAAATTTTAAGGTTCGTCATATTTTAGTACCCCAAACATGTGTACAAAATTTGAGCATAATTGGAGATGTCGATGTAGGGACGTTAGTCCAAACTATCGTGGAATTACCCTATATTATTTTTTTTAATTTTAAAGTCTTACTTGTATAAAAACTATTGAAAAATTTAAAAACGGAATAAACACATCACACACAAAATTTAAACCTTCCAACTATTTTTTTCCGTGCTGACTAGTATTAACATTTGAAGAAAAAATGAGTTTTTTTTAAATAAAAACACTAAAATTATCTATCGTTTTAAAATAATATCACGATTTGCGAAAAGAAAGTTTACAATATCTTTATCTTCACATTTTATTCAGTTCTTTTCTGTCATGAGCGACTGCAATTGTTTTTGTGTATTTAATGTCATTATGCCATCGTGTTAGGAATCTTTGATAGGTTTTTTTTAGCTCTGAGTGTATTCTATTTTTTGTCTATCTTCCGTTGTTTAGCTTTGCAACATATTCACTTTCTTTTTGCAAAAAAAAAACTGTTTTTTTTGCGGATTTTTTGTTTTTATCCTGTACTATAAGCCCAAACATTTGTTCTTTTTTTTTACGTTGTTTTATTTGGAGAGTATTACAAGTTGCTTTGATAAATGTTAAGGTTTTTGCGCCATACGTCATTACTAGCAGGATCCATTAATTAAACTTAGCCGGATCTCAGTTGTAAATACCTTGCGCATTTTCTCAAATGCTGCCAAATCTAACGCTACTAATTTTTGTAATTCTGTTGTTTGATTTTCTCTGTTAATTTGATTCCATGTCCCAACTAAACGTTGCGGTATCTATAATCATTTTGGCATTTCTTCTAGAGTTTCTATGATGGCATTTAGCTCAATTGTATCAAATGCCTTAAGTTTTGTAGTTATTATTTTGTTGTACAACTTATACTAATTATTGAAAAGATTGATTGGTCTGTAGTTTGCCAAGTCTGTGATATCGCCTTTTTATGTTTAATATTAATTGTATAAGAACAGCACACACAACATTTTAATGTTGTAACTTATATTTAAAGCCAACATATGTTTACGTTTGAAAAAAGTTTCACCCTTTTTCATATTTCAATAAAATCCCTCAATAAAATTGATCCTTTAAACTAAATTGCTTCTAGTGCCGGTAATTGTTTGCATTAAAACACTAAATTTATCTTAAAATGTAAAATCTTATCCGCACTATAAAAAAGTAAATTAAAAGTTTGAAACTGTGCGTGTATTGTTTTAATAGAAACTGCAAAGTTTTCAGTTTAATAATTTGAAAACAGTAAATATTTTAAGTGTCCGTCTTACTTAATTACAAAAATGATAAATATTTTTAGTGTTTTTTTAAACATAAAAAAAAATGACACCAGTGACCACAGTTCTTTATTTTGGTCTCTTGTTCGTCATTTTTATAGAGAACATTTATAAAATTTAGAAAGCAAACCTCCTAAATTTTATTAAACATCATTTGCATTGGTCGTTTATTTATAATGTATTTAATGTATTGTAAAATTAAGTTTATAGTTTTGTTATTAAGTCGTTTTGCAACCTACCAGAAAAAAAGAGTGTTTTATTATAAAAATTGTTGATTTAAGCAGTTCTCAGATTATTTTATTTGAAAAGTTTGTAAAGATATTATGACAATTTAGAACTACTAAAAGACTTTTTGTTACATATGCCAATTACAAATAAATTTTTAGGAGTTTTTTTAAAAGACATATTTTTGTCACTATATGCTATAATTGCAATTTAAAACAATAGTATGTAATAAAATAAACATGTGTTTATTGACAGAATCCTAATAAAATAAGTCAAGATAGTTAACATAAAGCTAAATTATGTAAAATACAGTATAGTATGCCCATATATATATATATATATATATATATATATATATATATATATATATATATAGTGTCTTTACGACATGGCCTTAAATTATCTCAGCGGATTACTTTATTACTAATCGCTTTGGGGAGACAATTATGTTATTTTGTATTATATACCATAAATAGCTTATATCATCTCGATGTTTAACGGTAAAAATATTATATTAATATAAAATATTTTTACCCTTAAAAATTACCTCGGGCTCCAGGTATATAATACAATCATAATTGGTTGTTGATGAAATAATCCGTTAATATAAATTAAGCCCATGTCGTAAAGATACTATATCTATGGACTTACTATACATATATTATGTTAATGCATAATTATCAGCTTTTAAAGGGTTTTGCTCATTTTTTCTAAAGCAAATCTGAAACTTATAAAGGTTTAACATCTTTCCGAGTGTTTTATGTTGACAAACAACTGTAGACTAATTGGTGATAAAATTTTCAGTTACTATCTTAGTGCACAATCTTTGTTAACGGCCAAAAAAGCCTGGTTATCACAATCTAAATAAAAACTTTTTTCCGATTTATTGTCTAATCGTTGCCTTGCTGAAAAGACCGTTGAGATTGACATAAATTTGATAAACATTGATAAACATGTAATAGGTATTTTCTTTGATATTTCATGTGCATTTAAATATTAATTTTTTAATAAAATAATTTAAATGTGTAGGATTTAGTGATAAGTTTTTGCATTTTTTACGATTTTATCCATCCAATTAACAAATATTTGTTCCACAAGGGTCCATACTTGAACCTCTTCTTTTTTTAGTTTATATAAATGATTTGTCAGATGCTATATTACACAAAAATATTTGCAGACGACTTAAGCATATTGGTATCAGCTTTAAATGTTGATGACGTTAAAGAAAAAGCTACTCAAACAATAAAACAATTTACAATGTGGTGAAATAACAATGCTTTAATAGTCAACATAGATAAAACTTAAAAAAAAATTAATATATTTTTCCAAACGACGTGTTTTACCATTGGGGTTTAGTATCAATGTAAGTAACATTATATACAATTTAACTTTAACTTACATTGATTACAAACTTTTCTGGTCAATTTACATTAAAAATGTTTGTAAAAATCAAGCCTTTTTTTCAACTATTCAGTTAAAAGATAATCTTAAGGTTGATGCTATGCCTTAGCATACTCACACTTTTCTTTGAATATTCTTTTAAGGGGAAATTCATCTTAAACACAAAGAGTTTTTGTGTCACAAAAAAAAAATTAGATTAATTTTCAATATTTCGATTATCGAATTTTGCAAACCATTCTTTATTTGCGAAAATGTTTTAAATTTTTCTTGTATATTTATTTTTAAAACTTTATGTTATTTTAAAATTAATTTAAATATGTTTCATACTTTGTAAAGTAACCATAACTAATCAACACCATAGAACTGCAACTTTTAATAAAACATATTTTTGTATTAAGTAGAATAAATTAGATAATGATGTTAAATCTGCCAATATAAAACTTTTAAAAATTAAAACAAAAAAACTGTTATGTAAAAAAGAGTATTATAGCATCGATAAAATGATTGATAATTCACTTACTTGTACATCTTATATATTTACTATTTGTGTTTTTTTTACTTATACAACCATATCAACATTGCAAAAATATCAATAAATTATCTTATCTTAAAAATGGGTTTTTTCTCTTTCTCAAAGTAGTACATCAACATAGTTTTGTTTTTCATTGATTAACTAATATACATAAGTGTGTGGTCAACTAGTGTTAAGCGTTGTTTTTAACACAATAAGTCCGTATATAAACAATAACGTAAAAGCATAAATGAGAGACAGTTTAAAATAACAATTGATCCTAAAAAAATGTTAGAATTTATAAACAATTCGAAAAACAATCTTAAAATACCTCCTAGCATAACGTACTAGTACTACCAGTAATCTATTCAATGTTACTAATAATACTACTAATAATAAAAATGCACAAGTTTTATCAGTTTATTTTGTAAAAAACAGTATTTACTAATTTTCAAAATATTTACCAGAATCCATTAGTAACAATTATTAGTTTTAACGAATCTGTTTTAATTAATGCTTGTAGTTGAAAACTTAAATCGCAATGACGTAACTAATTATAGGCCAATAACGTTAATAATTCAATAATAATAATAATAATACTAATACTAATAATAAATAAACTTTATTTCTACTTGGGAATTACAAATAGGAAAAGGCGAAGTTTAGACTAGGTCTGTTCTACCACCTAACTTTAAGCGGCTTCTAGACGTTCAATATTATAGTCAATATATTGCACAATTGTTGATATTGTACAATAATATTGACCGTCTGTAGAGCATATTGAAAGATTGCAGAATATATTGAGTCAATCAGAACGATTTTGATTTTAATTTTTTTGAAGCTATATCTAACGCAGTAGTCACACAAATTTCTAGCAACATATTGTACAATAAATTGTTCAATATTATTAATAATAATATTGATCGACTCGGGGACCTTTACAAATTTGCACAATAATTTTTATTCAGATTTTTGTACTGCACTACACTGCACATATTTCAACTGCATCAACTCCATCCAAACCATGGTACATGTATCAATAATAATTATTGTAGACTTTCTATTTTAATATATAATTTAGATTACAAAAAAAATTTCAACATGACATTTCAAATATGAACTAAATTATTTGAAATAATGTTGTACAAACCTTTATAGCGTAAAATGGGTAAATGGGTTATTGACACCGTTAAGCAATTTCCGCTACAAAAATATGTTTAACTAAGAACAGAATACATATAAATTAATAGCCAATGCAAATAATTATGAGAATTCATCTAATTGAGATTTATTGCAAGCAATGTGATCCGTCGAAATATTAAGCTTATTTATATTTTTTTAAATTTTTTTCATCAGTGAGTTCTTTGGAACTATTCAAATTAGTTAAATTGTCAGTTTTAAACATATAATTTTTGTCAAGAATTTCTTGATTCGTTAGATGTTGCATTGATTACTTAAAACAAGATCTTTTTTGTTATAGTTAATATCAATGTTTTGATTATTAAAAGAGTTAGCTATTGTATAATTTTTTTAAAAGATTAAATGTTCATTATTTTTGCATTGATTATTTGTAATAGTCTTGTTTTATTACACTTAACGTCAATATTTTGATTATCAAAAGAATGAAATACTTTACCGTCAAATATAGTATAACTATCTTGAAAGATTAAATGTTCATTGTTCTTGCATTGATTATTTGAAACAAAACTGTTTTTATTACAGTTAATATCAATACTTTGATTGCCATCAAAAGTGTCAAATATTTTACTGTCAAATATTGTACTAAGGTTCTCATTAATTTCAGTAAGAAAAATGTCAGTAGTTTTTTCTTTTTAAAATACTTGCCACAGTTTATAAAATGTTACATAATCTTCAGAAAAAAAATCTGTATTTGATCTCTCATTATTGATTGATTCAAAAATGGCAATCTTGTTTTCACCCACAATTCTTTTAAAATAATCACAATTTAATAATACATCTTCATCGTGTGTTTCGTTAACTACAAATATTGTATAGCCTTAATGCGTTTGGATTTCAAAGATGTAACCCGGTTGTTCTAAAGCCGTTAGAAATAATTTCTGATTTAAGGTTGTCTACAATAAGTTTTTAAAATTGGAGAAACTTTATCTCTTGTCAGTTGATCAAAAAGATGATCTCTACTCCAAATATTGACTGCTTTCTTCCAAGCATCTTTTAGTGATTTAAAAGCAGAAACTTCAGCAGGTTGCAAATAATAAATAATAAAATAGGATTTAGATAAAATTGTTTTTTAATATATAAAATTCCTTATTTATTTTAATATTTTTATATGGTTTTTATTCGACTAGCTTAATGTAATATTTTTTGACTACTTTTTTTTCTGTCCACTTCATTTTGTAACTACATTTATAAAAAAAAAATTATCTTGTATTGTAGTGCTGAAGAAGACAACAGAAGTTGTTGAAACGTTCACGTATCTATTTAGAATGTTTTAATTAATAAAATAAATTGAGTTTTATTAGAGTATTTTGTTTTATACAAAATTAATCATCTGTATACCTAATTTCAGGAAAGACGTTTAACCAATTACATTTAATATTGTACTAAGTTTATAAGTAATATGAAATTTATGCTCATCGAGAAATAGAATTATGGGAAATTGGACATCATTTTGTTTTAATTATAGATGGAATATATTAGCAATATACTCGTAAAATACATTACTTTTTATCCAGCCCTTGTCACTTAATTCAATACTCCAATCTTTTGGTACAGAATCAGCAATATTTTGTAGAAACCTTTTGTAAAGACAAATAATCATTGGAGGTGTTGTCACACCAGTTGCCAAAAACGTAAACATTACTGTTAAGTTTGATTTGGCTTGGGGCTTATCTACTTCGTACACATTATTTGATACTTTGGCAGCTAATACTTTATTTTATTTTATTCCTAGTTGAAAGTTTGTTTCATCACCATTATATATTCGGTTAGGGTAAGATAATATATCAAAGTCATTTTTTTTTCTTTAAGGTAACTTTCAATTGAATTGAACCCATTTTTTATATCGTTTTCGGATATATTAGCACTAGCTGCTTTAATAGCTTCAGCAGTCCTTAAGCTAATTGACGGAAGGCGACGCAAAAAGCTTTTATACCAACAGTCGCCTGGGGTATTATTTATAAAAGGATTAGAGGCCTTCTACATTGATCAAGGAATACCTTAAAACTGGCCTGAATGTCTTATTTCCGGCGAGGAAATCCTTTTCTCTGACTGTCAATAATCCACTTTTCTAATAAATCTTCTTCTTTTTCAGTGAGATATGTCTGTGACCCATGTGAAGTTTTGGTAAATTTGTCGCTTAGTCTAAACTGTAATGTTTGTCTAGGTACTTCATATAGCTCAGTCGCTTTTTTTTAGACATGCCATTTTTAATTGCGCCTAACGCTAAACATATATCTGCTTCTGAATATTTTTTTATTTTTCCTAAAAATATTTTTGGTATTTTTTAAGACTTAATTACAAAATATTAATAAAAAAAATTTAAGTTCATGTCAAATAATAACATTTTTGTATGTTTTTTTTTAACTTTTAAATAAGTTATTGTATAATTAAGTATAATTAATAAATTAAATAAAAATATTTGCAATTATAGGTAAGTAAGTTAATTCATAAAAATGCTAAATTTAGAACATGCCAATAACTAAAATACAATCATATCTTGTAATATCTAATTATTGGCATGGGTTCCAATTAATAAATATCATGTTTTTTTAATGTCAATTATTGGCATGCCAAAAACTTATAGTTATTAATATAAATTGCGTTTATAAATGTCATAAGATAATGCAATAATGTATAAATACCGTAAGTTACTTTTGTTTGTATAAATTTTTACAACTTTTCATGAATAAGCTCAATTTTAAAATTTTTAGATTCTTACGATATTCACATGAAACGGTCTAGACTACAACACGCTTGGTTTCTAACTGTTATAAAATTGATGTAAAGTTGGCTAATTTCATTCCAATAAATAAGCAATGTTGCCAATAGGTAAAACTAACGTTTTATTAAACATATGTTTCTAATAAAATGCTAGTGATTTTAATATTAGTCAAAACGTCCAAGAGTGCCAATTACTACTATTGGTGCCAACAACTGCCATGTTTACCTACATCATTTTACTTTAATAATATACTGCCAATTGTTGCCTGCTATTATAACTTTTGTGCATCAGTTTCTACTGATTATTTTGTTTTATTTTGTGCTAGAAGCAAATTAAAAAAAAATACATATTGTACATTATAAGTGTATTTTTGGCCAATAATGTTGAGGTTTAATAAGTACGTTTTAAAAATACCAAAAAAAATTTCTGTAATGCTATATTCTTTAATTTGTGTAATCAATGATTATTTTTTATAAATTTTGACATGTATTTTAATTGTTTCTAATCGTTTTTGATCAAGCCTTATTTTAGAAAGCTCTTCATAAAACGTCAAAAATTGTGTTTGGTATTTTTTGAAAATCATTATAGCTTCAGTTTTATTAACCATCTAATTGGAAACCTAAATTTAGGAAGCTTTTTGGATGCTTTAAAATCTTTGCGGTGTTGATTTCACTATTCAGTTATTCAAGACATTTTTTAGAACGCACTAATGACACCTGTTCCAACAAGAGCTTGACTGACCGTAGTATGTTAATTGTACTACTACTACAATAGAATATTAAAAATTTAGATTTATTAGTTTTTTATTAATGTTTGCTGATACCTTTTGCAATTTTTGTCGTAATTTGAATTTGTAATTTACAAGTCTAAACTCACAGTCCAAGTTCAAACATTATCTTTAATAAATCGATATCAAAAACCGTCATGACTTTTAATTAAACCCTCAACAGACAATAATAAATTTATTTCCAATACATTACAAGAAGCACAAAAGTATTTCACACACAATATTCAAATACACAACGTATAGCAAGTCTATAAATTAATTAAATATAACTGTGTTAGATGTAATTTAAAAAATATACATATTTTAATATGTGTTCAAAATGACAAAAAACTAACAACTTCGATGTTTATATCTATTCATATAATAAAAACTACTAGACTCACAAAGTACATTTTACGTTTTTGCGAGTTTCAGTGAATTTAGTATTCTGCAAAATAAAGCCTAATGTTTTATAGCATTATTTTGTTGTTTGAATTTAGTTTTTAATTGACATTGGTCATATTATAATTCTTTAACACGGGTAGTAAATTAAAATGCGCTGCAAAACGACTATACTAAAATAATAACAAAACTTTAATCTTAATTTTACAATACATTAAACACATTATAAATAAACGACCAATGTAAATGATGTTTACTAAAATTTAGGACGTTTGCTTTCTAATTTTTATAAATGTTCTTTATAAAAAATGACGGACAAGAGACCAAAATGTAGAACTGTGGTCACTAGTGTGATTTTTTATGTTAAAAAAAAAACACTAAAAATATCCATCATTTTTTTTTTTAATTGAGTATGTTTTACACTAAAAATGTTTACTGTTTTCAAATTATTTTTCAACCTTGCATTGCAGTAACGTGAACAAAATTTTAGTTAAACTAAATTTTTTGCATTAAAACACATAAACTGTCTAAGTACACTATCTTGTAAAACACCACTTAAATGTATACAAACAAATAAAAATGGTCATTTACTACAGGACAACACTGTCCTGTAGTAAATCTTTTTGATTTAATAATTTATTAGACAGTTAGTAATTGCTACTTATAATTTGGTAACTATCGGATAGATAGTGATCAAAGCATCTAAATACTATAACATTTAAGCAGTAGTTCTTGATTTATTTTAAATGCATTGTGCTAACCGTTTTAAACGATTGTTTAATGTCTAAAAATAATGCAAAAATTTTATTTATATGTTTTTATTTTTATTTTATTATTAAAAAACCATGTGTTTTTACGGAAATTTGGTTGTCTGTTAATAAACTTTTATGTGAGTTATTTTTTATAAATTAGAATATTTGTTCTATTTAATTTTAACAAATCATTAATATTCTCAGCAGATAAAGACAAGTTAATTATGTATATTTAAGATCGAATAACCAATGACATAAAAACATTGTTTTATTTATAAGTTTTATATTAATATCATCTGCATTAGATTTGTTTGTAAATGCCATTACTATATTTTTAAATTGTTTTATATTTGTAAGTGAAATAGAGTTGCCAATTGGAAAAATTTAATATGCTAGCCTGTGGAAAGTATTTGTTGTATTTAAACAAGAACATTGATAGTTTTTTGAAATAAAAATTGTTACGTTGTTTTGTTAGTATTATTTTCTAGTTTTCATCCCAAATATTTTTGTTTGTCTTGTTTTATTAGAAAATTACTTTGATTCTATTTTTTTGTACCAGTCCAATTTAAACTTTTATATGATTTAACTTTTTGTTGACGCAGTTTTATAGTTTTATTTAAGAGCAATTATTTATTTTAGTAGTACTAATTACCGAGAAGTGAATGACAGTGCTTACATTATAAAGAAAACAATTATATTAGTGGAGGCAAAGTTCCATTCACATGTAAGAAAGTCTGCTTCATTTAGAGTGATGTCATTTTTTTTTTTTAATTTGTTGTTTTTTTAATGTATTTAAAGTATATTACTGAGGTCTCATAATTAGTTATTTTAGTGTCTTAAAGTGTCAATAAGTTATTAAAAAAAAACCTTGCAGTTGTAAATATATTATGCTTTTTGAGTGAACCGAGAAGTATTAGTATAAGTTTGTTGTTGGAAATAGTGTAGTTCTGTGCTTTTTGTTATGTAATAAATATTTATTTTTTAACTGTTACCTTAATTTGTAGTATTATAACAGCAATAACAACTTTGGCGTAATTCTTTTTTTCACTAATAGGTAGTTATATTTGAAATTAAGAATAAAATCTCATTTTGTAATTGGAAATTAAGATTGTTGCAGTCAAGTAATGTTTGTGTAATATTACTACAATTATTTGTTAATATTTGATAATATCTCCAGAAAGATGCCGACCTTACAACAGCTCATTTACTTGATCAAATGCTACGGTATTGGATAGGTGTTCTATAAATACGCAATTAAAGTTTTCCACCGAATATTTCCCGGTGTGCAAGTATCTGATTATGCTTTAAGAAATTTGGTACATTAATTTGATGTTTATGTTGATGTTAAAAACAAATAGATTTATGATAAAAATGATGTTGCAATTGTTAGAATCAGTTAACAATAATCACCGACTTCCTTTGAGAGTAAGAGCAAATCAGCTGGATGGTATACCTAAGAGTCCCATAAAATAATATTTTGTTCACAAATAAATTTCACGCATTTAAACCAACTCGCCTTTATAATAAACTTCAAAAAAACAATGATTTATACCGACTAAAATTTTCTTTATTAATTGGTGAACGCATAACTTGAACGTCGTAGTTTTTACCACCATATCATATTCAGTATCAAATCTACGTTCACAACAAATGAAATACTTTAGTCAAAATTGTTGTTTTTGGGCAAAAGATAATCTACACGTTAGTATTTATACACACAGTCAAAAATTTAAGAAAGTTAACGTATGGTGTGCGTTAACCTGCAATAAAGTAACTGGTCCATTTTTCCTGGATGGAAGCTGAACGCAAATTATTATTTGAAAACTCTTAGCGAATACTTTTATCCTCAATTGAATGAATAAAATTTTGTATTTTGAAGAAATATGATATTCCAAATAATAAATAAATATTTACTAATAAAATAAACTGAATATTTTTAAACTAAATTAATTCATTTAACAAGTTTCATTCAATTAAGTTTTGAAGCTGAAGTAAATGATTGCTTTTTAATTTTATAGTTAGTTCCTTTATTAACTTTGGAGTTGATGAAATAGTTATATTGTTTCAGCTGTTATTGGAAGAGAGCTTTTATCTTCTATTTGTATGGGATTGAAGTTTGATAGTAAATTTTTACTGCATCAGTGTTACCTGTATGAATAGTATGTATATTATTTTCAACAACTTGAGTAACCAAACTTATTAATTAGTTGTTAAGGCAAGTTTCTTCAAGTTGACTAAAACTATGAACTTTTCCTTGAATTAATAGGTTATTTCCTTGAACAAGTTTGGCGTTGAGCAACTTATTTTTAGAATGTTTCGAGCAATAAATATTACGTTTTATAATGTACATTATACTATATAGTATAATAAAATTAGTTATAGTTTTTTCCTACAACAATATTAGGCTTTGGAAAGCTAGAATACGTTTACTCCATAAATTTGCTGCTACGTTTTTAAGTCGTATAAATGTATCCAAGTTTTATCCATGGTAAGAAAGCGTAAAAAATTAAAATTTTCTTCAAAACAAGCACATATTGAGCACGATCATTTGTTCTTTGTTTTTGTATGGTCAACATTAAGTCTTGCACGCGCTCATGAAAAATTTTCAGTGATATTTGCTTTATTCCTTTTTTATAGAATTTGTCATAAAAGTTGGCCGTTGTGGTATTTTCTCTCTTAACTTTATTTAAATATAGATAGATAAAGTTTGTTTTTAAATTTTATTGCACATTTATTTTTGAACTTTTTTATGTAAAAATGTACAGTAACACTTTAACACTTTTAGTAAATTGTTCTTAGTTGTTATCGTAAAGCTATTTGCTCTTGTTTAAAGAAAGTTGCATAATGTAACTATATTTTTCACAATACCACATCGTAGTTTGATCATTTTGGCTATTGCAATCTGTGCAATCTAGCTATAGCTAGCTAGTCTTAAAGTACGGCCAAATTGTCAAATGAATAAAAAAAAAACAAATTAAAAAAAACATTTATGAGAATTGATTAAAATATAGGAAAAACCAAATATACAAAAAAATTTAAAAGAACCCTAAAGAAAAACACAAAATAATTCAAGAATATATCAATAAAAAAACAAAGTAGGTAAAGAAAGAATCAGAGGTAATTGAGTACAAAAAAGTAATGTGTAATAATAGAAAAAATAAATTAAGAACAATAAAAAGTGAAGGAATTTTAAACAAATAAAACATTTTTAACGTACATATACAGAGAATCAGGCTCCAAGTGCAGTAATAACTATAAAAACATTAACATTACCAAAGATTGTCAAAAAATATTGAAATTATAGCTGTTACTTTCATAAAAACGACAACAATAAAAAAAAGTTGATACACCGTATCAACCTTATTTAAAATACTTCTACAATTGGCCCAAAAAATAAAAAATAAAATGCAACAAAATGTGAGGAACGATTACTTATTAACACTCAGTTTTTTTGACAACCAACTTTATAATAAAAAAGTTACATAAATAGTACCTAAAGGCTAGATAAAAAATCATTAAGTACCTACAAACAGGTATTCTTAGAAGTAGAAACACAAATTAATGAAAGAAAGTAGTTTAATCATTTAGATTTTATTATAATAAAACTATACAAAAAAAAAAAATTAGGGCTTGGACAAATTTAAATTGTTATAAAACAAACTAACTTTCATATTTTAAAAACAAAAAAGAAAAAAATTCTTTTAAAAATGATGCAAAATATAATGTTATATATAACTATAAATAAAGAATACAAAACCAAAATAAACGTCGAAAAAATTAAACATTAGAGGGAATTCTGCCAAATCACAAAATTTAACCTCATTAGAAAATAAAAACATAAGAAATAGGATCAAAAGAATAGACTTACACAGAACAAAGTTAAAAAAATAAATATAAAATTGACATGTACAAAGAATCATTAAAAATAAATAGATATAAAATCACAGTTACTAGAAAAGTGCAGAAAATTGTTAAAAGTAAATGAAAAACTACTAACTTGGCACAATAGAAGAAGAGAACACAAACAGATTCAAAATACTAAACTAAAAAAACTAAATAAATGAAATTTTAATACAAAGAAAGTGTTTAAATAATTGTTTGTATATTTTTTACAGCAATGTACGAAAATATAAGGTAATTATTATTTAAAAAAATACTTATGAGTTCTCACAAAAAACATCCAAATGAAAGTAATAAACAAACTGTAGTCGGTTTTAAATTCACCTTTCATTTTATACACATACTTTAAAATAATATTTATACATTTTAATTTCAAACGCGGTATTAATCTTAAAAATTGCCTAATTAAAATTCATGGAACATGAAAGAATATGATATTCTTACCAACGAATAATAAAATCTCTTTGTGAAATATTGACTTAATTTTTATTTCTTTGATCATTTTTCTAGTTAATAATTTCATTTATTTAATTAATTAAGCAATTTTAATCATCTTCAAAAGCTAATTTTTTTTTTAAATAATAGAAACAATGATCTTAAAAATTATATGTGAGATTTACATATTTATAAATTAAAAACTAATTTTTAAAAATAAAACTATCTAAACTTACACTATTTGCAAAATAGTAGCAGAATTAAGTAAATTAAATATTCTTTAAATTTTAGAAAATTTTAAACTTCCTAATTATCTCTGATATTACAAAATATGAAAGTTTGCATAGTGTAATTTAAAATATAATAATAAAAGTTTGTAATAAAGCCTGTACCGTATTCCATCCACCCGCTTCCTTCAACATCGACGTTTATAATTTTATTAAGATCCGTTTAACGTTGATTAAAAGATTATTAATTAATTCACGGGACTTTATTATGCCCGTCACAAGTGTCGTGCACCGTATCTTTTTCGTCCTTTGAGTGAAATAACGTCGGCATCGGTTAACGAGCTACTTGCTTTCTTCCTTTTTTTTAAGTTGAAAAAATAATTCAGGGGAATAATTAAGTGGAACCTTGTTATACAAAAAAATATTCTAACAATGATGAAATGAGAACGTGTGAAAAAAATTAGTTGTCAAGTCATATTGTAACTTTTAATTATATTTCATGTTTCAAGTCTAAATAAATTATACTATTAAATTAAAAGGAAACCCTTTGAATATCAAGGATTGCACTTGAAGGCAATGTAAATAGGAGACATTTCTGCGAGTGCTTCAGTATTCAAGGGGTCTACAATATACCAAGTGTTCTTTTTAGTTCAGAGATGACATTTTTCATTTCTCATTTTACATATTTAATTAAACAAAAATATTAAATTTTATTCTAATTAATGCAACTAAGAGATAAGTGGGCACAATTTATTTTATATTTAAATTAAGATATTCATATTATTATCAAACGCGTTATCTTATTTTAGTCATTTTAGTACAATTTTGCACTTTATTACTCAAATGAAATAATATATTAAGGACTGTAATATTCAACTTCTAATAAAACACCTAATAAACTATTAGCTGAACAACTTAACTTTTTAAAAAATTTAATTTGATTTTTTTTATTAACACCTTTGAGTTTTTATTTGTTATAAATGTATATGTTAAGCAAGTATTTAATTGGCTGTTTCAAGTTTTAATAAAACAAAATAAAAGTTAGGTTATTCAGCTAATAGTAATAGTTTATCAGATGCCTTATTAGGAATTGGAAATCTAATAAATATGGTCGATCGTGTGAATTCGGCATATTATATATAGGTTATACGACATTTATCTTAAAAAAAAAAAAAAATTAAATTAAATTTTCTAAATAATTCGATATTATTTCATTTATTATTTTGTAAATATTAAAACACATTATATTGAAATGGTATCGATTAAATTTCGTTCGGAATCTCTTTATGTATTTAATAAAACATTAAATATAAATAATGTTAGAAATTCTTTGTGAAAATGTTTACGGTTGGTCGATTTAGTGCAGGTCATAGCATTCAAGTTATACAATAGCACTATTAAGACGTGATTTATGAATGGTTACTAGTGCTCGACATACAGGCGCTTTGAAAAACACCTAGGTCCTAAGGGAATGTATTATAAAATTTTCTATTTTATTTTAGAAAGATAGGTTCATTGTAAATTTATTTTTCTACCTACCGGAACAGCATGTACACACTGATAACAGGGAGGGACAGTTTTGCACCATATTATAGATTTATATTACATGAGAAGTTATTGTTTGCAAGGTCGCTATAAAAAATAATTTATATTAATATATCGAAATAGAAATGGATGGAAAATTTAAATAATTTTTAATAACTAAGAACTGTGATATCTAAATAAACTATTACTGAATAATCTATTTTTAGCGTAATGTATTTTATTAAATCTTATGAACAACTAATTAAATATATGCTTTATATAGACATTTATATTAAATTAAAACATTAAGCATATAATTTATTAGGTATTAATAAAATAGATAAATTTAAAAGAAAAAAGAATCTGCCAATTTATTAGATACTTTATTTGGAGTTTAATATTATGGATCTTAATAAACATAATTTGTTAAAATTTCATCAATTAGGTATCAATAATTGCATACTACTTTTTTAAAATTTTAATTGTTGTGTTATTAGTATCAAAATTGTATCCATAAACACACAAAGCGTTTTTTTCATTTTATGGTATTACATGGCTGATTCATCTTTGATTTTGTTTATTCATTACTCATGCAACTACCTCTTATATTTTTTATTTTAATCTCTGTTGTATGATTTTTATTGTCCATTAATATATTTCTCCACATTATCTATCTTTCTGTTTTTTCTTAACTTCCAAATTCATTCTTTAGTAGGATGAGTCATGTGTATACATCAACACTTTATTATTTTCTAATATTGTCATTCTTTGTGATCCAAGTTTCATCAAAGCTTTAATTTTTTTGTCTATTTGTGTTTATTCCATAGCTGCGCATTTTAATTTAATTTAATTTAATTTATTTTACTTGGAGATTGTACTTATAGATTTGGCTTAGCAGTCGCTAGTATCTGCATATTATTTTACTAGGACACTTTTCCAAAAAAGTCTTCTAAAAAAAATGTTTTAAGAAGCAAAAAACAATGTCACAGCTTATCGACAATTAATAAAAAATATAAATTAGATGCCGGTTTGGAGATGCGTAATTAAGAAAATCCAGCCGACAAAAGCTATGAGTATTTAATTTAATGCAATTTACTACTAATATAAATATTAACTTGCAAAATGGAATAAATTAGCTTTTAAAAATAACTCATTTATTATTAACTATTTAAACATAACCTCATTATATTCCCATTTTAACAAATACATAAACTTAATAATTGATAGCTTAAAATTTATGAATATGATCGTGTTATTGGAAGTGAAAATGCACTCAAGCAACTCAGAAGCAATTAAACAACTTTTTTCAATAAACTCGTTTAGTAATTTATGAAATAAAAACTCAGGCGGCGGACTTGTAGTTTATTTCAATAATAATCTCAATGTGGAAGTTATCGAAAGAATCTTTTTACACACGGAAGCAATCTATCTTAAAGTAGTGTGGCACAAAACTAAACCTATCTACATATTAATTGTTTACACACCACCAGGAAATCCGAATCTATTTATTGAAGAATTAGACATATTTCTTAATGCAAATAGAGAAAAACAAATTATGATTATAGGTGACACAAATATTGATATTTTAACTGATACAATAAATAGCTAAGATTAAGAGGACGTGTTATATGAATATGGTTTTATAAAAAAACTAGACAAATACACAAGAGAAGAGTGCAGAAAAAACAAATTACTACAATCTTGCCAGGCCACATTTATTTCAAAAGTGCAACTAAAGAAATGATCGCGTCTATATTGACCACAAAAATTTCGGACCATTACCTCATACATGGAACAATCAAAAATGTTATCCTAAAAACATCTACAAAAACCGACAATGAAGAAATAAAAAACCGCGATAAACTTTTCAAAGTATGCAAAAAAAATCAACAAAAACAAAGGAAATTAAAAATGAGTTAAGAGAAAAATACAAAACAGTTAGAAACAGAGTTACTAGTGCTATAAAATCTGCAAAGCAATAATACTATTCATTAGAATTTGAAATATCAAAAACTAACATAAAAAAACGCCATAGAAGATGAAAAAACTAAAACAACATTTTGAACTTAAAACTAAATATATTTTACTATAGTTTACAAACACTTTTACCGATCAGACAAAAAACGTTGCAAACTTATGTAACAAAATATTACATGAAGAAACACTAAACACCCACTCACAGTCCTTACACGTCCCAAAAGCAACTTCACATGATATTAGAAAAATAATACTATCGATGGACACAACAAAACCCGCAGAACACGACGGTATTAAAACAAAAGATCTTGTTGACATAATAGACTTCGTGACAAGTCTTATTACAAAACTAGTAAATTCTGCAATTAAAAAAGGACATGTTCTTATTACATTAAAGAAAGCCATCTTACGTTCAATATACAAATCAGGAAAAATAAACAACACCAAAAACTTAGTGTTGCCAACAATCTCCAATATCCTTAAGAGATATATTAAACAAAATGTATCTCAACATCTAAAAAATTTCAACATAATAATAAAAAAAATATGGATACCAAAAATGCAAATGAACTATTCAGCGTTTGGAAAAATTTACAAACCTTATTAACAACAGTCATGATAAAAACATGCATGCTCTATGCCTGTTTGTAGATTTTTCCAAAGCATTTGATACACTAGATCATGGAAAAATGTTGAAAACTTTGAAGAACTACGGGATAAAAAGTGATTTAATTAATTAGTTTGAAGACTATCTTAAAAACCGAACTTTCCATGTCAAATTTGATCAAAAACTACGACAAGAAGCAAAGATTAAGCGCGGTGTACCTTAAGGCAGTATTCTAAGCCGCCTTCTATATCTACTGTATGTAAACGACGTGGGTTCGAGCTTTAAAACATGTAAACATATTTTGTATGCGGATGATACATTTATAGTGTCAATTCACAAAAATCCCACACAAGCTTTAAAAAACTTACAACAAGACTTTACACATTTTCAAAAATGGGCACATGATAAAAGCCTAATTATAAACAGAAAGAAGACAAAACTAATGTGCATCATGACTTTAACACCATCAAAATGCAGCTGTACGAAAAACATTTACAACGTTTAACAGCAGAAATATCTGGGCATTTTAATAGACCAAGATTTAAACTGGAAACCTCATATCAGAAAACTCAAAAATAAATTAAATGTTTTTATTTAAATTTTTTATACCTGATCAAACAATGGTGACCATCTATAAAGCAATAGTTGAATCCATTCATTCCTATGGAATTACAGTATATGGCAACGTTTCCAACTATCTTCTAAACAGCTTTCAAAGTTTACAAAACCAAGTGACAAAACACCTTTTTTGCCAACAGAAGAGTTCAGGGATATCTGTTGATTTGCACAAAGATGATAAAATATTCAATATTAGAAAGGTATTCGAAGTCAGAATTGTTATAAACAATTTACATGACAAGAAAAATTGGATAACAATTAATCACGAACATGGAACAAGGCAAACGGGAAGATATGTTGTAGAAGCCAATAATAACAAATATGGATACAGAAAAAATAAAGTTACTGAGAAGAAAATGTTTAATAAAATACTCGAAAACGTTTTAAACGCGCCATCAATAAGAATTTTTAAAATCAAATTTAAGAAGTGGATTTATAAAGAAGCGTTACAAGTTAGTTATCCTCAAACATAAAACAACATACCACCATTGCCACTGACAAGCCTCAGGTTTGGTGGCATTATTAAAAATATCTATATTTAAGGAAGGTGGTTTAGTGAGTAGGGCCTTTTTTAAATAAGACGATGAGTCTCACACTACGTCCGTACAGGATTTCACCTCAAGCAGAAAAAAAAAAAACAAAAAAAAAACAATATTAATTATTGTATGTTATCGCATTTAATGATTGTAATTTTTAAATGGATGTAAACACTGCCAGCCCAAATTTTTTTTTTTTTTTTATTAAGTAAATTATTTTGGATTGTAATATAAAACAATTTATATTGTTTTGATTTCTTATTTTAAAATTGTAATCAATTTCTTCTTATATTTAAAAACTCATTTTAAACTGCCCTTGAAATTAAGCAATATTTTTATATTTTATAATGTTACAATTTTTTATGTATTCATATTAAATGAAAAAAAAATAATTAATTAAAAAAAAATTAAAACTAGTTTTAAATAATTTGTTAATTATAACCACAAACAAAATTTTGTATATCAATCCGGACTAATCTTTTATTCAATAATTTATTAGATTATTATTAATAATACCTATTAATCATCATCAATTTTATTTTAAACAGACCAGAGCTGGGGGGGGGGAGGGGGAGGGGTGAATTGAAAAACTTGCTTATGTATTTTTTTTATTTTCTATAACTTATTAGTAGTTCTTTGATCGGTATATGAGAATATGAAAACCATAAAAAAAATCTACGATTTTTATAGTTTTTTTGTCGTTTATTAACTTAATTGCATTTTTTGTTTAAAAACTAGAAATTTTCCGTAGAATCCAAATCTGGCGACATTTTAAGTTTATACCCTGTCTATAAAGCCGCAAAAGCCACAAAACCATGTTTTTGTTCTTAGCATATCAAATTTCTAAATATAACAATATCATAATTTTATGTTTCATTAGATATTTTTACAAATGTTTTTTGAAAACTATACAAAAATATATAAAAAATGCTTGGGTTTCAAAAAAAATTTAAATAAAAAAAAAACGTAGCTTGCACACAATTTGTCGACACATTTGTATGCAATTCAGCGCGCAACATTACGAGCCATGCATATGCGGCAACAAGTCTCAACTTGCACGTCACAGTGCAAAAGTGTTTCACCTTAAGCGTACACATTTGCGTGTAGATAACAATTTATTAGTAAATATAATTAATTACATAGTGCGACAAAAATAAATAGTCAAAAAAATTTAACCGACATTTTGAAATAGCTTGTGACCTTTTGAAATTTCCAGAGAGCCAAAAGCCACGCTAATCTGTCAAATCGTCAGAAACGTCCATAAACCGGCCGATTTACTTGTGACAGACCAGGGCGACAGATAAATTGTTCGATTGGCGTGGATGTTTATGGTGTACGACGTAAAAATGCTCGCCACTTTTCTTGCCGCATGCAAATGTGCCGAGAAATGTGTTTGTCTATGGGTAATTAATTGTCAATGTATCTTATATAAATACAGCACCACATGAAGGCAAAGGGATAATATTTAAATACATTCAATAAAACCTTAACTATTCATCTTATAATTTAGTATTTTTTGTTTATTTTGTGTGTACATCAGCTTATATTTTTTTGTATTAATTTTGATTAGGTATAAAAGATTGTTATCAGTTATACCATCCTGACACATTAAACTCATAACATCATTATTGCACTTTTTGAGTTTTGTAACTAAGTTCTGCTGTAATTTTTTTAGGTCAGACGTAAGAAGAGTAATAATATATTTATGTATTGATTAACTATTTTATATAGTATAGTAATAATTAATGATGCAAAGTTATCTTGTTAAATTTTTATTTAGTATTTATAACAAGTTATAGATACACTCCATTTTGCATTTAACAAACTTGTGTTAAAAGCAAAGTTAAAGAAGATTAGTTTAGTATTTAGATAGATGTCCTTTATGTAAAATATTTGTTGGTTTAGATTAATTTAAAATTATTTTTATTATAAAATAAATTTAATAATTAGTTGATAAGTTTTTTTTATATATATATATATTTCTTCATTTCGTTTTCCATTTTTTGAATAAGTCATTTTTGAGTGATAAACTTACATACTTATTTGATGAAAAATTTTGAAGAAAAAATTACCTTATAAGTTTTTTCTCAAAATGTAATCCAAAAAAGTTACAAACAATCAAAAAATGAAAAAAACTTACATTTCAAATTTTTAACTATTTCTGTGGATACATTCTATGATATCTCGGATTGTAGTGCACGGTTCTTCTAGAAATTTTTGCTTGGACATATAAAAGCACGTTTAAAAAATGAAGAAAAAATACGCACCGTTTTCAAGATACAGGGTAATTTTTTTTAATTTTTTTTTTTACATTATTTTAGGAATCGTTTGAAATACAAAACTCAGCTTTTGTACACATCTTAGCATTAATAATAACTACTTTTTAAGCGCTTATTCAATTTTTTTTTCAAGTGCCATTGACGGAGAGTTTAGGGTTGCGTGAAGTTATTATGGCTTTAATTTCTATGACACTTAGGAAATTGGCATTTTCAAAAGCACATTGTAAACCACCAATATTTTCTACACAAAAAAGGTACTTCTAGTCAAAAGCTCTAACGTAAACCGTTTTAAAGAAATACGGCATTTTATGATGGAAAACATACCCAATTAATTTGACCATCCTTAGTATTTTGCTTGCGTAGTGATTACGTTTACATCAAACTGAAAGTGTACATAAAAGATCTGCAGGAAAAAGGAGCACTAGAAAAATAGCTTTAAACCTAAACCTTAGTCACGTTACAGTGTGGAGGATAAAAAAAAGCTAGATGTAATATCCTTATCACATACAGCAAGTACATGCCTATTTACCAGCGGATTTTCTGCAAAGATTGGCTATGTGTTAATGGTTTTAAGAAAGAATTGCGCAAAATCCTCAATTCTTAGAACAAGTTTTATTTACGGACAAAGAAAATTGAACCCAATTGATGAATTAAAGTTTCAAATAAGTCTTAAAAATATCAACATAAATAGTATCAAAATACCATCATAAACAAACAACTTAAAAAAAATGTTATTAAAGATATATAGTGATTCTTCTAGTAATTTTACCAATTTTTTAATTTTAGTTTATAATTTATACAGTTATTTAAGTTTTTATCTGCATATTGTTCATCAAAATACAATTTCCAATTTTTGCTGCATGTACATTATAATTGAATTCCTCAGACAATTTAGTAAGGAAATGTTCAATGCATAATTCAGTTGTAGGTGTTACTCAAGTGTATTCTATAATAGATTGTTTTAATTTATACTTCTTTCGAGTCTAATGATGCAAAATTTAACCCACCAATTTGCACACTATTTTTTTACCTACTTAAATATTTTTCTTGTTTACATTATCGGTTTAATTTACGTCCCGTCCCATTGGTATAGAATGCATGCGTGAGATATAGCCAATAATTTCTAAGGCACGTGTCTCATGTGTATTGCTTTCTACAAATGATTAGTAAATGGGCGCCAACAAACATCTGCATAGTTTGTAGATTTATTACAAAATGTAAAAACAAAGTTATTTTGCAACAAACATCAGTTGTTGTTGTCAGTTCATTGGTATCTCCAGAAAACAGTGAATACATTAGTTTGTAGAAAATTAGTAAAAATAGTTATTTTTTTGAGGATACCTAATTTAACCCACCATAATGATTTCTTTTCAATTTATTGGGTATGAGCATTGAAGAGTTATACGCAGAAATTGATAAATTTTATAAAAAATGCGTGTCTTTACCGTCTAATTCTAATTCAGATATCAATTAAATTAATAAGAATAATTTAAATGAGACTCAAAATGATAACAAATTTTTTACAAAAACCGATGATGGACCATTACTATTGCCTGCTTTTGAGAGTTCGAGAGCAAATAAAAACTAGAAGATCTTGTTTCATTACCTACATTGGTTCGTAATTCTTAAACAAACAGTATAGACTCGTAGTGAACATAATATCCTATCACCAGAAGAGTTCAAAAGTGAATGCGGTGTTACTTCGTTAATAAATAGTTGTGGCCGGCATAAACCTTTTAATTTATTCAATGTTTTATTGAATAATTTATTAAATTACATTGTGTTTTAAACAAGAAAATTTAAAAACATGAAAGGTATATAATAGCACTAATTATTCAAGAGATAAAAACGTTTTTTGGAATAAATATCCTTATGGGTATAAAACAGTATCTCATAATTTGCATGATCCTTATATATCAAAAATTATGACTATGCATAGATTTAGATGGCTGCTAAGCAATTTACACCTCAATAATAACATCATTATGCCACAGTGCGGTGATGATAAATATGACAAACTCTATAAGGTGCGACCAGTAATAGATACGTTGAAGATTAATTTTCAGAAATCTTTAAATCTTTACACAAAAATAGCAATTGATGAACCGATAATAAAATTCAAAGGAAGCTCTACACTGAAGCAGTATTTTCCAAAAACCAACCAAAAAGGGTTATAAAGTATGGGTATTGGCTGATAAAACCGGATACTACTGGGATTTTAACATTTCCATAGGTCAAAGTGAAAGCAAAGTTGAAATTAATTTAGACTTAAGGGTTGTGAAAACAAACTACTATATCTTGACAATTTTTTTTCTTCAGTTGAACTTATGGAAAATTTCTTGAAAGATAAAATATATGCCTGTAGAACTGTCAATGTTACTAGAAGAAATTTACCAAAATTTTCAGTTTATAAAGATTTGGGGGTGATTACGATTGGTGGCAAAGTACCAATGGTTTATCAATTATCAAATAGCGTGATAAAAGATGTATCTACGTCTTTTCCAATTACCATAATCATTGTGACACAAGTATTGTAAATTGAAAAAATATATATTAATATATAATAATTTTCCAAATTGTTATTTGAATTGTGTATTATTGTACAATAATTTTGCTGTGTTAGTTACTCTATTGAAAACTAGTTTGTAGTTAACATAGTATATCTTAACAATAGAATCGTTTGTTTAGCTATAGATATATGATATATTTCCTTTTGGTTACGAAATTTTTATAGCTTTTGTGGTGCAAGATTTCATTGATTTCATTTTACGTTTTTAATAAAAAAATCATAATTTATAAAATTATTTAGCAGTTTACAAAATGTCTTAATTTTATTATTTTCTCAATTATACAAATTATTAATCTAATTAATAATAGTTAACAGAATGTTTCTATCAGAATAAATTTTTATAAATTTGTGCTCCAGCGGAAAAGTATGCGTAACTTTTAATTTAATTGATATTAATAAAATACTCTGATCACTAAAATCTTCTGGTAAACATAGCTTGCTAATATGTTTGTTAGTGGTCAATATATCTATACATGTTTTGCTACTGAAAGTAATTCGAGTAAGTTCAAAAAAATTAACATGTAAATTATTTTAACCAATAAATATGTTAAAATCATCACACAAACACACATCTTTTGAATTTTTAAATTTATACAAAAAATCATTTAGTGTTTTAAAAAATATTTCTAAGTTTCATGACGATGGCCGGTATACTGAAATAACCACTTGATTTGAACCAACTAACCTAACATTTTATTACTTAGTTTACTTAAAATACATGGTATGTCATTTTATAAATTTTCAGACAAATATTAATAAACCACTACGTTTGTACTTATTTTTTTATAAAATATCAAGCAATTTTAAAATCAGGCAACTGAACAATATCTATTTTATTTTTGTACAGCCAGTGTTTCTGTTGCATACATACAACGATATTGCCCGTTTAAAGAATACGCCACATTTTGCAATAACACTACATTTTAAGGGATTGCAATTTGTCGGTGTGATTCTTCTTGAGAGTCCACGTTTCAACTCCAAGCAAAAGCAAAGAGAATACGTAGCAATATAGCATTTTCATTTTAAGATTTATATTGATATCACGACTAGAAAATATTTTCTTCATTTTTATAAGGCCATGTCTGAGTTAAGTGTACGGAACAAAAACTTGGTTTTGCTCAAACTACTAAAAATACCTTTTGATTTTGTGATTTTTTTTTAGATTTTTACAAAAAAGCCATTTTTGAATAATAAGCAATTAAAATTTGAAAAAAATTGATTTTATTGCATTTTTGTACATTTTTTGTCGTAACTTTTCAGGGTTGCATTTTTAAGAAAAAACGAACTTTTTTAAAAATTGTTCAAAGAATAATTTCCAAGATATCTTACAATGTATCCACAGAAATACTTTAATTTCAAATTTACATTTTTTGATTGTTTGTAACTTCTCAGTATTGCCTTTTTAGAAAAAAATTATAACAAATTTTTTTCTTTAAATTTGTCTAAAAAATAAGTTTTCACAAACAAATTTTTTTCGTTAAATTATGAAATTTTTTAAAATTTTTTACTTTTTAAATATGGATAAAAATGTATTTTTAATATCTAACGCACGTTTTCATCCATATTTGAGAAAAAATGAAAATACCTGTAATATTTTTTTCAAGAAAAACTTACTTAAAGTTTTGCAAAATTTTGAAATTTAAAGGAAAAACACAAAAAAGATTCCTTGAACAATTTTGAAAAAAAAAATTGATTTCAGTTTTTTAATAGAAATGCAACCCTGAGAAGTTACAAACGATTTTAATTGCGTATTACTCAAAAATGACTTATTGAAAAAACTCTAAAACAATTCACAAGATCAGGACTTATGTAGAAAAAGACATTTTCAGTGGTTTTAGCAAAATAAAATGTATGTTCCGTACACTTGATTCAGACATAGCCATAAATACTATACTAGCAAATTTTTTTCTTGTTCTTACATTTGTTGTTTGCTCACCTTTTTGTTCTATCCAGGTTTATATGTATGCGCATTACCTATGCCATTATTTGCTATTGCAATAGATAGAATAAATAATAAAAAGTGGCATTAGGATACATACTTGACTCACGCCACAACAAATTTTTATTTTTTTATTAGTCAATTTTTAGTTTTTGTGTTGCTCTTTTGGTTTCAAAATAACTTACTCGTCCAAATCAATGCCCTTCAATTGACGTAAATTGTTTTTTTTTTTTTTTTTCACTTTATCAAAAGCTTTCTTAAAATGAATATAACATGCAAACACATATGGTTAATATCTAGAGAGCGTTGAAAAAAAACTTTATCTCCAAAAAGAACTTTTGCAAAAATCAAACTGCGTATTACTTACGTGTTCTTTACGTTTTTTGTATGTTTTATTGTGCATAATTTTCAAAAAAAGTTTTAAGGAGTGACTCATAAGCGGTTCTATAAACTGCGCATTTCATTTAATTTGTTTTTTTTAAATTTTGAGATTAAGCACAAATGTGGGTGCTAGCTATTGTTTAGGGATTTCCCTTTTTTGTAGGTGTTATTGAATACGTTCAAAATTGTTGTTATTGCAGCAGTAGGTTATGTAGAAATAAGATATTGGAAGATTAAAGTTTTTGTGTACAATTTTATTTAATTATCTAACAATTATTATATTTATATATTACCATAACAACCTTAATTGATACTAACTAGATCATACAAACATTACATATTTCAACACTCTCACTTAATGTTTACATTTTATACAAAAATATTAAACACTACATTTCGTAACACTTAAGCCTTAATTTCTGAAAGGTATCTTTAGTTAATGATTTTGTAAAAATATCTGCTATCTGATTTTTTGTGTTAACGTAATCCAAATTAAATAAACCATCTTCAAATCTTTCACAAATAAAATGATATTTAATATCAAAGTACTTTGTTCTTTTGTGAAACTTTGGATTTTTAATTAATCATATTGCACTTTGATTATCAAAATATAATACTGGTGTTTTTCTTTTATCAATTAACTCTTCTTCTAATCTTTTAAGCCAAATTAATTCTTTTACTGCTTGGCTAGCCGCCACATACTCAGATTCCGTAGTTGATTGAGCAACGCATCGTTGCTTCTGTGAATTCCATGACACAGGTCCACTTCCTCGAAGAAAAACCATACCACTTGTCGATCTTCTTAAAATTCTATCGCCTGCAAAATCTGCATCACTTTTGCATGTAAGTCTTTGATTTCCTCCTGATTCATAAAACACACCATTTATAATAGTTCCTTTCAAATATTTTAATACTCTTATCACAGCATTGTAATGTACTTGCTTTAAATTTGTCAAATATTGAGTCAATGTACTTACAGCATATGCAATGTCTGGTCTTGTTGCAACTGAAAGATACATCACACCACCAATCATTTCTCGAGATGTTGATTCTCTCACTGCTTTTCTACTCATATTATCAGAGTGTTCTTATTCATTTAATATTATATTGTTATCTATTGGAATTGATACAGAATGACAATTTATAATATTATATTTTTTAAGAAGTTTCTTGGTATATGCACTTTGATGA
Organism: Tachinus rufipes; assembly: GCA_963932245.1. Classification (NCBI taxonomy): domain Eukaryota; kingdom Metazoa; phylum Arthropoda; class Insecta; order Coleoptera; family Staphylinidae; genus Tachinus; species Tachinus rufipes. The sequence goes on along the minus strand of OZ010741.1, from coordinate 86,489,962 downwards.
ACAAATATTGATCCATCAATTTTTTTATGAATTTGAAGACCTATGTATACTTCCAAATTACTCGTTTTTATTTGAAATTTATTTTTCAAATAAGATTTTCTGCTTCAACCTGACTTGAAGCTGCAATTAATCCATCGTCAACATAATTTGCTAATACAAGAATATTTTCTATTTCCTTTTTATAATATACAAAATTATCTGATGTGCTTTCTTTAAAGTTATATTTTATATAAAAATAAACATTTTAAGTCTTATATTCCAGTTCCTTTGAGGCCATTTTTGTCATGTTCAATTCTTTTGGGCTGTTTTATAATTATCTCCTCATCTAGATATCCATACAAGAATGCTGTTTTAACATCAAATTGAAATAAACTTAATTGCTTTTCAGCTGAAATTGATAAAATCATTCTTATTGAATCAAATTTTACCACTGTGCTAAACGTTTCTTGATAATCTGTACCATATTCCTGAGCATATCCTTTGTTTACTACTTTTGCCTTATATCATTTTACATTTTGCATTAGTCTGTATTCTAAAGACCAACTTATTAGGTAAAACCTTCTTATCATTTGGAATATCTACTAAGATCCAAGTATTATTTTGCTTTAATGAATCAATTTTTTCTTTCATAACTCTATGCCAATTTGTAGTTTTTTTTGATTCAATAGTTTCTTCATAGCTTATTGGCTCTTGGTTATCTGATATTAGTGCATAAATATCTGATTCTGATTGTGCTAAATCTACAAAACTGTCAGGTTTCCCTAACATACATCTATTTCTTAATACAATAGAATTGGGCACAATCTCGGTTTGGTCTTCAGTTTTCTGATTCTTCAATATATCTTTGACACTAACATCAAACAAAGTCCTTGTTCTGTTGAGAACATAAATTGTTGTTGCAATAGCTTCAGCTCACAATTTCACGTTGAGTTCTCTTGTATGAATTAAAGACCTTCAACAATTGTTCTCATATCTCGTTCTGCATTTCTATTCTGCTCCGGATTTTATGGAATACTTGTTATATGCCGAATATTGTTGTCTGCCATAATCTTCTTTACACTTTCATTAATGTATTCAGTACCATTGTCTGATCTTAGCACTTTCATCTTAAAATCGGTTTCTCTTGCAACAAAATCTAAATACTCTTGTAACTTCATAAAACCTTATTCATGTTTTTCAAAAAATAGACAGTTCTGAAGTGTGAATATCCATCCTTAAATAGCAGAAAATACTTAGAACCACCAATAGAAATATTATGCATTGGGCCACATAAATCAGTGTGAATAACTTCACCAGGATTTAATGTTCTAATATCACTTGGTTTAAAATGCATTCTGTGTTGCTTGCCAAGCATGCAACCATCGCAAAAAAATGTACCTTGACTTTTGTTCACTAAGATGTCTCTCTCTTTCAAAACTTTCAACACATGATTTACATTTTGATGTTCCAAGCGTTCATGCCATAGCCTCAAGCTGACTATGGTATAACAATCCGCACTTTCTTGGCAATCACGTTTAAAATCCATTTTGTTTTCTGGAACGTTGACCTGTTGCAACTATTTTTCCTTTATTATTATGAATGGTACATAGTTTATTATTATAATTTAACTTGTATCATTTATCTAAAACTGATCCAGCAGAGAAAAGATTTAACTTCAATTGTGGTACATATAAAACATTTTTCAAAACTTTTGGTTTCCATTGTTTTTTGTCATATGCCAAAATAGTTACATCACCTATTCCAAGAGCTGAAATTCTAGCACCATTGCTAACTTTAACTATAATTCGCTGAGAATCAGCATATTCCTTATAGTTTTCAAATCAATCTATTGTTTTACACATGTGATCACTAGCTCCTAAATCCAAGTACCAATTATCATCTGATATTTCAGTTATATAAGCTTCACTAACAAATGCTTCTTTTCTTTGTTTATTTGCAACATTTGCTTTCTTGTCCTCAAGTAATTTTTTAAATAATCCACAATTATTTTTCCAATGACCTTTACCAAACTTCTTTTAATTACCAGGTATTTTAATTTATTTTAATCTTGCTGCCAGTGCACCGCTTGTATCTGATTGCTCTGGCTTGTTTGCAATTTGTACTTGTTATCTAGATTCCTCAATAAGTAGTCTACTTGTTAAATTTGACAAAGTTCTCTTGTCTTCTGTTACCGATTCCCATGCACTACAAAATTGATTATACATATCTGGTAAAGTCATTAGAATTTTTGTTATAATCGTTGATTCTAAAGCTGGTTCTCCAAGCTGCTTCATCCGCTGATTAATTTCTTCTAATTTAGATATATGATACGCAATATCATTGTGAACTTGTAGAAACACTGTTGCATCAAATGCAAACTTGTTTCTGATTTTTGCTCAAAAATCGTGTGCAGCTTTTCCCACACTTTTTTAGCAGTTTCACAATTCATTATATATAAAAGCACTTTCTGATTTACAGTAATTGCAATTATTCTTTGTGCTTTAGCATCAGTTTTTAACCATTTCGAGTTGTCAACTTCAATGTCAGAACTATGCAGCTCTCTAGTGTTAACACCATATAGTTCACTGGCACAAAGATGTACCTTTATCAAAAACTTCCACTGTCCCCATCCAGTTGTATAATGCAATTCATCAATTTTAAGTTCACCTTCCATAGTAAATGTAAATTTATATTTGCAGATACTCTTTCCTTCTGTAATCGTTATTCTGGGCCCATAACCTGTTGTTATATATTGCAGCAGTAAGTTTATGAAGAAATAAGATATTGGGAGATTAAAGTTATTGTGTACAACTTTATTTAATTAACTGACAATTATTATATTTATATATCACTATAACAACCTTAATTGATACTAACTAGATCATACAAATTACATATTTTTTCAAAATAATATCAGTTACGTTGTCATCAAAAATTTTTATAATGTATTTAGATTGAACCAACAGCTTTACCAGGCTTCATAGTTTCTAAGGCATATTTTATTTCTGTTTTTAGTATTTTCAATTTAAGTATTTGTTATCATAAGATCACTCTACTCTCATTCTTTTCTCACAAACCGTAGCTTCCATCGTGTGTGATTTGACTTTTACCTTGCCTAATTTAGCGTTATAGGCTCCTATTATCATTATTTTTAATTCTATTAAAGATAACGTTTGGTTCTGCGTAGAATTCTTTAAGTTTTGCTTTTATTCTTTTTCTGTTGTTAATGCATATATGTTAATATGATATTTATATTACCTGTGCATGATTTCAGATGAAACATAATAATTCTGTTTGAGTCTGTTGTGAACTGACAACTTACGCTATAATATTTTGTCTCAAATCAGTCCCACTTTATTTAAATGCCTCAAGTTGTTGTTCACAAGTAATTAATATCCATCTAACATCACTTACTCTTAATATGTTTACTTTTAGCCCTGTCATTTCTTTTACAATGTTATCAAGGTTTCCTGATGCAAACATAACTGCTCAAAAGTTAATACAGAAGCACAATTTAAAAAATAGCTAAACAAAATATGAATGTCTCTTAAGAATTCACAAAACAAAACTAAGCACAATAAAATTATAGATCTGCTTTTAAATGTAAAAACTAAAATAATAAAAGTATAAGTATCATAAGCCAAAAGTAATAAATAAGAAAGCAGATATACTTGCCGTTAAAAGTTTTCCAACCATTCCCTTCCAAGATATCACAAACAAACAAAAAACTATTACTTCTTTCAGAATACCTTTGTCTAATAATACTACCTATTTATTAAACTCAAGATTAAGAAAAACCTATAACCAAAAACAAAAACGTATTGCTATCTCATTGCAGTAAATTATTAAACAGTTACCAAAAAAAAATGCTTCAGACACTCATTCATTGCTATACTAAGGTTAAAATACTTTCCATAAAAAAAGCACAAATCATGTTGATACTTCTAATTGTTTATTTGCAGTTTAGTTTAAAGATACTCTTAGTTATTGCTTTGGCTACTTAAAACATATAACACATATTTGATGGCTGATTTTGACAAATTTTACATCTAATGCATTATATATAAAGTTTAGAATTGTAATTTTATAACTGATCAATAAATTATATTCTTATATTGAAATGTCAAATATGCACGACTAGAGCGTCACAAATTGACTTGTTTTAATGTATTTATAAACAAATTCAGAAAGATTTGATTCTATTTTTAAGCGTTTGGCAGATTTTTATAAAATAGAGTTTTTTAATTAATTATTTAATATTTTAATCAATTTTGTATATATCATTCACAAAAAATTATATTTTTAATAAAAATTGCAGGTTAAAGTAAAAATTAGTTTATTGCTATCTTGTTTCTATAAAATGTAATTTGAAGAATTTATGATAGAAAAACTAAAATATATAATATTAAAATACTTTCATTAAAAAATCAAATTTATGAAAAAATTATCCTAAACTAAAAACACCCATAGACGCGTTTCAAGGTTTACCTCTCATCAGTATGGCTTTATTTATTTATACTTAATAATTGATTTGTAACTTACTTCGTCAACATCGTTCACCACCACAATTCAATGTTATTATTGGGTTGTCCGATTGAACAAATAGTAACGAGCGCTACATATGTCGTTGTGGCATTCGTATAAATTTACCTATTTAACTAGGCTTTATTCGAAATTATTACTTTACAACTGTCTCATTAGAGGACATTGCGTCTCTTCTTTATATATTTTATATTAAAATACTATTGCTAACTACAAAATCCTATAGAAAATAGAAGTAAAAGTACATGTTTTTTTTATAAAACCTCTTATTTCTTATACCATTCTGGAAATCCTTTTATAGTCTGAATCAAAACAATACCAAACAAACAAAAAAAGTTGTGAAAATGTAATAAATGTACAAATAACACTGATTTTTAAATTAAAAAACTTGAAACACAAAAATAAATACTTTTGAAAACTTAAAAAAAATTATTGTATAAAATATGATTTAAAAAACAATTTGTTAAAATATGCTGCAGTATATAATAAAAATGTCATAAATTTGTTATACATTATAAAAACTGTATTTTTTACATATTTCTTTCAAACCGGCACGTCATTACTGTTTTTTTCTCTTTTAAATGTAAATCAGTAATGAGATATGGCATTATACGATGGGGTGCGGGATCAGCTACTCTCACTAATAGAATACTCACTCTGCAGAAGAGAGCTCTAAGGAATATTGTAAATTCATTTAATCTCATTACTTGCAAACCCAATTTCAAACCATTGAATATTCTTACATTTTCAAATTATTGTTCTTTGTCAAATCAAATATAAATTACTTTGAAGATTTAATCGGTTATATTATATGGCTTTAAATATATAACATGGAAGCAGATACAAATTAAATTATCAGTATACGATTATAATATCTCATTGATAATTAAATAGAATGTTGTAAATGTACTTATTCTATCATTCAGAAACTGAAAAATTATCAATTTATAATTATTTTATTGAATATTTACAAAACAAATAAGCTGCTAAGATACAAAATATTAAAAAAAAAACAATCGATATTTGTAGAAAGAAAAGAAACTAAACTGTATTCAAGATCTGATTTGTCATTTGTAGTACTCAGTTAGAGTATTTTCAACTAAGTATGTATTAAATAAAATCAATATTCATTTTTAGAGTTTTAATAAAATAAATCGCCATTGTTGAATAAAATAATAAATGTCTATAGATTAGATATATTATATTTGTGTGGAGTGAATATTATCAAAACTATTAAGTTCACATATAAACTTTTATATCTCTGGATAGCTGACAATATTGTGTAAGATTTCTACGTCAGCATCTCTAAAATATGTTTTTAAACTTTTATTTCTATGCATATGTGAGGGTCGTGTTATTTCATTCCGTTTAAACCATAAATTATCTTTACATAAACAATCCACGTCTTAAACGCTTAAATATATCAACGAAATAAATTAGATGCATATTAGTTCACCGGTCATAATTCATTCAAGGACTTAAACGTGATATAAAAGACAACGATAAAAAGCGGCGTTTAATTATAGCAGCTTAGCGGAGTTATATCGCATGCAATTAATTTATTTTCTGCTCCTGAAGCGGTAGCAATGCACCGTATAAAGTCCTGCAATGTGTCGCAATGAACGTAAATCCCCTTGAATTATAAAGAACTAATCCACTCCGCAATGGTTAAAGTACTCAGAAAAATACGTCAACTTTAGTTTCCAAAAAAGTTAAATTCTACTGTAAATAAATCACCACACATTAATTCCCTGCACCGCAATTAACGATGATTTATTAAATTTATCACACAAACGCGGATACAATTATTAGTATATTTAATTGTGTAATTACATAAATGGTTAGTTAGTCTGTAATTTTATTTATAATACCTGCACAATTTGCATTTTAATCTTTGTCACGGTGTCAATGTAATTTCCGAACATGTTTAATTGCTTACAAATAAATAATATTTGTGAATTGCGCTCTCCGAAAATTGCGGTCATTACATCTGGGCGGAATTGAAATTAAATGTAATTTTTAGCTGCCAGAAGCAATGTCAATATTGACAGTGGAGTAAAGTTTTTTGTACACTGAGTGTTATGAGGAAATTTAACTGGTTTAAACAACAGCGCTAAATGGAATTACTCTAATTATATTAAAAGTCTCTGTTATCTTTTAATAATTAATGACTTTATTGATTATGTATTTTATAATTATTAATTATTGTAAACAGTATAATAAAATAATAAAAATTCTTCTTAAACAAATTTGAATAGCCAATCTACAGTTTTTTGTATTTATTCAAGTTTGTATGGATTTGTTGTAATAAACTTTTTTAACGTTTATTATTTAAAATAATAGTAGGATTCTGATAATTATGTTCATTTTAAATTATGCATGAACGATTGACATCTTTTAAGTTGTAGTAATCGAATTGCCAAGCAATCTGTACTTCTAAAGGATATATCTGTGCATCTTCTTTGGCTGCAATGCATTGCAAGTATCTCTGCAAAGTAAAATGTAAAGTGTACGTGACTTTGAAATTTCAGTAAGTTCTTCTTTTAACAAGTATTTCAATGATACAGGTACTTGCTGTGTGTGCATGAAGCATTGAGCATAACAATTAAAAAAAATGCCTTGTATTTGTGGCATTATATGCTACAAGTAACCCTTTTTTACTAACCAGGTTTATTTTATAACTCATAACAATTGTTATAATTCAATAATTATTATTAAGCAATTAATCCGTTACGATATGATTGTTGGCGAACGGTATCTTTGTTGGCAATCATTACGAAATATTAATTCAACACATTAATTATTAATAATAAAATTAATAAATTTACGCCAAAATTACATATTGGATAAAAAAAAACAAAATTTATATTTAGTTTCATATTAAAAAAATATAAAAAATAAACATAAATACTATAATAAAATTTTATGTATTAGATTTTTCCGATATTTTTTTCAGTTATTCATCATGTCATTGGCCGAGCTTTTTGTATAATAAAGCATTTTAACAAGTTTTAAAACGTTTTTATGTATTTTTTGTATGCATTAAAATATTTGTTAGTCTGCATTGCTGTATGATTTTAAATAATGCATGCTTTTTAATTTATTACCAGAGACTTGCTACATAATAAAAGCAATTTTAAAAATACATTCACTTTGATATAATAATATTATACAATATTCAAAAAACAAGTTTTGAAAAAACTAGCAATCGTGGTCTTTCAGCCATCACTTTAATATTTATATCAAATAAGTCGTTTCTCTATCAATATTATTCAAAAATTTTAGTTCATATTTTGTTGTTAATTTAAAAAACATATCAACAACTAAATATCGGCAAACTTATATTGTAGAAAACAAATTAGACATGATAAATTTCATCAAGAAAATCGGCATTTTTGTAAAAAAAATTATGCAAATAGTTGGGATTATGTACAATTATAGTAAAAAACAGGTTAAATTAAGTTTCATGAGCAAATTTAAAGTGGTGTGGTTTGGATTTCACGTTAAATTGTAGATCCCGCATGTTTGTGTAGAACTATTATCGTACACCACAAAAATATAAAAAGAGAGCCTACGCTCGTAGCGAGCAATGGCACTATTTTTAAACAATTTATAAAAATTTTGGTGTAAAACATTGTTTTGAATAAATTTAGAATATTTTACAATAATTAAATTTTATGAGCGTCTAAGTTTAGAATTTTTTTTTGTGAAAGTTTCATGCCCAAAAATGAATTATTATGAGATACTTAAAAATTTGGACAACAATTAGGTTTCTGATCAATTTTATATAAATTTAGTCTAAAAATTTTCATTTGATATGAGTTTATTTGAATCTCATCAGGAAAATATATTTTTTGGGCAAATTTCATGCAAAACAGTTAAGATTTTGCACAATTTTAAATCAAATTTGTGAAAAGTATTAATTTTTCTTAAAATTTTTACATAAATCCGCGGATTTATTAGTTAGGTCACTAAAACTTTTATATTTTGCTTTAGCGCGTTCGAATTTAGAGTATGTTCCATCAGTTTGAAACGCTGTTTATGAAATTCATAACCGCAGTTTTAAACAAATAAAAAAAAGTTGTTTATTCTTTTATAAATTGGGCACGTTACATGTAAACTATGATTATGGTTACATTGCTTCATTGTACAACCCACCACCATTGAAGCTTCGCCGCAAAAGGGCCAATTTGTCGTTTTTGCATAATTTAATTATGTCTGAGATCGATTGTTCGGAGTGACTTGGTACTTTTCAATTCCATGTAGCACCTAATAATAGATACAGCAGGCATTCTTCCTTATTTTGTGAGTTTACCCATTCTACTAATTATGGTTTCAATAATCCGCTCGGTAGAATGTGTAGATTGCAAATAATTTACCAACTAATTTTAAAGTATTTTGTGTCTCTAATCGCCTGGTTACACAGTGTAAGCTAGCATCCAAGCTGTCCTAGTCAGTTACTTGCACTGCAGTTACTTGAACCGTGTGACCTCATCATACAATAATGACGAAGGACTAACTTGTATAATGCGGTCACACTGTGCGAGTAACTGCACTGCAGTAACTGACTAGATTAGCTCGGATGCTAGCTCTCACTGTGTAACCAAGCCTTTAATCTACGTTTAGAAGTCAGCTGAGTCATGCTGACTAATGTTTTGTTTAATATGTGTTATATATTGCGCTATATTTGTTTTTATTATATTATAATATTCACACGCTTAATTGACTAAACAAATATATTAATTATCTATGTTAAGGAATGTGTTTAGTCTGTTAAATAGTGAAGCGCACTTATGTCCCACACTTTCTCACGTACTGAAGAGTATCACTTACGCAAGTGTCTTATCAGTAGAGAGCGGATTAAAAAGCATTAAAAATACGAAAAAAAGCGCTTAACAAGGCTTGAAAATGTTACTAAAAAAGCATTAAAAAAGCACCAAACATGTAAAAAAAGCATTAAAAAGGCATGAAAAAATTGAAAAAAAAAGAAAACTTAAAAAATCCAAAACTATAAAATATTTTAATAAAGGTTTTTTAACATTTATACTTACAACAGTTTGAGTGACGATGTTTTTTACACACATTTTAAATAATATAAAAAAACTTTTAAATAACTAAAAAAAAACTATCCACAAAAACAGTTATTAATTAAATGTTGCTCTAAGTGTTCAACTGTAAAATTCTGCTTTCAATCACTTAAAATGCTTTTGAAAGAGAAAAGACTTCTTTTGACATGCACACTTGTTATTGGTGCATATTTAAATTTTGCTTTAAACGCTGGATTCATATCGAAATCTAAAACATTCTCTCCACTCAAAATACAGTTTATTTTATTTAATGTAGATATACTTCCATTTTTAAAAAATACATCTTCGGATTTTGATTTCATTGTTTGCCTAATACAGCATCTTTGAAATCTCTAATTATACTTAGACTTCCATTTAACGTATTTTCCTGTTTTTCTACCAATTTTATGGCATGACTCACAAAACCGAAAGCTAAATTATTTTGAAGTTTCTTATTTTTTAAAACTGCTTGGCAGTTTTTCACTGACTTACTTGCAAGATCCAAAAATTGTATAACAACGTTTTTAAAAATTTTAAAATCTAGAGAATCTTCGACTTTTCGACTATTTTGGAAATTATAAAATACAGTCATTTGACTTGCTTGAAGAGGTGGCACTAAAATACGCTATGAGCTCAGTCGAGATTTACAGAATTATATTAAACTTGTCTAAATAATATTATAAAAAATATGCAAGATCTTGATACGTAAAATTTGCTTTGCGTTTTCTAAATAATAAAATAATAAGTTTTTTTCAATCCACTAAATTTCACAAAATAACTGATTTATCAATAAAAATGTAACAAAAGTATAAGTACCGCCATTTTAGATTATAAGTTTAGTCTTGTAAGATCAGTAGACCAGTTAACATCAACACAATTATTATGTAAATTTATTTAATAAAATATTAAACAAAAACTACGATTACTTAATAAAATTTATGTGCGCTTTTATGTATGTTATTTTTTGGTATTCTTAATTTTTGTATTGTAAAACATCATTAGTTTATTATATTTGATGTAGTTGTAAGTAATAAGATTATACCGTAAATAAAGTATTATTATTATTAGCAGAAAAATGTAATATTTGATTGAAATGGTTTTTTTTTGTGCACATTTTCTGCAAAATATTGAGCTTTTGTGCAACTCATTAGTTTTCCTGATTGACATTCTGTGTCATTTCGGAAAAAAACTAGATTATTTGCGCAAATTTTATACAATAAAAAACATTGAGGTTTTTTGAGCAATTTTATGGTATTTTCAAAAATGAGGCTACACCTCATTTGACATAATTTTGGTAAAAAGTTTAAAACAATTTTGTGTAATTTTTGTTAAATGTTTTAAGAAATACAGTAATTTATGATGAATTTTTTGTTTAAAATTTATACAAAAAGTTAAAACTAATATTGTACATTAGTAAAAAATAATTTAGATTAGGTTTTATGAGTCATTTTATACAAATTTAGTAAAAAATTGTAAATTTTATTCAAAAATGGGCTTTTGTTCGATTTCAGAATTGTAAAATAAGTTTTAGGTAAAATTTATGCAAAAAGTTGGAATTTTGTACGATTTAAAAAAAATTAATCTAAGTTTTATAAGCTAAAATTGCAAATAAGCGTAATTTTTGATAAATTTTATTTGAGAAAATAAAAGTTTTCGCGCAGTTTTAAAACTGATTTGAGAAACAATAAAGTTTTCTGAGCGATTTTGTATAAATTTAGTAAAAAAATTGTAGAAATGTGTAAATTTTAATGAATTTTGTAAGGAACATAGAATTTTGCACACTTTATGCAAAAAATTGTAGCTTAACGCAATTTTAGAAAAAAATATATAATTTTTTTGTAAATAATTGTCGTTTTGTTTAAGTATTGTTTTCATATCATATACAGAAAGTTGATTTTATATAATACGCTGTAAAAATGGTTAGTTGAATATGAAAAGGGTTATTGACCGAGGTCTTTCTCTTCATTTTTGTTTAATTTTTGATAAATCCCTAAAAGAATATGATTTTTTTTATGCCAAATACTAATATTCAGCTTGGTTTAGAACATTTTTTACAACAATGAAGTTTTTTGAGAATTTTATATAGTTTTAATGTAATAACTGTTATTCTGTTTAATTCTTAAAGAATTTTGCAAGATTTTTTTTTTGTAAAAGTTTACTGCAAAAAAATTTATTTAATATGCAATACTAGAACAATTTGGTAAAAAATTAGATTTTTCAAGCAATTTTATATGAATTTAGTGTACACATTTATATTTAGTATCATTTTTCATCAAAAAAATATGTACTTTTCATACAAATTAGTTGCAATTTTGCACGATTAAAAAAAAAAAAATTCTAAAACAAAGATAGGTAGGTAAAGCAAATTAGCTTTCTTCCCGCACTGACATAACGTCAGTCTGCATCCAGGATTCTAGGAAAGGCAAAAATTTGGTAAAAAAAGCAAAAAATTGTAAATAAAAATGTATAGTATTCAATTACATGGAAGCATAATAAATCCCATTAATTAAATTTACTTGCCTCTATCTTAAAATTGAATAGACTATAGTTTCTAACAAATAATTGGTTGTAACATTTTAATTCAATTTAAAATTATGAAATTATTATTTTTAAAATAATGGAATACTTACATATAAATACAATATTTTAAATTGTATATTTAAATCTAAAATGTCTAATTAAAACTGACATATGTATATGTTTTTTTATTTTTAGAAAGAAATTTTTTTAACAATAATATAAGGTTTTATAAGTCTACGACTTATAGTTTTTAAAATATTCATTAAAATAATAAAACAAAATATAGTAGATTATGTTCCAATTACCATAGCAACAAGTAAAAACAATTATTGTTTTTTGTTATTCTCAATACAATTCAAATAAAAGCAAAAATAAGTGAATATTTGAAGCAAAAAGACAACTACAATTAAATATTATTATTATTATTACTATAAACCATTAACAAACGTACTACATTTTGTTTTATTATTTTAATAAATATTTCTAAAACCGTAAGTCGTAGAACTATAATACCTTATATCATTGTAATGGTTAAAAAAATTAAAATACGTTACTATATAAATTAAAAATTATACAAAAACTTTTTATAAGATCATTTTTGAAATATATTAAAACTGCAGTCAGAAATTGGGTGTACCCATACAATTACCCAACCCTGTATATATACAATTAATTAAAAAAAAATGGTGATACTGCAAAACTTTGGCAAACGTGTCAACTTCATTCCAAAATTAATAACATGTCAAATTCTGAAAAGAAGCCCCACGGATTCTGAAAAGGCACATATTTACAAACAAACACAGACAACAAAAACACCTTAAATAAGATAAAACTGGGTAAAAAAACAATGCCACAAGAAAAAACTAATGATAGCTACGTATAATATACATATATAAAACGCAAAGTTTGATATAATGTAGAGCAATTTTTAAGAAAAATTTGACCAGAAGTCAAACGATACTTCAAACATAAGAATTTTTGGCTAAGACAAAATTGAGATTCAATGTCGCAATACGTTATGTCGATGAAAATAAGAAATAGTAACAGACTTAAAGCCAAACTTTGTGAAATTAGGTGGTTTATGTCTGGCATATTTACTATAACGTATAGCATTTCTATGATATAAATAGAATTTTAAAAGATTTATCAATGCGTTACTAAAATGATAACTTTATTTTCCAGGCATCATGAGCACACAATCAAAGGCCTTACTTAGATTACCAAAAAAAAAAGATGTATAACATTTATTTTCAATACCCATAATAACAAAAGTTATTTATTTTACTGCAAGTACAGTAGTTTTTGTATTTCTAAGCTAGAAAGATGTTCAAAGAACAGCTTGTTATTTTTGAGATAATTAATTATTTGCAAAACTAAACACTTTCTAAATAATAATAACAAAATGTTACAAAAGCATTTTTATTGTACCCATTACCAATACAGACAAAAAAAAATCAGCAACATTTATTGAAATACATGAGGCTCAAAAATTGAACTAAAATCTTTACTCTGATTGAGTAACCATTAAAAAAACATATTTGGATTGCAAAATTTAAAAACTATAAATTTCTCAACTAATATTAAAAATAACTTACTTAACTTACCTATATTGTTATTTAAACTAATTATAGTAATTAAAAAAATTTAATATAATAATAATACACGACATTGCTACAATAAATGACAACCGCAAGTGGAATTGGTCAGATCTACAAAACTACATTGGAAAAACCGATCTTTATTATTTTTTATTAATAAAAAATAAAAATATGGGTAGCAAAAAATTCAAAATTTAAATGAAATTGACAATGATATTAAAATAGCAAAACTAATCTATAAAAATATTTTATTAAAAAATAAATATTATTATTGTTACAATTGAACTACTTTTGATGAATAAGCATATTTTAAAATATTATTTAAATATAGAAAATAGCGTAAAAGAACTAAAAACATGTTTTTATATTGCTTTTCTGTAACTTTTACGGCTTGGTTTTTTTGCAATTACTTTTTAAGCTTAAATTTGTTTTGATATTATCATAAAAAACAAGTAAAAAAACGGTAATAATAATAATACTGGTAATATAATTGCAAACAGTTTTTCTTTTTAACTGTACCCGCACAAATACTTATTAAACTAGTACCCATAAATACAGGTCCTTAGAAATTTGCGGTTCATTAATGTTTTCACAACTGCGTATCACATTTTAAATTTTACAAAGTTTTGTATATTGAAGTAACTTCTTTCAAAAACTTTTAATGCTAAGATATATTATGTGACTTATGATCAAATTTAGTAAAAATTATTAAAGATATTATTTATGTTCTTTTTATCACATTAACTAATTTATGTATTAATTAAATATCACTATCATACAGGCTCTTTTTTGGTTGCTATTTTTTAAAATACGAGGTGTGTTTTTAAAGTAAGTACCGTTTTGTATTTTGGCCGCTGCAGCGGTTGGCATCACGCGCATGTGTGCTATGTGACTACATCACAAATACACAGAAATATTTGACCTTGTTTACACTTTTTTTGAGTATTTAAAATGACTCCTGCAATTGAGAATGCCGCCGACTGTATATTACGCGCTGTGCTTAGTTTTCTTTGTGCTAAAGACGTAAAAGCGGCTAAAATTTACTGTGATATCAGTGAAGTTTATGGAACAAACATCATGAGCGATAGAATAGTACGGAAATGGGATAAAGTTTTTAAAAATTACCACTTAAATGTTTATGACAAGGAACAAAGTGAGCAAGCTTCTGTCATTACAAAAGATTTTTTTGCAGATACAATTTCTACTCTATCTGATAATTTTCTTTGGATTTAAAAATATCATTGATGGAGTGGTTCTAAATCATGCGACAAATTTTTATAAAGATGGGATTTAAAAGCTAGTTGTATAATACCATAAGTGTCTTATAATTGGTGGCAATTACGCTTTCATGTAAAAATAAAATTGTTTAAAAAAAGTACTTGTTTTTTTTTTAATTTTAAAACGGTACTTCTTTTAAAAATATGCTTTGTACTAAAAAATCCTATTTTAAGATTCTTAACCAATAATAATTTATTTGCAACTCGTTTGCAACATATTTTAAATGGTTAAAAAAAAAGTTTAATACGCAACATTTTTCTAAGAAAATAATACTTAATTTTTTTTAATTATTATAATAGCTATTATTAATTTTGTTGTATACATACGTGTTTTTTGAATCTTAAAGGCTAAAATGTAGCATGTTTTACTTTTTTGCATAAAGATCACTTTCTGAGAGTGTATAAAAAAAACTTTACAAAAAAAAAATTAAGAATTATTCTAATACCCATTGTGTCTTTACAACATAGGCTCAAATTTTCTAAGCAGATTATTTTAATACCAATCGCCTTTTTGAGGCAATTATGTTTGTATTATATATGTTACGCCCAAACACCAAAAACGCTAAATGAGCAAAAAACAAATGGGTTGTGGATAGTGTTGAACACCAAAATCAGATATTTTTTAGGTGTGTAGTCGTGCATATTAAGCCATAACGCGTTGTGTGTCATTAACAAGCAACCACAACGCGTTCTGGATGTTCAATCACAACCAGATTATATTGTAGCTGAATAAAATTAAACATACAAGTATTTAAAATTGACTGTATATTTGTCTTTTTCTTGCGTGGTTTATGTGTGTAGTGTCTATATCATATTCAATTTAGCAACAAGTTCAACAGAATTTAAAATATAAAGAAAAAATGTAATGAAACAATAAACAATATTATTAAAAAATGCAATGATTAGATTGACTATTAAGTAAGCAATATGATGAAACATACTAATAATAATGTTCTCTAATTTCAAACTACACAAAAAACTATACATATAATTAAGCAAGAAACTACAGTGTTACATTAGCATAAAACTAAAACTTAGTAAAATTATTAATCCATTATTATTTTGTTAGTTATTGAATCCAAACAAACAAAATACTGCAAACACATCAGAAAAACATTCAAGAAAAAACACAACAAAGAAGAAGGGATTTGTTGTTGCGCAAATTTTGTCAAACCTTATGAATTTACGATGTCAGATGGATTTGATTAATACGCGTTAATACGTTTAAACTATCAAGACCATTTAACAAAATTATTAATACAGTACTCAAACCACTTAAAACTAAAATAAAGTTGTGAAAGTTGCGTTTAATAAATATTTTTTGTACTTTTTGGGCTTTTTTTATTCTTTAAAATGACAATTTGCTAACAAAATAATTGATAGTTTAACAAGCATGTGGCCGGGCTTGACTTGTGCAAGGAAAATCCAAACATTCACACTAAAAATGAAATCAAGGTGTAAAAAACATGTTGGTAGTATAAATGTTAGACAACAATGGTTAGAGAGATTAAGGTTTATATAAAGCAAAAACAGTCGCTCATAACATGAAAGAATTTACAAAGTCGTTACAAAAGTCATGCTTGGTGGTAAGTAAAGAATTGGATTGGCATATTCTACTTTGAATAAAAAAAAGATTTTGCATAAAATAAGCGTTATCAAACAACAAGATTCTTAAGTAGAAGAAAATTGAACCAATAAAATTCTTTGAGCCATATGCGAGAGTTATGGAATACAGCATTCATGTAGCAAATATTGCACTTGCACTTGCGTAAAATTAAAAATTAAAACATGTAGTCGTCGCAGCAGATTTGAAGCAATTAAAGGTTAACGCAAAAACGTAAACTTGAGTTAGAAATACAAACTTTAAAAATGTTAGCTTTATCATTTTAAAATTTTCTTTTTGTTTGAAGCGGGTCAAAATGTTGTAGTCAAAGTTTTGAATGTTGACAGAAGACAACTCGTTCCCAACAATGTGTTGACTGTAATTGTAAATTGCAACTAATCTGTTTTATATACACTGTTTTGTTTGATTGTGGACTGTATATTTTCTTTTATTGTTAATTACAATTTATACACTTTAATTAATTTTTTTTCGTAAATGGGGTATTCAGTTGATGTTTTTATCTAAAAATTATTATTGATATTGACCGCTTCTTGAAGTCATTTCATTTAATCTTTCTATTATTCTATCTTTGTATGGAGATTCTTTAACTCTTCTTCATTTCTTTTAAATTTTTATTCATATAAAATGTTTAGTTCTGTCTTTTATTTTGTAATGTTATTAAAAAACAGCAAAAACTTAACAAATGTATATAGTAAAAATAAAATGTTTCTGAAATTCCAAAAAAGATAAAATGAGTTGTTCAAGGTCAACCCAAAATTGTAACTGCTTATCATATCTCCAGTAACGAAATTATATTTTTCTGTCACACAAAACAAATTGGCCTGCTAATCTTTTTCTAATACCAAACATAAACTGAAAACTAAAGAAAGAACCAAATTTATAGTCAAAATTAATTCATTTTAGCTGATTCAAAATTTCTTAGCTAACCGTACAAGCAACACTAAAAGTGTATTTTATAGAGAATGCATTATATATATGACACACATTGTATCAATCAATCAAAATAATTTACGCCCTGAAATGACAAAAGGTTTAATATTTTTAGCAGATAAATCGGAAAATTAAATCACAAAAAAGCAAATATGAACTGCAAACAGTAAATTGTATTCAACAAAACAAAAAACTAAATTTTTGTATATCCAAAACAACTTAATATAGCTGACAGTACAGTACGAATGCCCTATAAAATTTAAAAAAATTAAAATATTTAAGTTATTTTTTTTATATTTTAGTTTTGTTTATAATAAATAACCTATCTAAAATTATAATTTTATTAGTGCATTTCAATTAAATTAAATAATGATTTAAAAAAATTCGTTTTTTGTCTAACACACTGTATATATAAACTATCTAGTTCAATTAGTAATTTATAAGTTATTCAAAATCAAAAGTGATAAATTCAAAAATATTTGCTATCTAATTTATTGTATTCATCTTATATATCAAAATGGAAACAACATATTAACAAAAATACTTAATTGTTATGGAGTTATGATAACAGCTTAAAAAAGACTCACGGTTTGTTTGTTAATAATATTTTATGCAAATCATTTTGCAACGTTTTTTTCATTTGTTTATCAGATGCATAACATAAGCACAAAAAGTATTCTTTATTTGAGTTTACTAGATGTATTTAATGTTCTAGTTATGTTGTCAATGTTCTAGATATGTTGGATTTAATAAAGTTTCCAGTAACTTAAAAAAATACATTCACTTATTTTAAACTTATTTATTTGTTATTATATATTAATTATTAATAAATAAACCATTAATTTAATGTACCTTTAGTACCTTGTAGCATGGTTCTTCTCTTTTATTTATTTTAACTATTTAAGGCTAGTGACGCAAATCCAGAATATCGGCATAGAATTCCATTAAAAACATATTCCGTCTGTAAATAGAACAGGACTTGTTTCCTTCTTCAACGTGTGAATTTAAATAATGAGTGACATTTCATTCGATTTTCAGAACCAAGAATAACTGCTTATTTATAGCAAATTATAATACATATTTTATAAAAAAAATTTAAAACGTGTGGTGCTTTAAAACAGTCAGTAAAGTAAAGATCTGCAAAACCTACAGACAGGTGTGTCAGCAATTTTATTTTTAATATTTGCAAATATCATGTATAATTTTTCAAAACGGTTTCTAGTATTTTGATCTAAAATGATATAACATTTTTAATTGTTGCAATACAAAAATCTTACCACTGAAACTTGAAAAATGTTGTATCATATTATTTGGAAAACTACAAAAATTAATGTAAAGCTAATAAAATGAAAGACAAAAACTTACATTTAAATCACATGTAAGACTGATTATAAATTGTGCATTAAAAACAACCTGATTTGTTATTAGAATTAGTAAAATTTTTTTTTGTAAATATCCTTGTTTTATTTTCAAAATGTTTAATGATAGAAACCCGCTCTATCAGGTTATCCAACTTAAAAAAGTTCAAACCAATTTTATTTTTTGTTGTGTGTATAATATTTGATTTTTTATTCATCTAATTATGACAAAAATAATTCTTTATCTAGATTACTTAAATTTGGGAATATTTTTTGTTTCAAATTTTTCATACATTGCAACTTATTTAAGCATAAAGTGCAACTGTTATGTTTAAATAGTTTTTAGTTTATATTTGTTATTATGTTTAAGTAAAAAAAAATATTTTTTTCTACATTTTGTATTTTTAATTATCTCATTTTAACTAAATTAATTATGGTGTTATAACAAGTTATATTTAATTTATAAATTTATATTTTATAAAATAGTAAATCCTTAAATAAGTAAATAAATTTGTTATAACAAGGTTTTGTGTTCAAATTGTATTTGTCATGACTGCTGTAGTTTTCAATAATACTCAGAAACCTTGTGATATTACTATTGAAATAATTCCTGATTATTGTTAAGATATTTTGAAAAAAAAAACTAGCATATTCATAAAATCAAACTGGCTCTATCCTAAAAAAATATAGTGGATGCTGGAGGTGTCCGAAGAGAATACACTTGGTCTCAAAAGGTGTATTTTCCTGAGGCCTAAAAGCGACCGCAATTATTGAAGTCAACATAATTAAGCATAGTATTTGCATGATTATTCTTTACATAGCGCTGAGCTCGTATGCATGTATACGTCCCTGCGCGGATTAAACCAATTTAGCCTACGATTATACCTTGTTTATCTGATTTAATTTTCTTAGCATCTACTTCTACTGTGATGACTCAACTTTTAATACATTTAGCAACTAATAATTTTAGTTACAATGATGCATACAATATGTTTAATTATAATATAAATGTGTCAAAATTTACTTAATAAAATTAATTGAGCTACATATTTAGTATACAATTTGTTTATTATTATAACCGTATTTATTTCTCTCTGCTTCTTTGCACTTACAAATTAGGCAACTTCAATTATATTTCAATTGACAGTAATTTTACATTATTGATATTGAATTTTATTTACGCTGTGGTAAATAGATAGCATAAAGAAAAAAATAATCATATTTAATAATAATTAATTTATTGTAAATGTTTTGTTGTAAAAATATGCCAATTAAACATATTTTAACTCAAAATTGTTGCATTGTAGAGCATTTTTTATGAAATGAAAATTGTTTAGTAAAATTATATACTTTCTTTACACTAATATAATATGTGGCTAAAGTTTTAACTAATATTATTTTGTAAATGTGTATATAAAAATATACATTGCTAAAAAATGTTTTGTTCATATTCAATAGTTTTCATTATCGATTTGTGTGGTGATTTTGAATAAGTAACTCATCATTATGATAAAATAGTACTGTAGCTATTTAACTAATAATTCTAATGATTCTAATTAATAATGTTCGACATGTATTGAACATCAACAACATGCAACCAATTACGCCTGCATTACAATCTTACTACCGCAAAAGCAATATTTCTTCGTGCTAATAGTCCGCTTAATTAAATAATTTACGAGTCTCCAATGTGCAGTACCAATACAAATAATAATCATGCATCATATCAAATAATATCTGTGATAATTAATGTGCATTGCTAGCAGCCAGTTATTGATGTTTAAAGTGGAGTGAATGGGTCGTTATGCAGCAGATACACTCAGCGGATAAACGCAACGGCGCGATATAATTGCGATGCCATTTCACAGAATTAATTGTATAAACACAAAGCGGCCTAAATAATACTAACGAAACTACAACCGAATCAAGACAACCAACAGATGTAATCGTAAATTTTACATGTACTAAAATGGATCTGCATTCAACATGTTTTATGATTACGTTTACATTTAATCTTCTGGAAGTTTGCGTAATTATATCTACAAAAAGACCTCGGTTGAACCATTTCATATTCTCCTTCAGCATTGTCACATATAAATAGCTAATGTTTCTTTTTAAATAAAAATCAACTAAGCTTGATTAATACAAAACAAATAGGCCATTAAAGAGTTGTAAATGTTATTAGGTTTAAGTATATTTTAAATAGAGTACCCAGTAAAATTACTTTTCCAATATTACGAATAGATACCAACAGATTCACCCTTATCAATGAAATTGAAATCGAAATGCATCAGCCATATGAGGAGCAGTACGTAACATGTAATGTTAGAAAGTCAGTCGGGAAAATCCATTGAATGTGACTGCATTGCAGTTTATATCCTACACCGACAACCCACCCGTACACTAGAGAGAACTGGAATGTATGGGACTACAATGAGATGCATTTAAATAATTTTAATACGAGGATGTGTGTGTGTGTGTTTGTGCGAATGTGGCACACTGATGAAAGTACGTAGCTTAATAACGAAATAACATTGCGGAACAACCGGCTCGATGATAGCTTGCCGCAGAGTATGATATGTTAAATCCCGAAGCTAGGGAAAAATAAATTTCTCATGTAGAAAAATTGCATATTTATATACTCCAAAGTTTTCCACTTTGAGCGTGGAATGTTGCATTCAGCACATATTTCTATTGTGCATTGTTATTATTCAAATATTCAAAGCAATTTTTGATATGGAATTATTACAATTTTATGACATTGTTTATTATGCAAATGTTCAATTCTATGCATTCATATGAATTGCAAACTCATAAATACATTATTGTAATAACTTTATATTTAGTACGTTTGGGTAAATAATAACTGCTGACAATGATTGTTTTATTAATATTAATTTAAATACTAACGTAAAATATGAGCTAATAGTTTTCATTGTGTATCTATAACTCTTTTGTTAATTAATTTTATTGAGTACATTTGCAATAAATGCAAATCCTACAAAATTTTGACAAATTAATTTTTAAAATGTAACAAAGAATTTACAGTAAAGACAAGAAGAAAGAATGGCAACTTGCACAAAGTTTAGGATTAGTTTTGTAGTATAAATCTATTTCAAAAAAGATGAATTGTTTGCTAGTGAATAACTTATGGATAAATCCCATTTTTTTCAATAATTTTCAATAGTTTTTAAGTTATATGTATCTATACTACACCAATGTCCATATATACAGATTAAGTTTATGACGGATAGAGGTTTTCTTCTGGCTGACCAAGCATTAAACAAATAAAACCATTTGACAAACTGTCTACATTTTTTAATGTTTGGTTTATATAATTCTACATGCAAAATCGAGTTTGACGCTAGACGGTAACAAAATTTAAAAAAAAATAATTATTTTTTGATTTTATTTATTTCAAAATTGTACATAAGGAACACTTATAACATAAAAATTGATCATAAACCCCATTTTAAGGTAAAAAATTGCTTAGAAATCACGTTTATTAGATTAGATAAAAATTATTAACACTGACGCTAAATAATCTAAGATCTAGGATAAAATTTTATTTTAAACATTTAAAATTGCACAATATCATTTATAACATAAACATTGCTACAAAATACGTTCATTAGATAAAAATTACCAAAACTGTCGCTAAAACCCCTATTCTAGCATAAAAACACCAACAATCTAAGGTGAGGAAGCTAAGATAACCCAAAGTGTACCCAAAAATAGCGTTTTAGGTCTGTACCTGCGACATTAGCTAGTGCTCTAATCTGTGCAAATACTTCTTGTATCTACTAATAGTATCGGTCTACAAAAATTCAGAAAAAGTTTAAAAAAACCTACAACAAGATTTTAAAAACTTTTAAAAATAGACATTACAAAAGACTAAAAATAAACATGAATCTACAAAACAGAAAAAGATCAAAATCAATTCAAACAAACAAAAATATCTAAAGATAATGATTGACGACTTAATCTAACCTAACCTAAACTGGCCGCGTCATATGACTAAAATTAAAAAAACTAATACATCTAGCTTATAATCTCTATTATTCAAAATAAATTATATCGTATAGTATAATGGTATATGGACATGCATTGAAATGCTGTAAATCCTTCAAAGATTTCAAAACGAAGTAACAAAACATTTTTTTTTTTCAACAAAAAACCCTTACAAAGATTAATAAATTATTAACATCAAAACAGTCTCTAAAAAAGGAATACATGGGAAAAGGTCTAGCATAAATACAGAACCATTGATTGTCAATCAGGAAGATATAAAGTAGGAAATTACAATAACAAGTATGGATCTCAAAAAACAGTAGTAGCAGTAAAAAACATAACAAACATTGTTTCAAAAGTTCAAAATTTATTAAATTAAAATAATCAAATTGATGCTAAAAACACATTAAATTTGGTTTTAAGGACATAAGTAGTATTTATAACATAAAAATGACTCATAATACGCATAAAAACTGCTTTAAAATCACGTTTATTTAATAAAAATGATTAAAATTAAAGCTGACTGGCTTCGAATAAACTTTAAATTTAATATATTTATTTATGTTTAAGACTCATAAACCGCAATTTTCTATAATTATATCATGATTTTTTTACATAAATCCATTTTTTATTTACGGTAATAAAATTATCATCCAAATTATTGGTGATTTTTTATTTGAGATGTTTGCATGACTCTAGTGATAAATTCTTTTTTTTTTCTCAACTTTTTAAAATTTAAAATTGATTTAGCAGGAACATTTATAGTTTTATCTACTGCTCTCTGTGTGACTTATTTGCAGTTTGTAAATGTTGAATTTTAAGTTATTTTTAAAATAAATTATTTCTCAAAATTTGCTATGCACAAAACAAGACGGATGAAACGGCACATTGCAGATTGCATAATGTAGTTCTGTGCCTATGTGCACAATTAAATAATGAAATCAACAGTTTTGTCGTTGAAAATTGTTACAAAAAACTCATAAGATTTGCTTATGACGACACCTTAAAGTTACACCAAAAAAATGTACCTTATAAAAACTACCTAAAACAATTTTAAGCAAAAAGTCGGTTAAAAATTTTGTTTGGTGGTTCTAGCCTCACACGTCACTGATTTTATTACTTATGTCAGTACAATAATGTTGCGCGGCCATATTTTAAAAATTTAGCAAATTTTTAACTAAGAAATTAGAACGGTTTTTATTTTTTTTTTAAATAATCTTATTAAATAATTTACACATAAATTTGTAAATGTATATGGGTAATTTATTCCATTACCGTTCTAACTTTGTCATATTAACAAAATTTGATACAAGAGGTATACACCACTATTTTGATGCAGGAAGTCTGCAACTTACAAGTTTTGAAAATTACAAAAATATCTGCAATATTTTCGTAATTTTCAAAACTTAATAAATTTTTAGATCCCAAAAAAGCGCTTACTCTACTAGGCATACCAACAAAACTTAAACTAGTATTAAGCAATGCGCTAATACTATCACATTTTAATGTTTTATTTCTTAGTGCCACTAAGCCAAATTGGCTTGTAAGTGGCAATAATTGTGCACTATTAGTATATGTGTTAATCGGTCACTTTATAAATGGTCTTTTATCCAGATTTTTATTTTTGGTTTAAACAGTTTTATTGAATTTGTTCTTAAGATTTCATTTGAAGTTTTATTGAACAACAATCGTATGGCTACTTCTTTTCTTCTTTTTCCATATTTATTGTTATGCTTTTCTACTATAAATTTTCCAGCTACATTTCTCCTTGTTTCTTTGCAATGGTTCATTTTAGTTCATGTGTTTTTTTCTTATATGTTGTTCATTATAATTCTGAGTTTAAAAAGTTGTTTAATAGTTAATAGTTTTTTGTATGGATCTTGATTTGAATAACTGCGTAGATTTTTTATTACAAGGTTTTGTGTTATTTGGAGTCTTTCAATAATATAATCCGACGCTTGACCGTACACAGTTATTCCATATGTAATTATAGATTCTGGAAGTGCTCGATATATCGTTGTCATAGTTTGTTTCGGTATAAACTGTCTAAGATAGTAAATACTGTTTGCAATGTATTTTAATTTTTTTCTTGTTTCGTTTACGTGTATCTTGGTCTATCCATATCCCAAGATACTTTTGCTTTTCTACAACTTTTATTTGCTCGTGGCAATCACAGTTGTCAGATATTTGGACTTTGTAAACACATTTGAATTCTTGAAAAATTAGGTTGATTTGTTTTTCTTTTTTTTGCTGATGTGATGATACTATATGAACCAATTTTGTTTTTTCTTTGTTTATAGTCGTGAACCCCTTTTTGAAACTGTTTAATCTCTCTTTGCATATTTTTCAACGCTTGTTGTACATTTTTGTGGATCGATACAATTAATGTGTCATCAGCATATAAAAAGTATTTGGAATTTTTAAAGCATGATCTTACGTCGTTTACATATAACAGATAGAGTATTGGTCCCAAAATACTGCCTTGGGGCACACCCCTGTCAATAATTGTATTTTTGCTCAGTTTACCCCTCAATTTAACCTGAAACTTTTGATTGTCTAAGTAGTTTTTAAACAATTTTTTAGTTTCTCCTTTAATTCCATTATTTTCTAAAATATTTATTAGAGTATTATGGTCAAGAGTATCAAATGTGTTTGAAAAGTCGACAAATAAGCACAAAGCGTGCATGTTCTTATTCAATGCTTGGTTAACTGTATTCGTGAATTTTTCAAATAGTTGGATTTTGTCTTTTGATTTCTGATATCCATATTGATTGTTAATGTTCTTTCAATGTATCTTCCTAATACTTTTGATACAGTTGGTAGCATAGAGATCGGTCAGTAGTTTTTAGGACTGTCTCTTTTTCCTGACTTACAAATGGGACGCAGGATTGACTTTTTTAAAACATTTGGTATCTTCTTTTGTTCGATGGTTAGATTGATAAGTTTGATCATTGGTTTTTTCATTTCCTTTACGGTATCTATAAGATCTTTTGTTTTAATTCCGTCGTGACCTGCAGGTTTTGCAGGGTTCATAGACATGATAATTTTTTAAATATTTTCAGGTGTTGTTTCTGATATTTATAATAATTTTATTTAATTTGTTTTCTCTGTTTTATTATGCAATAGTTTGCTACATGGTTTGGCAAGAGATTTTGTTTGATTTTTAAATGTATCAGTAAACTGCTCAAGTGTCTTGCTGGTGTCTTGTTTAAATTTTTTTATCAATTTTTGGTCTTCTGAATTTTTTCTGTTTTTTTCCAGTGTTTCATTGATTAATTTCCACGTTTCTTTCATAACTGATTTTGCCAAGTTAAATAGTTTTGTATAGTATTTTCTTTTAGATCGTTTAATTATGTTTGTAACTTAATTTCTAACTTCGTTATAACGTATTCTAAACTTATTCTTTATACTGTTAGATTCTGTACAACGTTTCCATATTTAAAACTTTCTATCTTGTTCTTACATTTCTTTCAAAATTTCTCCATTAATCCATAATTTTTATGGTTTTCTTTGATGTCGTTTTTTTATTTTTAGTGCATGATTCTTTGCAATCTTTATGTATCTGATGTATTTGATTTAGTAGTTGGTCTGGGTCATTTAATTTGTCTAACTGCTTTTTCTTTATTAATTAAGCGAATTGATGAATAAATTTTGGTCTGTCTAGATAAGTAGTCATTTTTGATTCATAATAATAATATAAGTAATAACACATAAAATAAAATACATTATATAAGAAAACATCTAAATATTTTTCAAATCTGTACAAATATTCTGAAACAGAGTAAAAAGAGAAGACAAATAAAATATATTTAATTATAAGTTTAAAACGTTTTAGGACTAAGTTTTTTATAGTGTTTAGTAATATCTTAAATAATTGTATTCTTACATTTGTATGCAACAATTCAGTTTAGAAGTATATTTTGGTATTAACAGTTTTTCCAAGTTTTTGCAAGAACTTTTATGCTCTAAATTATAAATAATTCTCAATTTTATTTTAATAATAAATACTTTTTTGGGAGTGATGCCATTGATTAGTATATATCTTATAGAGTTTAACTTCTAATATTCATTTCAATTTAAGAATCGCACATAATAGTTTATTTAGTTTATCACCTACTGAATTTACGTGCATTCTCCAGTCTAGATTATCCATTATTAGACCCAAACAGTTTACAGAATTGGAAAGTTTATATTTTAAATTGTTTACTGTTTTGCTATAATTAAAAATTAAGAATTCAGTGTGAACTATTTCATCAAATTTACAAAACATATATTTTAAATGAAATAAATTATTATAAATGTTATGGTAGTCATTATTAGGAAGGAATTTGGGTGGGCCGCGGGAAACCCTCAAATAACTTAATTTAAAGTTTTATTTTTAATATATTTGATGATATTAATTGATATGTACTTTACTAGTATTGTCTTATCACTAATATTTATTGACAGTTCAGAGTTCGGTTGCGGTTTTTATTGCTGTGATTTTTTATAGTAATAAAGTAATGGCAATAATTAAATACAAAAATGATACAATAAATTTTTATGATAAAATTAAACCTAAAAAATTTTAATATTAAAAGTGATTTAAAAGATTTTAATGACAACATTATTTTGTAAAACCATGCCCATTTTTAATATAAAAAAATTAAATAAAGAAATATATTCCACAAAATGTCTGTATCAACAAATAGTTGTGTTAAAAATTTATTTAAAGTAGATGCAATGTGTCTTGAAAATGTTTCTGATAGATTACAAAGCATATTGAAAGAAATGCAAGGTCATAGAATATTAAAAAAAATGATTTGCCAAAATGAATCTCTTAGCAGTGGCGAAGCTATCTGTAAACAATTGTCTACAATGCAGAAAAGCCTACAAGCACACAGGGCCTTCTCGGCTTGAAATACCTAGAAGAGCGGATTTTTCTTTTTTTGACATTCCATAAATAGAATTTGCCATTATTTTACAGTTGTTATAACTGGATTTAAGTTTTTTTTGATATTTGATTCTTTTCAAGGTTTTGATATTTTAAAGCTGAATTTATAAAAAACCTAAACCTTAAATGTTTATGGTCGGATTTTGATGCTTTCAATTGTTTGAAACTTGTTGCTATTTATAATATGTTATAAATAAAATTTTGCACTTTTTGACAAATTATAGCGGGATGTTGCTATTTCTAAAAATGTTTAAATATTTCATACCGGGTTTTGCTATTTTTGGGTTATTATGATTTTTTTTACATTTTCAACAGCTTATGGACGAGTTTTTGTGCTTTTTAACATTATTTTGATGTTTCAATGCTGGACTTTGAGATTTTATAAATAGAACTCTGCACTTTTCCAAAGTTTATTTTTGACTTTTTCAAAGCTTATGGCCAAATTTTTGGTATTTTACGGCATGATTTTACTAGTTTTGGGATTTTATGATTTTTTTACATTTTTTAACAGTTTATGACCTTACACTCGAAAGGGTAGAAAGGCATAAATGAATAAATAAATAAATAAATAAATATGACCAAATTTTGGTGCTTTTTAATATAGTTTTGATGTTGACAGACCGTATTTGGCTAATTTAAACATTTTAAGAATAAAATTTTGCATTTACAAACTAATTTTGATCGGATTTTGATGGTATTTAAAAATATTTTATGGTTTTATTGCCGGATTTTGGTGTTTTATAACAATATTTTGATGTTTGAAGTCTAGGCTTTGCTATTTTTGATATGTTATAAAGATAATTTTGCACTTTTTAACCGTTTTTAAACGGATTTTTGATCTTCTTAAAAATATTAATACTTTTGGAGTTTTTTTTTAATATTTAAATTTTATGACCAGATTTTACTATTCTTGACGTTTTATGTTTTTCAAACACTGTATTTTGTCTTTTTTGATTTTAATATTTTATGGCCCAATTTTAATATTTTTGACATTTTAAAAATACAGTTTTACATTTTTTATTTTTGATACATTTTTGTGCTTTCTAACAATATTTTGATATTTTATAGCCAGATTCCATAAACATTTTTACACAATTAACAGTTTATGGTTGGATTTTGTGCTTTTTGATAATATTTTGATGTTACAAAGTTGATTTTTGTTATTTTTTTTTACATTTTATAAATAGAGTTTTGCATTCTTTATGTTTTTGGCCAGATTTCTGAATATTTTATGACCTAATTTTGTTATTTTTGACTTTTTATAAACAGTTCTGTACTTGCGGTGATGCCCAAAAATCCTCACAAAACTTTGAGCAAAATGATCTGAAAAACCAACCTACTATTTGTGTGAAGCAGAATCATGATTAATACGTACCGTGCTAGACTGGATTTTTAGCATGGCATGCGGTGTACACTTTCTATAAACTTAACACTTAACATGTATATATAGATATTAGACGTTATAATTGTATAGATATTATTAACTTCATATGCATTATTTATAAAATTCATATAAAATGATGCATTGGGTGGAAAACAAGCGTTATTTAATTAACGCTGTTTTTCTTGTTATTTATTTGAAACTTGAATGGCACTATATAGAACCAAAAACCACAATTTTTGATGTTATTTTAAGGTGTTTACATATATGTAGATTTATTTATTTAACTGAGAAATCTGGTTTTAGTTGCTACTATATAATATATATAAATTTTCAAATTTGATTATTTTAAATACATTTTTTATATAACCCTGTTTTTTCACCCAATGCTTCAATTAGTATTTTTGGCATTATAAAAAATAGTACAAATTTTGCACATAAAAAATTTGAATTATAAAAAAGTAGGAATAAACTATAAAAAAAGTTTTATATTAAAAAAAATACTAGAGACGCAAGTTTTTGATACACACATAACGACAAGTGCTTTAATTTACATGGTCTTACAAAAAGAATTTTTTGTAAAGTAGACTACTTAATATTTTGATCTGCAATTTAAAAATTTTATGATTTTTAATGTCTACTTATAAAAACATTAATTAATTAATTAATTAATTAATTACTAAACAATCATTATGAAAATTCGTATATTATATCTGTAGACAATACAGTATAAAATAACATTAAGCTGAAAGAATATTATTATAGATCAATCTAACAAACAATGCACAAACAATCACGATAACACACAATGGTTGAATTATATTCAGTCAATATAGTTTAACAAAAATATATCCAATCCGAGTTATCTATGATTATATCAATAATTTTATTAAATCCTGCGTTGAATAGTCAATTATTCATGCCTATTAAAGTTAAATATGTGTTCTTGGAAATACTAATTTCAGTAATATTCGTATATATACAGATTTTGTTTCTTTGAATAAATAATTATATATCAGCAATAATTTATCATTTGTATGGCCAATTTCAAACTTAAAAACTCAATCATTTATATGTGCACTATATTTCTATAGGTTTATTTGATTTTTATCTATACTGTAGTAATAACGTTAATCTTATTTTTTTTATTTGATCAATATAAGCTAAACTACCACACATAAATATAAATAAATAAACCATTTTTATAACCAATAATGCAACCGTAATGGATTTCTAGTTTAGTGTTAGTAGAACTATTATTAAATTATACATTTTATAACCGCAATCAATCAAGCTATTAAGCTAAATTATATTGTTTTAAGTAATTTGTATTCACACACACACAATTGAAACCATTAAATACATATAAAATAACACTTAATAAAATTGTGGTGGATGTGCCTGGAATGACTATTATTTAGCAGGTTTATTCAGAGATTATTCCACAAGATTATATAAGGGGCACCATTGTGTAGTGAATTAGGCGCTCTTAAGTTTGCTATATTTAGGCATTCCACTTCGCCCTAACCGGGTCCCTATACAAACGCGCTACTTCTTCAAGGAGCTCTCAATCGCCACCTTTCCGGTGCTTGTTTTTTCGCTTTTTATCTTTTCTGTTTTTATTAAGAACTAGAATAACCTCAACAAAAAATACTTGGTGCATAAAATTTCACACTTATGTAAACATTAAGATCAAAATTGATATGATTGTAATAAAAATGTATTGTATAAGTATAAAAAATTGTTGTTTTTAAATCAAATGTAACGTTATTTAAAATGATAATAGATTGTTTATAATATTTGCACATTTTATATATTACTTTTCCATCAATCAATATCATGTCAAATATTGAATATCGTGTGACGTATTGTGTGCAGAAGCTATCAATTTTAATACAGATAGTTTTTTATAAATGCAAACAAATATTTATTAAATGCATGTCGTATAGAATTATAGTCAATATTATTTTTAAATTTAAAGTTTAGAATATATTTCTACCATTCTATCTGTTTTATTAAATAAAATAAAATTTTTATCAACTTTATTTTTTAATCTTAATTACCCTAAACCCTGTCTTTCTCGTTTTTAATCATCTTTAAGAACAAAAAAAAAATAACCGTCATCTTTAAAAAGAAATTGTTTTTTAAAATTCTGAGAAATTATAAAAATCAAAAAAAAAATTCCTGAAAATGCAACCTTGTAAAGTTACAAATGATCAAAAAATGTAAAAAATCTGACAAATCGATTTTTCAAATTTTGATTGCTTATTACTCAGAAATAGCTACCTAACTGAAATAATCTGAAAAAATTCACATGATTTGAATTCATGAAAAGAAAGGCAAATTCAGTGGTTTAGTTAAAAAATTCATTCCGTACACTTGACTCATACATGGCCATAAACTTTTATATGCTGTTTTTTATTTTATTAATTAATGCAATCTTTGATGTTAATATATATTTATTTTTTATAATATATTTTTTTGATTACATTTTTCTTTTATTTTTATAACAAAAATAGTTGAAAGCTTTTTGCTCTAAAATATCCTATATTTTAACACAATATAAAACATTATATACATTATTTATACAAAATTAAGCATACAACAAAAATTAATTTATTAAATATCATAATATGATAATATTATTTGTGTTTACATATTTTTTAGAACTTACTAAATCTCTACCTTTGTTTGAGTTGTTCATTTATGCCATGAACAATGGAAGTTGGTACATACCTGCAACAAAAAAATTGAATTAGTTATGTAATTCATTAAAAAAAATAATTAGTTTTGAACAATTTCAATACGAGCAGTTTCTAATTCAATGTATTGTAAATAGTTAATTTAATAAAGTATTAGAAACAACACCAACTAGTAGCAAATAAATCTATTTATTACGTATACACGGATAAGAACCAATTCTTAAAAACAAACTTTATTTTACAACATTTTGAATATTTAAAAAGGAAAGATAACATGTGTTATGACTAATAACATATTCTGTCCAAAGGCATACATTTGTAGCTTGTTCCGTTTAAAGCTTAGAACCTGCTAATAAATTTTTTTGAGTGTATTTATACTATAACTTTCTAAATACCAATCAATTCTTTATAATTGATGTACTCATAATATCTTTTAAATTTTTTTTGTGGGATTTTCTGGATGGACCATTTCTAAACAATCTGTTTTAAAGTTTTACTAACAGTAGTTAGCTATCATGTGAGTATTTCACCTTTCTTGGTATTGCCTCTCCATATCTTTTAAATCTTGGTAGAAACGTTCACTATGCTCATCACTTACATCTCCTAGATTTTCGGAAAATTTGTCAAGATGACTCTAAAAAAATAATGAACTTTAATACTCATGTTGCAACTCAGACGATGAAAATTATAAATTTTTGAAAAAGTTCAACATAATTGTTTGTTTTTTTATTTCCTAGGAAAATATAGATAAGTGCTACAGATAAGTGAATAAACCAAAATAAAATAGAACAAAAACTTTTATTATTTTTAAAATTAACATTCCTAAATTAGTTAATAACAAGTACCAGATCTAAGTAAGCAAAAAAAAGTTAAAATTTGTTCACCAGTAATTATTTTAATTATTTTTAAGCTTTTCAGTTTTTCAAAGTTGTAGGATAAATATTGTTATTAAAAGCCATTCAAATTGTGTCAATAAAACCATCAAACATACAAAATTGATAAAATAACAAATTATAAATTATTTATAAATTTGATTAATGTAGACTAATCTAAATTTTGTTAACGTAACTATATCAAAAGTCATCAAATTACAAAAGAGATTTTAAGACCACTAATAACAATTAAAATAAAAACTCAAAAAAATAATTACGTAACTACACATCTGAAAATATTTAGATGTTTTCTATAAAAATCTAATTGACTTTTTTATTCATTGCTCTGATGTAGTCTAAAGACATATGATTACTAAGTGAAATACTCCTACTATAAAAAAGTTAAAAACTTTTGATCTGTACTATAAGTTTCTACTGAAAGAATATAAAATATTAAAAAAAGCAGATTGTAAAATTAAAATATCCAAAACTAGTGAAAAAACTTAAAACTTTTTAGACTTCTGAATTTATTGCAAAAATATAAAACAAAAATTACAAAACTTTTTTACAAAAATTTATACATTAAACAAAAATAATCTCTTAAAAAAAACTACACACATATTCAATCTACATTTTTTTAATTTATACGTATTTTTAATTTGAAACAAAACAAAATTTTTGTGATTTTTTTTTAAGTATCAGTTCTTTTCATCCCTGAAAAGACATATATTTTTTTAATAATACTTGCACAAATGCTAAATATCAACAAAGCTATAAAGTCTAATCAATTCTACATAGAAATCATAAAACTTTTCATTGTTACTGTTATTTTGCTTGGCTATAGCGGCAGACGTTTCAAAGTTAAATAACTGCAAAACTTGCCAATCTCAAACAACAAAGTGCTTTAACGGGTCTTGGCAATTGCAGTTTAGAAATATTGAACGAAAACAAACCAAGTGATAATAATGAATGAATTATATTGAGCGCTACCTATGCTTCTATAGCTAGATTACTAAAGAAAAGTAATATTGAATCATTTAAATCAACAAAAAAGACACCTTTAATTTCTCAATTAAATTCATCTCCTGAACAAATGCACACAAATGTTATTCAAGAAAATACAACATAAATATCAATTCGACATCGACAATGATGGCTTTACAAAAGTAATTAACAAAAACAATTTAATAAACCAATTAACATTATGGTTCAGGAAAATTTGAAAACGGCTTATTAGCAGCAACCAAGAAAGCTTATTTGTATGTTGGTAGACTAGACAAACGCTAAAACAAATAATGTAATTGAATATGTAAAAGGCATGTAGAAATGTTGAACTAGATTGTATTTTGTTACATACAAAAAGCCGTAATCCATGTTTTAGAACAAATTTTGAAATTTAGTACAAAAAACTTACTGCTGAAGATAGCTAGCCACTTGGTGTATCAGTGCACAAGTATATTTTTTGAAGGGAAAGATTATCATCAACCAACCGGAGATATTCAAACTTAAATGTACATGTATCAAAAATAAGATCAATATAGTTTTGCATGAAAATAATTATAAATTTGAACCATCTTACTATTGTTTTACAATAATTAATAAATATAAATTGCAAGACATGTTTTAAAGTAGCATATGCAATTAATTGCAAAATACGATCAGATTTAAGAATGTTATCTATTAAAAATACATTTAGAAATATTGGCTTAACAAATTAATAATACAAATAAACATATAATTGTTATTTACAGCTCTCTAATAGGAGATTTTCAAACTTTTCTTACTGTTTTTGAAAATATGTTGCCAAAAATCAATTTTACGGTGCATAAAATAATTATATCCGGCAACTTCAACGTATATTTTTTATCAAACAATAGTAGCACTTTGCTTTTTTTAGGAACTGCTTATTTCATATAGTTTATACTATTATACTATTAACAAAAAAACTGGAAAATTAAACTGTTTAGATAATATTATTATCAGTTTTACATACAAACATTTAGCTTACACAATTAAACACATTGCTGACCATAAAGCTGTTATAATTCAAGTAGAAAAGCATATTTTTAAGACCAAAAATAAAATACAAAAATGAGAACTAGGCAAGTACAATTTTTACAACTCTGTTCATGATGTCATACTATAATATGGTATGTACAATCAGTACAATAAACATGGGTCCCATTAGTATCTATATTGGTACAATACATGTACGTATGTATATCACGTAGGTCCAATAAACGGACCGTACAGATGGTTGACATGCGAGAAGGGTGGTTGTATTAACCTCACTCCACATCTTAGTTATAGTTTACATTTTAAGTGTTTGTATATATTTTAGTAAGTAGTAGTTAGCAAAGGTACGGTCTTTGCACTTGAATTGGTGCAGATAATAGACCTAAAGGTTGCGGCTGTGCTAACAGGACCGACCAAAAACCGTAACAATGAATTGAACTGTGATTTCAGTGAAGACAAAAATATAAAAACTTTACATAAATTTAGAATGTTTATTGATTTCTTACAAATTAAACTGTTTACAGCTTTTTCTGATAAGAAAATTAATGTAAACGCTAATTAAATTATAACATTAACTGGTATAATAGTGTACTAAAGTAACACAGAGAAAGAATTTGTCTTATCTCTGGTATCTGTGACAGATACAAAATTCTTCTGAATGGTAAAACAATTTATATATATTTAACTCAGAAAAGATTCTATACAGAAAACAAATAAAATTCTAAATACATCAACGATTCTTCAAATACACCAAAATCGTTTAAAATTTTCAATACAAAACACTACATTAGCGCTAACATTTAAATTCTGAAGCATATATGAGAGATGTTATAAAAAATAAAAGATATATTCGATTTTAACATTATGTTAGTCAAATGTATTTTGGAACACATTATAACACCACTCACAAAGTTATTAAATGTATCATCAAAGAAAGCACTTTTCTAAATTGCTTAAAAATTGTCAAATTATCTCCTATTTATATAAAAAAAAGAAAATTCAAATAAATGTAAAAGTTGTCGTCCTTTTTTAAATTACTCGTATACCAGTTTTTACAAAAATTTTGGAGTAGATACTTGATTATTTTCTTCTTTTTTTTTTCTTTGATTAATTACAGTTTGGCTTTAGACATGCAAAATGTACAGAAACCACAATAAACAAACTTATTGCGCATATACGTCCGTTTTAGTAAAGCCACTGAAAAAGTGAGTGACTAGTTGTAAAAGCAGTTGCATTCATCATGCAAGCTAGATTTCTAATGATTACAGCAGGAGGATCTATTATTCGACGTTCTAGAACCATTTCTACAGAGCTGTTGTATGCATTATTGACAAAAAACAACTGGATTACAGCAGGAGGATCTATTATTCGACGAACTGGATTACAGCAGGAGGATCTATTATTCGACGTTCTAGAACCATTTCTACAGAGCTGTTGTATACATTATTGACAAAAAACAACTGGTTTGTTCTTCTTAGAGAGCTTAAAATTTTTTCTTTACAAAACGCAAAATATTAGTTAATTCATCTCTACCAACTAAAGTTGCACTTTGTGGAAGCGTTTTATCTTCATTTCGCTTTCATCTAAATCAGAACTTTTTATTTCAATACTATATTTGTTTTTTACATCAGATTGATCCGATTTACTATATTCTAGTTCCAAAACATATTATTTTTTATCAGAAGCAACAAACGGCATATGCATAAAGTGTTTTTGTTACGGAGTTCCGGGTACCCATGCCGTCATGAGAAAGTGTTTTATTTCCCAGTCACATAAAAGTTAAACAATATTTTTTTTGAATTCTACGGCGTTATTCAAAAACTTAAGAAAAATTGTAAAAAAAGTTAGACTATTTTCTAATGCTTTAAATTATTTATTTAAATTTTTATAAAATTGATTTTTAGCTTTGACAAAAGTTTTACCAATATCACTGATAAAGTTATAGCATATATTTGCTAGGAATATTTTGCTATCATCCCCAACAAAATCAATCAAAAAAAATATAATTTTTGTTGCTTTACCAAAAAATTTACAATAGTTGAAAGAACAACAAAAATTGGAAGACCGTACATACTAAACATAAAAAGTAAAGCAAATTTGATAGTAAGTTTTTATTAAAATTTTTAGTGTTACTAAAACTGATTTGATTTTCACATAAAATTAACGTGTTTTTCAGGTTTTAGTTTAGGCGACGCATCTACTGGATTTAGTGCCTGTTTCCAGTAAAAACCATGTTTTTTTTTTATTTATCGCAAAACTTTTGTTTTGTTTATTGCAAAAGTTGAAGTTGAAAATGTCAAAATCAAAATTTTTGTGCTGTTTGACGACAAAAACCAAAATATTTTGTTTAAATTATTAAAGCAATTAAGCAGTTAAACATTAATTTTATCATAAAAAAACGAGTTGTTTGATTTTTATTTTAATATAACACAATGAGCTTTAGCGTAGCATGCAGGTTTTGATACCCAAAATATGACTAAATAATAACATGTTCTTTATCCACAAGGGTAAATCAAAAGTCACCTAATAAACCGTTGGTCCTATAGACCCACTTTAAACAAGTCGCAAGACTTATGGGGCAATGTAAAATAGCTGTAAAAAGCACAAAACAGAAAAACAGAAAAGATAAATTAATTTAAAAAAAAAAAATGCCTTTATTTGCTTCACCAAAAGTAAAAATTATTTGAAAAAAGATCAAAAGATAGAAAAGCAATAAAAATAGCAAGGAGACTTTGCGTAATAAATTTAAAATCTGAAGATTATTTTACGTATAAAACTAAATTACAAACTTTTATAAAACAATTTTTTAATTTTTTTAATTTTTATAACATAGTCCCAAAGTCAATGATAAATTATAGGAATCATTATTTGTCTCCTCTTTTCTCGGAAGTGGCATATTTTGCTATAAAAAACAGCACTCATAAATTGATTAACTGTTTAAAAAAATTTTAACAAAAAAAGAAAATAACTTTTTGCAAAATTGTTTAAAATCGTTGCAAAAAAAAATTATTTAAAAGTACCATTATTTCACAGTTTTTTTTTGCATTTCACTTAAAAACTTTATTCAAAACATAAAAAACTGAGCTAACCACTTAAATTAGGGAAATAAAATAGTTTCAATTTGTTATAAAATAATTTGAGTTCTTAACAAAAGTTTTTATTTTACTTAAAACTTTGTATTATGTCAATCAACATTGAATTACGCTTGTTTCTAGATTAGTTTTAACTTGTTGCGATTATATTCAAATTCTAAACAAGTTAAAAAACACAACATGCATTACATTGAAAGTACTAATTTGAACAATTTTTTAAATTTTCCTCAATTTTTGACTTTATACTGAGCCTATATAAATCTTTTGATACTATTTGTACTTTGTTACGGTAAAATTTGAAATCGTAACAAAAAAACTAAAAACACGACATTTGCATTAAAAGTACTTAAAAAATTGAGAAGTTTATTTAAACCGAATTAACTAATCTACATTTCATTGCGTTTTTTTAATACTATTTTTAACCCGGTGTGATGTTATTTGATATCCTAACAAGAAAAACAAACAAAAAAATCCTGACGATATTAGGTATCAAGAACAAGTGACCCAAAAACATCTTTCATTTCCTTATCTTTTTCCCCTTTCTCTAAATGGACTGAAAATGCAGTTTAAAAGTATGAAAATGTCAGAGAGTACCCCATTAAAGTGCTGAAAACGGAAATCTTTTACAACTAAGATAGTCGGCTTTTTGGATTCTGCGGGGAAGCAACAAGTTGACAACAAGCATCAAAGAGAAAACCAATACAACATTGGCTACTTTAACAAACTCCAATGACGCAATAAAAATAACAATAGCATCTAACAAAAACCTGGGGGTACTGTAGTTGTCGTGTGTCCGTAGAAGACAAAGCAATAACCGAGTTTAGTAGGAGATACCACTGCATTGAGACACTGATAGTGAATATCTAGAAGTGTACCTAGACAGTCGGGGAATGTTAGATACTCATTTAAAAAAACTAATTAAAAAATAGATTAGCAAATTGTGGCCCTAACAAGATTGTTAGAAATAGCTCTTATTGAACTATCATTAGAAAGAAAACAAATACACCAGTGCTCAGGATCAGATAAAGACACTACAATAACAAGGATGAGACAGTGTGTAAACGAAAAAACTAAATAAAAATCTAGATTACAGGCTGACACAAGTGTAAGTTTTTATGCGCCTAATTGCAGAATTTTTTAAAACGGTTTAACATTGCTATTTTTATGGAAATATATTAACATTAAAATCTGGTAAAAATGTCTATTTATTAGCATTAACTCTTAAAAATACACGTTTAGCAGCGCTCAGACAAACTATTTTGCATATTTAAACTGTTTTTGGTTATAATTTTGGACATAATCTATCACTCTTGAATGTTGTTAAAATATTTAAAAAAAAAATGTGACGTTTTTTGTTTGTTTTTGACATTTTATGAATAAAAATTTGCACTTTTAAACTGGTTTTGGCTAGATTTTGGTGCTTTTTGATGTTTTAAGACCTAATTTTGTTATTTTTGACATTTTATGTCACGGATCATTTGGGACAGTGGATATACCTGAGCATTCTATCTTAGACTGTCAAAAATAGGTGGAAACAAAAAGAAACGCGCATTAACAACTAGTTGCAACATAACACCAGAGGAACTGGTACAGAAAATTATAACTTTGAAAAAAAAAACTAAAAATTTTTACAACATATAATTATCATCATAAAAAAAAACAAATTGAAAAACAACAACGATCAAATGAAGTAAGACACAAACAAAACTAGAGAACTGAAATAGTAAAAGCGACTTATTGGAAACAATAAACTAAAAAAAAAAACAAGAAAAAGTAAACAATACAGTTTTTTAATAGTAAACATTAAATCTAATAAGAACATTATAAAAAATGTTTCCTAAAAACACTAAAATAAAACCACGTAAATTCACATTTAGAAATAAAAGTGAAATAAATTATATTAATAAATATTAAATTTAATATATTCATTGAAATAAGAAAACTAAATAAATAAAATAATAAGAAGGATTATAAAAAACAAATAAATTCTAAACGAGAAAGAGGAAACAAGAAAGAAGTAATTGATAAAGATAGCCCTGAAAAAGATTTATAGGTTTTCAAAAAAGTAAAAAAATATTAAGATCTCCAGAACAGAGGAAAATAGAGAAAGAAAGGAAAACGACAGTAGAAGAGCAATACAACAGCATAATAACAAGAAATATAGAAAATATAAAGAAGGAAGAAGAAAACGAGAATAAAACACAAAAAGAATACTATAAAGGCAATACAAATACAGAAAAAAAAATGGCAGAAATGGAAGAACTAAATTGCATGTTCAAAAAATCATTGAAAAGAATGGCAAAGATCACAGAAAAACTAAAAGAAAAAATTAGAGAGCTAAAAAAGAAAATGAAGGATAAAGCTGTGAAGTGAGAGCAAAAAAAAAATATAGATGATACAAAAATTCAAAAACCTAGAAAACAAAGCCAAAAATGAAGAAAAACAGAAATATGAAATAACATTATGTTGATAGCTGCAGGTTCCTATCAGTGGAATTAAATACGTTTTATGCGGAGAGAACAATTTAATTTTTTTAAAAATACTTTTTATTGACATAAAATTGAAGTCAGTAATTTCATTTTTTATTTTATATGCAAATCTAACAACTACAGCTAACTACATAATATATTAATGTGTCGGTTGTATGAGAGCAATTTAATCACTACTACTTACAACAAATAATTCCAACACTCCCACT
This sequence comes from Tachinus rufipes, assembly GCA_963932245.1. NCBI lineage: Eukaryota > Metazoa > Arthropoda > Insecta > Coleoptera > Staphylinidae > Tachinus > Tachinus rufipes. The sequence goes on along the minus strand of OZ010741.1, from coordinate 86,449,363 downwards.
AAATTGCATACATACACATGAAAATGAAAACTTAAGTGCTAAAGTTTAACAAATGTTTCATTCTAATAAAGTCATTTTTATTTAGGGCTTTTGTGAGAATATCGGCTGCTTGTACTTTCGTATTGACATATTGCAATTGAATTTGCTCTTTTTGATATTTTACTCTTATGAGGTGATATTTAATCTCAATATGCTTGGTTCTGTGGTGAAAAACTGGGTTCTTTATGAGTTTTATGGCACTTTGATTGTCCACATTTATTATAACCGCACTTGTTGATATTTTAAGTTCATTTAGAAGCTGCTTTAGAAGCAAAGTTTCTTTCACGGATTTGGATGCGGCAATGTGTTCGGCTTCCGCGGTAGAACAAGCGACAGTCTTCTGTAGTTGAGTGCGCCACGTGTTGGTGCTTTCTCCGATCTTGAAAACATAGCCAGTTGTGGAACGGCGTGTCATGATGTCCACTGCATAATCGGAATCAGAGTAACCGATTATTTGGAATCTCTCATCGTTTCGTCCATACGTCAATCTTTCATTGATTGTTTGTTTCAGATAACGCAGCACTTTCTTTGCTGCATTCCACTTTGGAATTCCCCAACTGTGTAGTTTTCTACTCAGTACATTGGTGCAGTTGCTGCAAATATCAGGGACCCAACTATTTCACGATAGGGAACGTTTTTGTTCATTTCTTCAACATTGTTTGAGATCGAAACTCCTGGTTGTGCTGGTACAGAACATCCATCTGAATCTTGCAGGTTGAATCTGTCAAGGATTCGATTTATAAATCCACTTAATTTGATTGAAATCGAGCCGCTTTGTGGATTACGTTTGATTTCCAGTCCTATGAAGTTTCGAGGTTTACAGATTGTAATTTTAAATTCTTGTTTTAAGTGTTCGTTCACTTTCTTGAGTGTCTCGCATGTTCTTGAGAAAATTAGTCCATCGTCCACATATATAACAAGAATGACTGCTTCTTCATTGATCATGCCTGAGTATACACACATGTTCATCAAGCATTGATGTAGTCCAATTTTGTTTAAGTATTCATTGAAACGCGAATTCCAACATCTCGGGGATTGTTTTAATCCATATAGAAATTTCTTTAGTTTGCATACCATGTTTTGCTTGGAGTTAACACCTTCTGGTGGTTCCATATATATTTCATCGTCTAGTTTTCCGTAAAAGAATTCGGTTTTAACATCAAATTGACTTATTTCGAGCTTGTAATGTTCTGATGGTGTCATATCTTGCTGTTGGGGCGAAAGTTTCTTTGTAGTCTATCCCTTGCACTTGGCTGTAACTCTTTGCACATAATCTCGCTTTGTAGATGGTGTCGTCATCTTTGCTTTTGACTTTAAAGACACAACGTGAGCTGATAATTTTCTTGTTACTGGGGCAATGCTGTAACTTCCACGTATTGTTGTTATCTAGTGATTTTAACTCCTCTTGGATTGCTCGCTTCCATTTGTCCTTTTCGTCGCTTTCCATCGCTTTTGCGTAGGTAGTGGGTAAGTAAACTTTAGTAGAATTTATCTCACCTTGTTCAAAATCATTCAGGTACTTTGGTTTCGGAATTTTATTTCTTGCACGCAGATTGTGTGTTTTTGGCTCATCATTGTCCTTTTTGTCGTCGCTATTTAGATTTTCATTAAACATATCATCATCGGGCTTGTTATATTCTTCTTCCTCATTTCTTTCTAGAGCCTCTTCTTTGTGGTTGACTTCTTCAATTCTCTCTTGATCCTCTTGTTTGTGGTTGACTTTTTCAATTATCTCTTGATTCTCTTGTTCATGGTTGATTTCTTCAATTGATGTGTCGATTCCTATGCTTTGTGGAGTCGGATTTTCATTGGTTGCATTTTTATTGAAAATAACATCTCTGGAAACTTTAATGCTGCCGGTCTCAGGATTGAAAAGCCAATAGTTATTTGAGTTACCTTCGTATCCGATTAACACAAGCTTTTCACTTTTTTTATCTTGTTTTTTTTGTAGATGATTGGGCACATGTAGGTAAGCAATGCTGCCAAATACTCGTAGATGAGAAAGTGATGGCTTTTTGCCACACCACTTTTCAAGAGGTGTTCCGTCCTTGATTTGACTATTAAAAGTTCTGTTGAGAATGTACACTGCTGTGTTTGCTTCGGTAGTTCTTTGGTGAAGAGCATTGCTCTTACACTTTCCATTATTGTGCGATTTTCTCTTTTGCTCCTGCCGTTTTGTTGCGGCGTGTATCGTCCGGTTGTTTCTAGAATTATGCATTCATCATTAAGGAATGAAATGACACAATCATTTATGTATTCAGTGCCACGGTCAATTCTCAAACGTCTTATTTTGTGACCTTGTGTGATGCACATCTTAGTGAAGTTTTTAAATGCTTCAAAAACATTGCTCTTGTTTTTCAGCAACTTAATTACTCTAAACTAGTGCAATCATCCTTAAATAGCACATAGTATTTTGCGCCTCCAAGCGATTCCACGTTTAATGGACCACACACGTCAGAATGAATGAGTTCACCGGGCTGCGTTTCATACCTTTCGATTTTGTTGTATTTGAGCTTGTGTTGTTTTGCCAAGACACAACTCTCACAAAAGAAATTTTTTTGACTTGTTGCTGTAATATTTCCGTAGTTTTCATTCAGCATTTTCTTGAAAGTTTCTTTATTCACGTGTCCGAGGCATAGCATCGAGTTTCTTTGATTTACAAAATGACATCTTATACAAATTATTGTCAGTTCGGCAACCTTCTGCAACAACAGTTTTATCTTCGTAGATTATAACCGTCGACTTATGACTGAGAACCCTTTATTTGAGATTTGACCTTCAGAAAATAAATTTTGCTTTAGATCTGGTACATACCACACACATCATACATTTGTCCTTCATACCAAACATCATCAATTTGTTTTTCAAATCTAATTGTCCCTTTTGCTAAGACTTCAAGGATGGTATCATTCCCTAATTTGACATTGACTTCATTTAGTGGCGTCATGTCTTCAAACCATTCCTTATTGGCCAACATATGGCATGATGCACCGCTATCGAGAAGCCAGATTTATTCTCTTTCTTCGACTGCTGACAGTGCTTGTTGGTTTCTTTCAACGTTGAAAGCACCTCCTTGTTTTTTTGGGTGATTTCTGTTCGTGCTTTGTGTTTTTTGTCCTTTTTTTAATGGCGCCCTGCACTCGCTTGCGAAATGGCTTTTCTTGGAACAATTAAAACACGTTATTCTTGACTTATCAAATTTCTTCTTGGTCGAATGCGGATTGTTTCCGCTTGTTGTCACTGATCGGTTTCATTTCCGCGGTTTAAATTGCTTACTTCGTCGAAAAGTCTTGTTGTCAAATTCACTATGGTCTGCTTAGTCTCATCAAGCGAGAGCCATGCCTGACGAAAAGCATATTTGCTAGGCAACGTACTATCGATTTTTGTCACGATTGCAACATCACTAATTGCATCTCCTGACTCCTTAGTTTGTCGCGCTAAGGATTCTATTTTTGCAATATGTTGTGCTACTGTATCAGTGGTTTGCATCTGATATTGGTAAAATCTTTCATGCACTAACATTTTATTCGTTTCCGATTTTTGTTCATAAATGGAATCGAGTTTAATAAGAATTTCATTTGCTGACTCACATGTTTCAATCAGGCTAATTTGTGTTCGTTCCATTGCTGATGTTAAGATGCATATTGCTAGCACGTCGTCTTTATTCCACTTGTAGAATTTCTCTTTCTCTTTCTCGTCGGTTGGGACGCCTGCTGGTTTCGGTGACGCTCCGATAGCGACGTCGTACACGCATTTTGCACGCAAAGCACATTTTATTTGGAACTTCCACTGTCGGTATTCTTTTCCATTGAACTTGCCAATATGATTGAGGCTGCTTGAGTCTACCATTTTCACTACTTGCACACTATCTTTCAAATTAGTTTATCTTTTGGTGTCGCAAACTGTTTCACACGGAGGACACGCGGAATGGTCTCTTTATTCTTTGTTCACTACCAGTTCATATAAACCACGTGCATTTCTTTTCACTATAATATTTCTTTTTCACTCGCGACCACTGGGCCCATAACCTGTTGAGAGCTGCAGGTTCCTATCAGTGAAATTAAATACGTTTTATGCGGAGAAAACAATTTAATTTTAAAAAAAATACTTTTTATTGACATAAGATTGAAGTCAGTAATTTTATTTTTTATTTTATATGCAAATTTAACAACCACAGCTAACTACGTAAAATATTAATGTGTCAGTTGTATGAGAGCAATTTAAGCACTACTACTTACAACAAATAATTCCAACACATTATAATAACAGGAAAAGCACACAAATTTTTTTAAATTGAAACTGTAAAATTTTTACAGTTTTTCTTTTATTTTACTCAAAAAGTTTGTATTGGTCATATACAAACAAGTTTTGTAGTAACTTACAGCAATAGTCTATGCAGTGACCTACCTGTTTAGTGGGTAGTGTAAATATATTAATTTTCATTTTTTTTTAAAGTTTGTCTTTTACTTAAACTAAAATCAACAAATTGTTCAAATAATTTTAAAAGGTTGTGTTGTGTACCCCATAACACAACAACAACGTCAACCAAGTAAAACAAATAATGATTGGCAAATCTTTATCAAAGAGGTTGTTGATGATGTTGGCATTATAAATCGATAAGGCCAATCAATTTCAATTATTTTTTTTTTATTATTTTTTTATGCTTGGCGGATATGGCCTTCAGGAATGCACTTGTAAAAATAAACATAGCAAATATAATACTTTGCACACATTAAAAAAATAATAATTTTACCGGAAATTACGTTGGAGCTTTGAAGACTAAAAAAAGTGTTGATTTATGAGAATAATATATAATTCAAAAAAATTCAAAAAATTTAAAAATTGTACTTATTGATATACCTTTACGCATTAGTATTGTAAAAATTCATTACTAAATTGGTAAATATTTAATAGTGTAATTTTGCAAAATTAAATTAAATATTAATTGCATATTTACTACTTTTGTAAGAGATATCATATAATTTACAACTACAAAACAAGTACATATAACTTTACTCGCCACATTGTTACATATACATCTCCACTAGTTGGTTTAGCAAGGCTGAGACATAATTTGTACATGTGGTTGTGCAACAAGACAATATATGATTGCAAAATTGTCCAAATGTTACATATTTAGTACATTTAATTATATAATTAAATAATGTTGTATATTTCAATACATTTAATTAGCAGTAATTTTAAACAACATCTAATTCCCAGCAACTGTACAGACCCTAATTATTACTATATACTTTAGACCATCACGGCAGCTACATTAATTTGTAGTATTTTAACGAAAACGGCAACTTACCCTTCATCGCTGCTTCTACAAATAATTTGATAATCAATTTATTTTTTTAGCAGTACATTTAGAGAGGATTAAACTATAATATGTCAAAGTCTTTTTTGTGAAATTATACTTGCAAATAGCAACAAAATGCATTCAAAAATACATAAAAACGCATTTATTTCTATATTTGATAGGTTTTTTCGGATATTTCCTAACTATTATTTGACAAAAATACTTCGACATATCATAGTTTAATCCTTTCTAAATGTACTGGTAAAAAAATAAATCAATTATCAAATTATTTGCAGAAGCAGCGATGAAGGGGAAGTTGCCGTTTTCGTTAAAATACTACAAATCAAGATAGCGGTCGGTATGGTCTAAAACCATGAGCGGAAATTCCTAATATGTTAACATTGAAATATTGGATTACTACTCAAAAATATAAAAGTACGTTGCATAAAGTGAATTATTACATAAAGTAATATAAAACGGTATCCGTTATTATAATTTTTCAGCTCAGACACTTTCCTAAATGATCCAATATTTTTAAGACAGAAAAATTCCTGAACGTATGGATCATTTTCCGCAAGTGCTGCGGTATTATTATATGTCGTAAATTTTATGTGTCAGTATGTGTATGTGTGGGGATTTAGGTCAGAAAAACCTACCGCTAGAAATTGTTAAAAATATATAAATCAACCCTCCAAAAAAAGAACGCGGCACTACACATATAACTATCACACTGACTCATAAAGGAAGAGTTATGGGCAATTGCAACAAGCATCCCTTCTTATGTGCTTAAAAAACTTACCGCCAATATATGGCGAGAGGAAAAAACAATAAAAAATATTTAATAACTCCGGAAGATCCTGTTGCATCATAATAAATCAATATTTTTATGTGATATATACGCTATGTAAATGAATTTTAATTCATGCTGCACTTCCTCTTGCCAGGGGAATGATTAATATATTAAGATTTTGGTATGTGTGTGCCATGTTGCCTTCATAATAAATGATTTAATATCAGAAGAAATGACTGAAATTTTATGAGTGGAATGGAAGCGACGATTTTAATAAAATTGTTCTACGTTACGAGGCATATAAAATTGTAGTTTTAATAACAGATCGTGGTGATTCGTCAGGATTTCTATTTTACTTAATATAATATTAATTAACAAAGAATATGATACCAAATTAGAAAAGAATAATTTGAGTTTTTTTATAAAAATTGTTCTGGTTATGCAAGAGAAAATTTTATACGATAATTAACAATTTTCCTCATGATTACGAACATTTTAGTCCATTTTTTTTAGTTCGTAATTATTTAAAGACTACTTAATATGCCATAACAACATAAAAATACCTTTGTATTTCAACGGTTACTGAAATTATTACAAAATTTAAGTTGTCAGTGTTGATGAATGACTATAAATATTGAATTAAATTAAACCCAAATAGACAATAAAAATATAATATAATTAGCAAAAAAAAACTGTCTATACCTAAAATTATTCTTGTGGTCAAAAATACATATACGCACACGTCACACTGTGCATGATATGTCTAAGAAACAACCTTATTTTATTCGACTTTTAAGTTTTAAATGATGTTTAGATAATTCAAAGTGATATGAATCATTAATGTCTACTAAAAGAAACAGTATTTAAAAGTAATGCTTAAAACTTATTTCCTGCTACAAATTTCAACATAAAAATAAGTTTTAAAAAAAATCCGCAGAAAAACAAACTAGATCACATGACTCAATCATAAAAAAAAACTTTTCTAAAATTTTGATTATTGATAGTATTGGAAAACAATATGCACAAGATCATGCTATTTTGATTTCCACCCAAACATTAATCTATGGAAGCATCAACTAAATTGGAAATAAAAGTTGTTCTATTCATTGCCCATGATACTTTATTTACTCAAGTAGCAACCTCAGCATATACATAAAAAGCTGCAAAGTTTTTTTCTGAAAAGAATTTTCTTGTCTTACGGTCTCAATAGATCTAAACTAGTATTTTAGATCTATTGCGGAAACATTGTTTTTCAAAATGCACAAACAAAAAATAATATTGAAAGATTGATAAAATATAGAACTAAAAAAAAATCTTGATAACTCTATAAAAACAATTCTTAGAAGCTGTTTTCAAGTAAATAGAATAAAGAACACATTTGATTTCAAATGAAATTATGCTATATGTGTGTATGAGATGTATGTAAATGTATGTAGGGTAATCACAGTCCTGCATTTTGGTCTTTTGCGTAGCATTCTTACATATATGTATTTTGATCAAATTTTTAACATTGGCTGTTAGTTTATCATTAATTTACATAACACCTATAGTATTGAGAGTGCCTAACTGACATTTTCTTACGTTATTTATGCATTAAACCTACTAATATCTGCTCTGGCAGTAGACTTAATGAGTTTTGTAAGAATTATAGAATTAAATAATAACTCACAAACTGGTAAGTTTTATTTTTGAAATTGTATTAATCATTTTATTGATTACTAAACCGTGAATTATGCACAAAAATTAAAAATTTAAAATTATTAATGACAATAATTAACAAAGTTATTCCAATTTTGTGTCTGTGCAAAAAATAAGTGTTAATAACTTTTTAACAGAATGATGATTCTAAAATTTAAAAAAAAATATAGGTAAAAACTGTGTTACCTAATAGGCAAAAAGACACTAAACTTGCATAGTAGAACTCGCGTACATAATTCGTAATACATCCATTTGGTCAAAACGCTAAAAATGGGAATATTACGTCCGCAATCAAAAATTTGGATTTATTTCTTAGTGTACATAATATAGACACTATTGTCAACTAATATTTATATTACAAATTCCAAATAATTGGGATGCCAAGCAGACAGATGCTATAAAAATCAAAATTTTTATTGGCTTTTATTTATTTCTTGATTTTTTGTAGCTCAAGAAAAATTATACATAAATGTTGGGACAATAGTAGAAGAAATCATCAATCATGCCATCTCACAATGAGCACCAAATGGTGCTTTCAAACTTGGATAAATTATGTTTAATTAAGAGTAGTTGCTGTCCGTGTTTGGTACTGTATGCATGATTTTCTCCTTCTGTCGAAAAATTATTTACATTTTCTTTAATAAAACATAAAGTCTTAAATACATATATTCCAGGTGCAGTTAACAAATTATTTTCTTTAAATGTATATTTACAGGATTCTATGTAATCAAGATTAAACATAAGTCTTAGAATGCGTTTTTGAATTATAAATATTCTATTCGCTGCTGAACTCGTCCCACAAAATTATATTAAAATTCATATGGGAATAAACCATTGCGTAGTAGACATCTATTAGTCGTTTTTTATCAAAAACTGATTTTAGTTGCAATATTGCATTTACAGGATTTGTCCAGTCTAATGTATTTTGTATTATCAATCCAAAAAATCTTACTGGGTCGGAAAGGGCATAGAACAAATTGTTAATAGATATGGCATTTTCTCTTAACGTTGAACGCTTTTTTTGAAAATACATTAGTTCAGTTTTTGTGTTGTTTAATATTAACCTATTTTGTGTACACCAGTTTGTTATTCTGTTTAATATTATTCTAGCCATTTGATTCAATTCGCTAATATGTTTGGAGGAGCAAGCCATAGATATGTCATTGGCATACATAACTATTTTAAAATTAGGTATATCTTTAAATATTTCTGGTAAATAATTTTAAATAAAATAAAAATTAGAGGACCGCATACACTGCACTGTGGAACACCGTACTCAATTTTTTCAGTATTAGAAATATGTCCATCAATCTTAACCCTAATTTTCCTGTCTGTTAAACATGACTTTAATAATGATAAAAAAGTGCCATAAAATCCTATGTGTTCCAATTTATCAACAATGAAACTAATATCAAATATGTCAAAAGCTGAAGTCATGTCAAAAAAAAATCCATATAAGTATTTGTGTTGATCCAGCTGACGATGTACAAACTCTACATATTCACACGTTGCCGTTTCAACAGACCTTTTGGTACGATATCCATGCTGAGCATTGTGTACAATATTATTTCTTCCTAAAAAAGTTTTCATGCAACACAAATAATTGTTTCAAATATTTTTGAGATTACTGGTGCTATTGTGATGCTGCGGTAATTATTTACTGACTGAGTGTCTCCTTTTTTATGAAGAGGTGTGATTATGCCAGTTTTTAACGCATTTGGATATATGCCTTGTTCTAGCAGCATTAAAAAGCATTGTTAGTATAGGAACTAGTGTTTTTAAAATTAATTTAATAAGCTTAGTATTTAATAGTTAAACCAATTTTATTGAAGGTACTAATAGTAATTTAACTAAAGATAACTGGTTTTCAAATATACCTCTAGCTAGCTTTTAAAAGAGAAAAAAACTACTTACGTGGGAATACGTAAAAAAAAAACAGAAGTGCCCAAAGATTTTTTACCAGACAAAAATAAAAAAAATTACAAACTTTATTGTTTGGGTTTTAAAATAATACTACGCTTGTCTCTGTAACGTCCTACAATCATGCACAAATTGGTGTACATTTTGTAGACAAATTATACCAAAAATCAAATATAGCCCAAAACACACAACGTTGGTCTATAGTATTATTTTATTATTTGATAAATATATTAGGCATAAATGCATTATACATTTATAAGTGCAACAATATTTTAGATAAAATAAAGAGATTCAAATTTCTAGAAAATATTGCGTGGGAGTTGATAAAACCCCAAATTACTAAAAGATTTTAAAAAATACTGTATGGATAAAATTCAAACATCGAAAGGCTAAATTACTTCTTGGCATACCACAAATGAACCAAAACATTGCAGAGCAAAAAGAAAATAAAAGACGTTGTCAAGAATATGGATAAAGAGGGAACATTATAATGCAAAGATTTTGTGTAAAATATAGACAGTAAATATGCAGTAAGAGGGCATTTGAAAGATGTTTGTAACAAAAATTCATTATAAGTGTTTTAATCAAATTAAGCTAAAAAATTACGTTTTTTTTTAATATAAAAATTATTATTATTGATAAAACTTTGTATTAAATAAATTTATATTCAGCTTTAATCATAATAATAATTGTCAAAATATGATGAGACAATTGTCACTTTCTGTAATATTATAAAAATTAAAAAAAAAAAAACTTCGGAGTTATGAATTGTATATTTTCATAGTTTTTAGATCACCTGATAATTTAAGGATATTACAAGAGCTACTATAGGCATCTAAAAACCGTAGTAATTAGCTTTTTTAATTCAATTTTTTTAACATTTTTAAGAAAATTCAATTTATAACTACTCTTGTTTTAATTACCATTACCATATTCATAAAAGAACTGTGGCGACTATAGCGTAATGGTGTAGACTATATTGTAAATACTGTTGAGCTGGCTAGATTTCCTTTAGCGGCAATACCTCCTTTGTCAAATATATTTCTCGTTTCTAAAACAAGGTCTTAGAAAACTTAATTAGTAATAATAATAATAAATTTATTTCTTAACATGGTTAAAATAACATACAATGCATACAAAACGCATACATAATAAGATTTAATACATAAAAAACATAATAATTAAAAAAACAATATAATAAAATGCTTAATTTTTACATTTTTAAATTGTGTAGTATGCTTAATTAAAAAGATCATTTTTAATTGTAATTTTTATAATAAAACGTTTCATGTTTTGACAACTTAAGAAGTATATTATAAAACAGTACACAGTAGGCCCAACACAATATTCACTCTATAAAAAATATACGTTTTGTTGTACGTCTTGATACGCTAGACACAATGTGTACGTATCTCATTTTTAGTGCAAAAAATAGTTCATAGTACAAGAAGAATCCCATATAAAAATGCTATATGTCAAACGTGTATAACATATGAAAAATATGCAGTTGCAAATACTTTGGTTAATATTGATATTTGTTTAAGAAAAAAACGTGTTTGCAAATTTTGGTTAATATGTAATTGAAATGGGCTTTCCAGTTGAGACTCCAGTATATACATATACCTAAAAATAGGGCACTGGTTGAACAATTATTATTCACTTGATTATTTGCTTAAATAAAAAACATGTTAACAGTTTTAAAACGATTCAAACTTAATTTATTGTTACAACACTACATGCAAGCTTTGTCCAGATTGGTATTGTTAAAAACAACCAAATCTCACAAACAAACATTTAGTTTAAGAAAATGGTATTGTCAGCGTATAATATTGATTTGATGCTCAAGTAAAAATCGTTAATGTATTAAAAATAACAATACAATCTTAAAATTGAACCTTGTAGGACCCCTTGTTTAATTGATAAATAATTCAATGTTTGGTTTTAAAAGCTAACGCACTGAGTACTATTTGATAGACAATGGAACTAGTTAACGTATTTAAATTTCCAAACGTTTAAATTTTTTCCTAAGGAAACTTATTTCCTTCTAAAAGACGATATCTGCCATCATTTTCTATAATGCTTTAAAAAATGTACACAGTAAGACAAGTTATTCGGAAAGCAACAACATATGCCCAAATCATGCATACACATTAAACACAGTTATTTAACAAAACTTTCAGAATTTGAAAACTGTTATGCTTAACTTGGATAAAAAACACAGAAAAAAATACACAATCATTCTACTGCTTTAGAAGTTTAGAATAAAGATAAAGTTTGTGTCCAGTAAAGTTATTTCCAAGTTTTTTATGCTGTAATTTATAACACTTTTACATCTATTAGTTTTCCTTAAACTACACGATAACTAATTTTTTTAGATTTTTTTATAGATGTAAGGATTACATCAGAAACATAGTTGCTAGCTAAGGCATAATTGCATAATCATTAACCATTCATTAGTATCATAATTTTTTGAAACATTTATAGTAGCATCAACAACAAAAACTGTTATAATTCAAAATATAAATTTTATTTTACAACATACATTTTTCAATTTCAAATTAATCACATTGATATTATGTAAACATACATTTGATTGCCGCAATCTTAGCATATTCTTTACAGTAGTTTCTTAAATGCCACATATTTCTCTAATTTGCATTTTGTAGCAACTGGGAGCGAGTTTAGAGACTTTCAACTAAATGTGGTTTTACCAACACGTTTTTGCAAAAATTCTTGCCTTTAAGTAATTATTGTTGGGTTATTTGCTGCAAAGACAACCTTTGTATTTATTGCACCAACATTTGGTTATGAGTAGAATACCAACGTCTTGTGCTTTAAGCGCAGTTCTAATTTGAGCACAACAGGTTTACTGGTGTATTTCATTGTCGGTTAAAATCTTATCTATCAACTTTTGAAGTTGCAACTTTCTAAGACATAATATATAATTAAAAATTGAAATAGAAATTGATTTCAAATGAACTATAAATCTATTGACTTCATTATTTTAACTTAAAATTTTTAACTCTAATGGTAGCTTCGGTGTCACACACAAAAATTGCTTATAACATTGGCTAATCTGCACGCACACACAAACGCTTTTAAACTGAGACCTATGAAGACAATCTAGGAAGGTACCAAACGAGTAAATTATTTCTGCAAATGCTCTTATTACACCACATAATTTAATGCGTCGGTGTACACACTTATGAAAGGTTACACATTTTTTTTTTTACAAAAAACTACGGTCATATTGACCAGTTAGGCAAAAACCAACAAACAATATTTTACCAATAAGAAAGGTATCATATTGGAATCAACAAAAAAAAAAGTTATAGAAGACGCGCAATGAATAGTATCAATAAAAAAAGCAAGTAACAAATAGCGGTAGAAAACAAACAAACGCTTTGGCATGTTAAGAAAACAAATTGTACGGAAAAATAAAACAAGTAACACTGAACTACAACAATAAGATATTTTAAGACAATCACGGGTTTGACAACATGGAAACATACTATTAATGCGTTGTTGGATAATTGATTCCCTAAAGAAAGTGTGTATTTTGTTTTGCAAAAAAATAACTATAATAAGGCAAGCAGTTTATCCTCTTCAACTTAGTAATCTTTTTAAAACAGTTATAACGTTAAAAAAAAACAAAAACACATTTACATGAGATAGTATACCTAGCAAAATGGCAAAGAAATTTGCTAAAGTAAATCCGACATAACATGTATAAACTGTTGCTTTGTCAAAAGCTGATTTCTTTATAATATTTAGATAAATATAAAACTGATCCTGTATTGTATAGGACAGACAAAGAACCAAAACAAACCAAAACAAGCAACTCACCAAAGCAGTATAATAAATGTAACTAAATGGAACTTGAAACTCGAACAAACAACAATTGTGTAAATAAAGTTCTGCAATTATATAAAAAAAAACTGGAAATTATTAAGAGAGGCCTAGTTCCAAAAAATAACAATACCCCAAAAAAAAATTAAGTGATAGAAAAACTTACAAAATAAGAAGTTACAATAAACCTTGAAACATTTATGCAAAAAAGTAAGTTATGTCTAATTTCATCTCTTAAAATTAAAAAAAAGTTTTGAAATTACAATTACTTAATAAGTATCATAGCTCCTAGGTTTGAATTAGGTTCATACCATGGATCCCCAAAAAAGTAATTGAGACTGTTTGCTAACTAAATTCTACGGAAAACATCAATATACTGTTTGATTTTTTTTTAAGTTAACTTAGTTTATCATACTTTATATTTTAAGCTTAAAACTAGGCTCGTAGACAAAACATGTTACGTTTTGAGACATAAATCAATAATTTTTTGATCAACATTGTATTGAAACGCGCTTTAATACTGTTTTCTTTAAGTAATTTTTTTTTTATAATTTTAAAAACAGTACGTCACGTGCTTTTTTAAATTTTAACTTTCTAGAAAAATATATAAAAAATTACTATTTTAAGAAACAGTCTAATAAAAACGTAACAGTGACTAAAACTAGGTTAAAGAAATAGCAACAAAAAAGATGATTATGTCTATCACAACTAATACAATAAATAAGCTAGGTTTTATCAAAATAAAAGAGTGTGTGCTAAATAATGAAAAATTAAACTGGTAGTAGATAAAATTGAAATTAGCAAAACAAAACCTAAAAAAAAGATCTAAGATCAATATCAAAAACCATAAAAATAGCCAACAGAGTTTTTGAAAAAAACAGCGGTAATTGTGAAGAGAAGAAACAAGCAGGCAATATTACTGTTAGGCATAGATGCTGCAATAGACTAGGAAAAAACAAAAGATGTGATAAGAAGCAAGATAGATACTAAACTGTAAACAAACAATACAAAAGCAATTAAATTGTCTAAGAAACAAACAGACTGGGAGCAAAAAATGCAATAGATAAAAAATAAAATAGATAAAAGACAAAAAAGCAGATCACCCCTACAAGATGTTACAGAATAAGATACATAACATGTTTAGTGACGACAAAAAAAAAGTAAGCGACAACTCTGTAAATTCAAACCACTAACTGAAAGACTGCAAGAACAAAAGTATGTGCTATGTGTCATACAAAACAGTCAATAATTTGCTTGTCGTACATACAAAAAAATAGTGCAAATAAAAAAAAAAGCAAGTGTGCAGGTAAATAACCTAAACAGAAAAGACTGACTAACTGGTAATAACGCCTGAATCCCAATAATTTCTTTAATATATATATTTGGCCATATATGAGTCAACTGTACAGAATGAAAAAAATGTTTTGCTCAAACCATTAAAAATGCCTTTCTTTACATGAATCCGGATCATGTGATTTTTTCAGTGAGCCATTTCCTAGCTATAAACCATCAAAATTTAAAAAAAAAATTTTTTTTTGTGTTTTTTACATTTTTGATTGTTTGTAACTTTTTAGGGTTGCATTTTTAGAAAAAAATTGTAACTTACTTTTTTCTTTAAATTTGTGTAAAAAATAATATTTCACAGCCAAAAAAATGTTTTCCTTGAATTTTAAAAATTTCACAAAATTGTAAAAAACATTTTTTCTTAAAAAAATATTACGGTTTTTAAATATGGATAAAAACGTGTTTTTATATGTGCAAAAAATAGTGCCGTGCACATTGCTTTGAGATATGTTACAATGTATCCACAGAAAAACTGTTTTTTTTTGCAAATTATACACAGCAAAGTTTTGTCAAAACCCCATTTATCAGACTTGGCCACTTTACAAAATACGTGTACAAACACATACACAAAGTTTTTTGGGAACAAACAATACCAAAAAAATTATCTACCGTCTGCAAACTTATCCGCTTAATATTAAATAGAATTTCATCATTTTTTGTAATTGCTGAATTGTACAGTTTCTTAAATCTTCTTCATTTGTAAGTGTGTGAAGGATATTTTACATTTGCAGAATAACCAAACATTGCTTTGTAAAGACTTTGTTTAATACCAGAATGGTAAGCGTATTTTTTTCATAAATTGTATAAATTGCTCTGCTTAGCTCTATTTATCAGTGTTGGTGTTATTCAAAGGATTAGCACATTTTCAATAATTTGAATTGCTTAATCCACGCTGCCGTGACTCTGTTTGTGGTTTAGTTTACCATAAATCATTTTTAACTCTGGTCATATTTCTATTAATTAACTTAATTGCAAAATTCACATTTATTGTGATTGTAATATACTACTTTGTTGGCTTGTTTAGACGTCATTGCTATTAAAACAAGAAATTTTGTTAAATAGTTCAAGTAAACAAGAAGTTGAGATTAATAGACAATAAGATCATGGCATCTGCTATTAAAATGAAGTAATATTATTGGTTTTACCACAATACTTATCTTTTTGATATTTGTTTTGGTTAGCAAAAATTTCAAAAACATTTTTATTTGAGCTTGAGCAATATTTTGGTAACGTTTCTCTAATTGTTTTACTATTCTCTTAAATCAAGAACAAAAATAATATTTGGAATATTTCATCTATGTGGACAAACAGTTTTACTTCTTGTGGTTTGATAAGTTTTTCACAAACATTTAATGTAAGAATATTATACCATTTACGCACTTTACTAAACAGCTTTACAGTAATGTGCAGATTATTTAGGTAATATTAGAAAAATTTAATAATTTCTACATTAACTGAATAATTCAGTTAATGTGCACATTATCTAGATAATGTACATTATCTATATAATGTACACATTAACTGATGCTGCGCTTTATCGGTAACATATATACTATAATAACCAATCAATTTATTAACACATCCTTAAGGTAAACTCAAAGCCTAACGAACCCGTATAAGCTTTACAATCTTTTGCAGTTATTGTGCAACCCCAAGGGCTTAAATTTTAGTGACCAAAGCATGCTCTCAACAACGATTACGTACAAGATCTTAACGCCAAATACTATGTTAACACACAATCCTTAGGCTTCATATGCCAGTGTATGTATAACAATCTTGCACAGTCTAATACAATTTCAATTCTGGTAACGTATCTAGCATGCTCCAGCTGTCAAGCACCTTCATGATCCTAATGCCAATGTACTTTGCTGTATATACTTCTAAGTCCTTCGGCGGCCTATGTGTGAATAATCTCAAACAGTTGTAAAATACCTCAATGACGTCATTGTTATTATATATTTTAAACCTCAAAGACATACATACATTCTCAGACACTACTTGTAAATAAATAACATCTTATACAGTACATGTAATTATTATTGTAGAAAAACTTTAAGCAAAAAAAAAGTGATGAGTTTAGTAGATAACTCTATTATACTCCACAAAATTTTAACTTAGAAGAACCATTTACAAACAATAAAGTACAAAAATATGGTGAAAACTGTAGAAAAGATTGCTGCTATACTTACGATTAGCGGTAGAAAATTGTGTTATTTTTTTATTTCACAACAACAATTTCAGGAAAATTAATTTAAAATAATGTCAATTAACTGCTTAATTAATTTCCAATAATTGGTAATTTGAAAAAAATCTAATTTAAGCAACAACTCGATAAAAAATTAAAAATTTGTCTCAATTGTTGTTAACAAGTTAATTTATTATTTTCTAAAAATTAGCAATTAAAAAAAATTATATAATTTTCAAAAATGCTCTTTTTATTATTTTACAAAAATTGTAATGCTGAAAGCTGAAGTATTGTAATTTTTATTACTTTCTTAATTGGTTTTTAAATTTTGGCAATTTTTCAAATTATCCTAAATATTGTTTTTAAATGTACAATTTGGTAAATAATAATATTCTACATTTCAAAAATGCACTCAGTTTTATTTTACAAAACAATTATGCAAAAACCATTTCAAATAAAATTATTTAATATTTTTCTAAAATATTATCAATTGATTTTCAAATATAAATTAAATTGTTTTTTTTAAACTAATTTTTTTCAAAATGTTTATAAAAAACTAAATTTTAATTTTACATAAGCTATAGGTAATTGTATCAACAATTAAAAAATATAGAGTCAAAATAACTTAATTAATTATTTTATATATTTTCTCATTTTACAAAAAATATTATTGCAATAACCAGTTTCTAAAAATTTGATTAAAAAAAAACCTAAATGTTAAAAAAACTGTGTTTGAATCAACAATTTTAAATAAATTTTATCTCAATTTTTTTCTATTAATTAATTAGTTTTATAATTTCCTAAATTTGCAAATTTAAAAAAAAAATGTTTCAACATTAATTGATTTCCAAAATTTAAGAAACCTATTATGTTTTTTTTTACAAAAAATATTTCAAAAAAAAATATTTCAAATTTGTATTGCCAATTAGTTGCTTATCAACCGAAGCGACCAAAATGCCGGTTATCCTGAAACAGGTTAATATACGGAACGCGGTTAATAATATAGTAAAGCATATATTATACTTCCATGCAAATGTGAGGATATTTCAAATCCCATTGTTTACATATAATTAATTCTGTATAAAAATATTTTATGTTGTAGAAACCAACTAACAATTCATAAAAATTAATTCTTAAAAAAAAATAGTTTTAGCATTATATTAAAAAACATTTAGAAATTACTTAAAGACATCAATTGCAAAGTCTTGTCAAAGTGCAATTAAAAAATGTTGTTTATAGAGTAAAATTATTCGAAAAACAACAACATAAGCTTAAATCATGACTACACATTAAACACAAATATTCAACAACATTTTCAGAGTTTAAAAACTGTTATGCTTTACTTGGATAAAAAACACACTAAAAACACAAACGTTCTACTGCTTTAGAAACCCAGAATAAAGATAGAAAAAGTAACACTTTTTGCATATTCTAACTCTTTTCTTTAGAAGGTGCGGAAACAAAAACTTTTACAGTAACAAAAATGTAGGAAAAATAACTTTGAAGTCAAATCATTGACAGTATTAATGGCAAAACTAAAATAATTTGCCAACCAAAAGTTAATTTTATATAAACCTATGATATAACTGTAAATGATTGAGTAGTTAATGACTGATCACAAAGCTATTGTTGTAAAAAAGTTAATATCAATGTTAAAAATCTAAAATTTACTTGCCAATTATCCAAAAAAAGGATTAATAAATACAACAACAATAAATATCTTACCAATTAAAAATTTATCATATTGGAATCAAAATATTAGTAATTTTTTTTTAAGTGTCATTACTTTACATAAGGTATGCAATCATTGTCGCTATTTTGACTTTTGGAGAAGACAGTTTGAAATAGATCTTTGGATGTTGTGATGTACCATTCTTTCAGGTTACACAACCATAAAACTTGTCTGCCTACTCTTTTCTTATAATCACCTGAAACAATTCGTTCTATTTTTTTCTTATTATGTGACCTAAACGTTGTAGTTTTTTTCGTTAAACTAAAAGTGCAATCTTGAGCTGTTTTTTTTATATGTTCCAGTACCTTAATGTTTGACACTTTGTCCATTCAAAATATCTTTAATATGCGTCTATAACACTACTTTTCAAAAATTGCAATTTTTTTATGTTTAGTTTAGTATGTTTTTTTTAGTCCATGCCTCTTCTTCATAAAAAAGAACAGCAAACACGTAACATCTTACCATTCTGGTACGTAGTTCTAACTTAAGGCAAATTCTATTCGGCTTTGTATTTCAGGTGTTTAGTCGATGTTATTGGTTATTTAAGTACCAAGAATTTATATTTTGTTGTTTTTCAATTATATTGTTGTTGATGAATAACTCCGAGTTTGGTGTTTGTGATTTAGTTAGGTTCATTTTTATATAATCATATTCAAAGGTAGATTTGAGTAGATTCATATAATTTGTTAAAAAATTTAATTGCATAATCTTGACTTGAGTTCGTTGCAATCTGATTTGGTTTTGGTAAATATTTTACTTTTTTCTTGTTTCATATTTATGATAATCGTGAATAGAATACTAAGGTCTGTATTTTTTTAAATGTATCACACATTCCAAGATAAACATTGACGGCAAAGTAAGAATATTTAATTTTAGAAAGTTTTCTTTGCAGTTTAACAAAAATATTTTACTTATTGAAAAAGAATGACCTCATACCAAAACACCATACTTTAAATGACAAAGTGTAAGTGCAAAATAAACAGCTTTTAAAATTTAAATTAAATAATTTATTGACATTAACTGCCATCTATGTATTCGAGTGCGTTTTGTTTATGTTTAAACACAAAAATTAATTTGAAATGCATAAGTATACGCATTTGTATAATACAAGACATTCCAATTACAAATATCCAATATGTAGATTAACGTCATCTTATACTAGTACAATATACTCATGTATACAATGTTTTATTATGCTTCCAAACAGTTTAAAAATTATTGAACAATTTAATTGTTTTAAAAAACAGTTACTAAATTTTTAATAAATTTGGAACCGTATAATTGGAACAAATTTTCTATCATACCGAACCGCAATATCATGATCTAAGATTTCTTAACAACAAATGTATTTATTATTTGTAAAGGATGGTCCATGTAGTAGTATTTTTTTAATCATTTGTTATTTTGACAGTGATGTCTTTCCCGTAGAAAATCTTGACAAAAAATCAGTATCATATCTCCGCGGAACAAAATGAATCGCTTTACGCTTGAACAGTTAGCCTGATACAAATTTTGCACAAAAACCTCGCATTATTTGCTTATAAGGTCCAATTGACTCAGCAAATTGAAGACACACAATTATCCGGTTTGTTATTGCTTTTTAGTTTAGGCCGTAGAACAGCTCGAAATGGACAACGATTTTGCTCAAAAAATCATATTTTCTGACAAAGCGCATTTTCATCTCGGCGGCTATGTTAACAAGCAAAAGTGTCGCATTTGGGGGCGGAAAACCCGCACGTGAATGTCGAGAAGCCAATGCATCCTCAGAGAGTGACAGTTTAGTGCGGATTTTGGAGCGGTGGCATCATTAGCACATTATTCTTTAAAAATGTTGCTGGAAACGCCAATTTGGTCAACGGTAAGCGCTACAGAGCCATGATAAACGATTTTTTGTGGCCAAAAACTAACACATGGACTTGGACGATCTTTGGTTTCAACAAGATAGCGCGCAATGCCACATAGCCTATGCCTCAATCAATCTTTTGCGCGCCAAGTTTGGTAATCATGTTATCAGCCGTCTTGGCGATGTCAATTGGTCATCTCAGAGCAGCGATTTAACGCCGTTAGACTATTTTTTGTGGGTACCGATGTTATGCAAACAATATTAACGATTTGGGCTCTTAAGGAAAATATCAAGCAAGCCATTTATGAGATAGAGCCAGAAACCGTCACCAAAGTTTTTGAAAACTGGGTTAACAAGATGCGCTACTGCAAAGCCAGCCGAAGTAGACACTTGAATGAAATCGTGTTCCATAAATAATGGGAATGTTTGCTCTTTTAAATAAATCAATAATATTCCAAAAAAAATTGATTCATTTTTTTAAATTTAGTCATTAAATTGCTTATTAAAGCATTGCAGAGAAAGTGGGTAGTGTTGTTATTTTTTAGCCAAACCAACAATTATTAAAAATAAATCAGAAATAAATTAAAAACAATATTGAAGATGCTACAGTATTTATTGCAGAAAACAAGATGATTAGAAACGCCAAAGTCCTTAATTTTTGTATGGGTACAAAGTGAAAAAAAAATGGCAATATAAAAATAAAAATAAAATAATGTTTTCTTTTGGCAAACTTATCAAATATTTTGAATAAAAGCTAATCTAGAAAGAAATATATATACTCTTGCTTTTTAAACCAAAAAAATAAACCCACATTTAATAGAAATGAAAAAAAGAAATCTTTTATCAATTAAAAAAATTGCAAACTATGCATAACAAAAACTATTGACAGTTTGCATGTGATTTAATGTAGTAAAAATTACAAAGCAAACCTAACCAAACTTTCAAGTAAAATGAAACACAAACTGACAAACTAGTAGGAGTAATACAAAAAACACAATAAACACAATTTTTCACAACATTGTAAAACTGACAAGTAAACTTTGCATGCCATAAAAAAACCGTATAGCAAAGCAAAAAAAAACGTACTAAAAATTAATAGATAGCTAAAATTTGAAAATAATTTTTAGTTGTAAAAAAACGTAACAAGGCTGAAAGACAAAAGAACCCAAATAAAAAAATATTTTCAAATATAAAGATAAAAACAGCAATTAATTAATTTAAACAAAAATAATTTTGAAAAAAATTAGGAAAGAAAAAACAGTTACTAAAAAACTAGACATAAAAATGCCAATAGCGCAATTAAAACAAAAAAAAAACGCAAACAAGATTTTTTAGAAGCACAAAAAACCTGGATATGAAAGGTAATAAACGTATATTATCTTGAACCAGAGAACTGATTGTTTAAACCAAAAAGTATGCACAAACAATCATAAATAGCTTAGTAAAGAAAAGGAAAAGAAGGCACTGTTGATCCTGGCAGAAAAGTACACAAAGAAAAAAAATTACGTCCGGTTATTATAATTTGTTTTATTTATATATATATTTATTAAACAATAAAAAAAAGCTATTGCTGATAAATCATTTAACCAAATCACTTTACTGCAAAAAAGTTACTGAGCCGAGCCTTCCATTTTTGTTAAGCTTTAGTTTGCACTCACCCCACTGCGCTTAATTAGTTATTGCCAGCCACATTCTGCTATCGTTTCCACAAAATTTTCTATAAATTCTAACTAAACATAATTACTAACATAATCGGTGCATAGGACTAACTGGTAGTAATGCTAGAATCTCTATAATACATAGAATAGTATAATAACTTAACTAATAACACACCCCTAAGGTATACTCTATTACCAGTATGTTTATAACTGCTATTTACTACAGTGATGTGCCCTGCATACAACCTCAAAGTTTAACTAACAAGTGCAAGCTTGACAATTTTTTGCAGTTATTGTGCAACTATAAGGGTTCAAATCTCAGTGCACAAAATATGCTCTCAACGACTGTTACGTATAAAATCTCAATGCCAAATACGGTGTTAACACAAACACATAACCGCTATGCCTCAAATGCTAGTGTATGAATAACAATCTTGTACAGCCTAATCCAATTTCAACTATGGCAGCGTACCTAGCATGCTACAGCTGTTAAATACCTCCTTGACCCTAATGCCAATGTACTTTGTTATACACCTTCAAAATCTTCCTGCCTTCTCCTCACCTATCTGTGAATAACTTCAGACAGTTGGAAATACCTCAATAACGTCGTTGTTATTTTTTCACACCTTAAAAACCCACTTGGTCTATGTGTTAATAATGTCAATACATTCTCAGACACTACTTGTAAATAAATATCTTATACAATACATTTCTTTTTATAAAAATTATACCAAAAACCGCTGTTAAAATTATTTCTTTTAAATACAATTAACAAAATCTTTAGCAAGTTGCAAATAGAATGCTGTTGTTAAAGATTACAAAATAGTTTTAGAAAAGGTTAACGATAAATGCATGTGATCCAAAAATTGCAATAAAAGCAGCGTACAAATTGCTACGTAGTACTGGTAGCATTAGATGTTGCGCAATTGGTTTGGCCCCGTAGATCCGGATTATAAATAAACACACAAGAAAATAAAGAAATAAACATAACACATCTGCTTTGTAATTATCTGTAAAATAGATAAATTATTATAAGTGATACCAAGAAAATTAAGAAGTCGAATTGGTTGCCACAGAAATCAATGTTTGGACCAACAATCGGGAAAGCGTTTACACTCATGATTAGATTTGCAATATAAAAGATCTAGAAACAGAAAACTAGGCAGCTAAGAAAGCAAAAAAATAGATTTAAAAAAAAGAGAAAAGAAAGTTTTAACTTGCGCCGCTATCGCATAAAACTAAAACCAAAGATAAATGTCTTTTTCGTCTAGCATAACAATTAAAAAGAACATAAAAATAACAGTTCTTATTCAATTAATGGTTATAGTATAATGACCTCTAGCCAAAAAAAAAGAATGTTGAATTTAGAAACAATAAAGTACAAAAATATGGTTAAAACTGTAGAAAGGTTTGTTGCTGTACGTATGACAAGCTGGTAGAAAACAATATTAATTTTTTATTTTACAAAAAGTATTATTACTAAAATAAAAAAAAAAAGATTAAAATTTGTTAAAAATATTTCCAAATAGTTGCTTACTTAATTTCCAAAGTTTGATAATTTTCAAAAAATCTTGAATAGATTTTTTTAAATATTCTAACTTGCACAAATTTTTATTTTACAACAATTGTAATAAAATCTTAAATAATTTTTAAAAATTCAATATTTTTCATTTTACTTTTATTAAATTAAAGTAAAAATTTTAATTTTTTTTTTCATATGTCAATAAGTTAATTATTTGATTTCCAAAATTTATAAAGCCAAATATTTTACAGTAATTTCTAAAAATGACTTTTTATTATTTTTTTTCAAAAACTATTTTTACAAAATTGATTTCAAATTTGTCTCAAACAAGTATTGCCAATTAATTAATTTCCAAATATTAAAAAAAAAAAATACTATTTTTAATTTTACAAAAATTGTATTTATTTTTACGAATACAATACTAGTTTCGGATCTACTTAAACCTTTTACAAATATAATTTATTTCATCTGTAGAAGGCTTTAGTAGAGCTGAAACTACTAATGTATTCGTAAGAATAAATTTGTGATAAAATACATAGTAAATTGTTTTATTATTTTATGTATGTATATTATATACTTCCATGCAAATGTTTTTCAAATCTCATTGTTTACATATAATTAATTATATGTATAAAAAAATACTTTAAATTATACAAACCAACTAACAACTCATAAACATTAATACTTAAAAAAAATAGTTTTACCATTAGATTAAAAAACATTTAGAAATTACTTATTGCTTTTTTTAAAAGTATTCACATATTCATTAAAACTATTCTTGGAATATAAAACAGCACAGAATGTCCCACTTTCCCCTACTAATAATAATATAATTTTCCAGACAATAAAAAAACTTAATAACAGTGCAATTAAAAATAGCCATTCACATTCATGCGCGAAAATAAAGAAAATTCTTGCAGAGAGAGCAAGTGCATTTTAATTAAGAGACACACTTTACGGTTTTGTCGCCTTCATACGAGTTAGTAAAATGGAGGGTTTATTACAGAAAGTAAAAAATATTGCACAATTTAAGCAACTTATTAAACCGGTTTATGTAGTCAAGTTTAAGCGAATGCTAGGCACAAACAGATTAATTTTCCACTATGTAGCACACGCCTTCACAAATATCACGGTTTAACATCACGATTAACTTAAGGTTATTTTAGGCGGTTGCGGTTAATCATCTCTGCCGGATCTGCCGCATTCATCCCCGAGAGAAAATGATGTATTTTTTGTCGACTGATAAAATGTTGATGGACAGTTTTAGGAAAGTTCCGCTTTACAAGCTGATGTATACTGCAACATCCGCATTTGTTCCGAAATGATTTCATAATTAATGAAGGTTATGCAACAATGTGAGGACCAAGGGGCTTGTTATTAAAGGCAAAGTACGTCTTGTCGTTTTAGAAAGTGAATGAGATATTTAATCAAGTTTGAAGTGATTGTGTAAGTCGCTTGGAAAATTGAAAGTTACAAATTCTTTTCAATTTGGGTCGTCATTAAGCAAGCCTCAACCATTCGATTTGTCTTTTAATATTGTTCCTTTTGTTTCGGATGTTTGTCCTATTATAATCTATTTCCATTCAGTTTAATTTGCTTAAAGCTGAAAGTAATTATTAATTAACTTACTTTTATCGGTTCTGGCCTTCAATAATTTAATTATTAGGCTCCATTATATAAGGATTGGTTCAGTAGATAGGCCCTTTCCTAATTATTATAAAGTATAGACAGGAATTTCAGAGAACTTAATTATACTGTGTGAATTAATTATATAGTTTAATACTGTATCCAGCGTCTTAAAGAAATAATTATACACTAAAATCTATCCAACTTGTAATTTGCCAACAGTTTAATTAAAATATATAACAATAAAATCATTAAAAATAATTTGCTTGAAATAGAATAAATAATAGTAGAAGCATTGTTTTAATATTAGTTTTATATCAAAATTAATCTCATTTCAAACATACCTCCCAATAATATTGTTTTTGATATCAATATAGACAACTTTCCATTCCAATTGAGGTTGTTCAGTCCAGATAATTCAATATTGTTGGGACAAGAATTTAAATTCAATTTATTAGTACACAAATCAAATATTAACTGTACTACTTAACCAAAATACTTAGATAATATTTGCACATTTTATATTAAATATATTGCTTCTTTGTAGAATTAACCTATTATCTTGAATATCATTAATTAAAGTTAGTAATACAGTGCTGACAAGTTATTTCGTTTGACATTGATGTATAACCTATTATAATATTAATATATAATCCATTTCGTTGCTGTAAATTTGTTGTATGCAATAGACTATAATATTTGAAGTACCTAAGATTACTTATGTTTTTATTTTTACAAAATAAACTGCAAATAAATTTATATGTATATAAGATGCGAACAAGTCAGTGAAATGTAATACGATCTAATTCCTTATTATTGAGAGTGCCGTTTCTTCGTTTTCGATTTCACGGTAGGTTTGCTTAAGATGTGGTTTATATAATATCGAATTACCGAATCAGTTACCAAATTATAGCTTGCTCAAAAGGTAATCTTATAATAGATATAATACTTATTAACAAATATATGTAGCCTAAATTACATAGAGGCTTAGTAATTATACTAACTAAAAATTAATTAAAAGTGGCTTTTAGTTTTTGCAAATGTTAGATAGGTAATGATATATATTTTTTTAATGTTGACATCATGCAGCATATAATAATATTGTGGGTTTGTAAACGAGCTTATTTTTTGTCGCATTTGCAACTTGAGCCCCTTGTGCGGAAGCTTTTATATCATTATTTCATGTGTATTATTATTGAAACACAAAATAAATAAAATGATTTGAAATATAACTTCTTGTCTTGTTTTATAAATAAAAATAAAATCGATAAAAAATCTTAAAATAAAATGTGTATTAAACTAACAAAAAATTGCAATGATAGGCTTAATTTGTTGCAGGTTTAAACCTCAGTCTCGGCAAATAACATTTATTAATTCAAGTCATGAGACTATTAAATACATAATTAGTATCCATGTAATTATAAATTCATTTAATATGAGAGTGTAGGTGGATCAGATACTGTGCCTCGTCAGTATATACATTTTCTCAATTAATTAGTTCATTAGTATATATTCTATTATATTTTTTGGTACATATTTATATGCAACTGTTAGTATTACTTGAAACAAAACAAAAATGTATTAAATTGTTCATTCATTCTAAGCAAACAGTTTGGGGCAAGGATGCACTATCAGTAAACCTGAGCTAGTTATAGATCAGTTAGTTAACAGTTACAAACAGATAATAGAAATTAAAAAATGGCTTTCTCTGCGTTTTTGAACATTGAACAATTTTTTGACAACACTACATTTAAGCAACATTAGATAAACTTTATGCTCAAAAATTGGATTGGAACAAATACATCGTATGATAAGACTGCTGAGGCTAAAGTTGATGGTGGATGCTTACAAAGCGGTGTGTTATTACCTGCTGTGGTGCTTTATCAAAGACGGTCTACAGTAGTTACTAAATGATATAAGTGTCTTTTCCTTAGGTTACAAGAGTTGCTATTTATGTATTGAGAATAGAAAGAACAAATAAATGAATTTTATCAAAAATATTTTTATTGATATTGATAATCGCCTTTAAGATGTATACACTTTTTTATGCAATTAAACCACTCTTCAAAGCACTTTGTCCATTTAAAAGATGATAGCTCTAAAACATGCGTTTTAAAGGCCTCAACCGCTTCTTTGGCAATGAAAATCGTCGTCCACGCAGTTTATCTTAAACTACTGGGAACAAAAAAAGTCATTATGTGCCAGGTCAGGACTGTAAGGCAGATGACCCATCAATTCGATCTTTTGAGTGTCCAAATACTCGTTTGTTTCATGTGATGTGTGTGAGCTTGCATTGTCGTGATGCAAAATGATTCGTCGTTTTGGGTTGTTGTCTCTTAACTTACCGAAAACTTTAAGCAAACAAATGGTCGTAAACCACGCCGAATTAACCGAAATTTTAATGATCAAGAACCGCAGTTGCCACATGACCGGCTTTCGTGAAGAAGCCACTATTTGCTTCTTAGCGCTTCAAGAACGAACAACTTTTGTTGCCTTTTCTTCACATTGAAACACCCAAACGCCTTTTCTTTCTGGCTCATATGCATAAATCCACGACTCGTCGGCACCAATCGACACAAGCAATTTTTTGATCATCTGTCAACTAATGTGAAATCCAACGTGCACACAGCTTTCGAACACCCAAATGTTTGTGCAAAATCTTATGTATGCTGGTCATACTAATGCTTAAATATGTCTCAATTTTGCAATATATCACATGACAATTTTTTTCAATTAGTTTTTGCACAGCATCGATATTTTCCGGCACAACAACCGATTTTGAATTCAGTGTACCAGCGATATACACTGGCTGTGGATGGCGCTCTATTGCAAAAGTTGAATTCCGTTGATTAAAACACTGTTCGTGAGTTAGACCATGTTGAAACTTATAATAAATCATAGCTCAAACATTTTCGCAATTTAATTCCTTTTAGCCGAGATAAAAATTTTAACTTACTGTAAATAACACAAATAGTGTTTGCATGTCAAAACGTTCTAAGTACGTATAATGTCAAAAATGTCAAACTTTACGATGGCAATTTCAGATTTCAGTTAGCAATACCAGTGTTGCCAGTTCTCAATACATAAATAGCAACCTTCGTATGCCATAGATTTTACTATCCTAGTAAGGAAGCAGTTTACAGCAACAATATCTAACATAATGCTGAGTGCACTAAACACTGTAAAAAGGCAAAACCGGGATGGTCCTTTTTACAAAACTTCAAAAAAACTATAGTCTTAAAAACCTGAAAATAACAAAAAAAATGTAGCTCGAGCTTATGTTTGAAACCAAACTAACTTTCCATACTCATCTTAAAAATGTAACTACAAAAACTATACGGCTCCAACCAAACTGATGATTGGTTTAACGGCTTCTATCAACCACCGGAACAAAAAGAGCTTAGAAAAGATTTAGGCACAATCAAAAACTTTTAGATAATTAAAACACTGATTGAAAAATGCAACAAATAACAACATTATACTGGATGTAGTTTTTGTAGATTATGAAAAAACTTTAGACTCAATAGAAGATACTCTACCTTCTTTAAAAAAGTTTATAAAAATGCTACATTCTCAACTTGACAACAAAAAACATCAAAATAAGTAAAGGAGTAAGAAAGGACACAACTCTTCAAAGTTATTCACCCTAGTTTTAGAAAATATTTTTAAAAAAGTCAACTGGGACCAGATTGTAGTAAATGCAGCCGAAAAACTGTTAAATTTTGCGGACAACATAATTTTGATTAACACAAGTATAGAGAAAAAAATAGCAGAATACGGATGAAATAAGCAAATTTTTGAAAAATTGTTGTACGTTTTGAAAGTTAATATCCCCTACAGATATAAAATTTATGTCTTTGACAAATGCATATTTCCCATACTTACATATGGCTAAAAAACTTGAAAAATAAATAAATAACAACGCGTTATGTAAGAACTCATGCTGAACATTTGTCTATCAGACAAAATCAGGAACAATATTACCGGTGTGAATGACATTGAAAAGAAAGTAGCAAAAATGAAATAAAATTGAACCGGTCATGTAGCGAGACAAGATGACATAGTTCAGTCAGCAAAAAATGTCAACAATGGCACATGGCATTCATAAATTTAAAAAAAAGTATGGAGCCTTACAGGTACGTTCAGCAGTGGTCTGACTAAGGCTGAGAAGAAAAAAAATTACAAATAAAGAAAAAGAACCATCTACGATTTCTTGTAAACTGTCCGATTTTTATAATACAACAAATATTTAGTTTAGTTCTTATTAGTTTAGTTGTTTATTTATGTTCACTTTATTAGTTCAAAATTCAATTAAAAGTTGGCATTTAAAAAAGTTTTTGATAAAAACGTGCGCTTTTATAATTTATCGTTCAGTATTACTTTATAGATTTTGTATCATGAGAAAAATATCAAAAGTAGTTATAAAAGTTTTAATTTCAAGTACAATTTAATTTTTAAATAAATATAAACGTATACAAAATGTATGTTTTGCGTAAAATTTGTGCTTTGAAGTAGTTGAATAAGTTAAAACAAATTTACAAAGATATGAACTTTTAGTTAGGTAAACAGCCAGATGCAGTTTTGTAAAGTTTTAAAATCTTTAAATTGATTACCAAAATTAACAAATTTTTTTATAACTACAAAACTAGCATTAAGTAAACCACTCTTAATCAGTACTCAACTGCTTAAGAATGTATTTCCATTATTACTTGTAGTCATTACCAAAGTGACTTTGCGTTTACCGTAGTAAAAATATGATAGTTTGAGCATTTTTAAGATTTTACATTTTACGTTTGTGTTATAATTAATAATTTTTGGCTATGAAATCATCAGCTTCTGGTATTAAACTATATTTAAGAAACTTTTATTTTGTTCTTATTGTTGGTACTATACATACATATTTACAAATATATTTTTTGTAAAATATATATATATATATACTTTGGCTTACATGAATGAATTATTATTATTATTGTTTAAATACGCTTAAATGATAGATGCATTTCTTGTTTTAGTAGTAGTAAGTATATTTATCTCATAATATATACAGACAAATGATTATATATATTACATTATGACAATAGTTGGTTTGAATATAAAAAGGGTTACTGACCAAGGACCTTTCTGCTCTAATTGTTTTATTTTCATGGGATTTAAAAAAAAATAATTTTTGTTACAAACATAATTTAAACCAGTTTCATTAGTTTAAATTAAAAAAAAATAATAAGTGCATTAAAGATTTTGATGCATTAAATAAAATAAAAATTGTTAAGGATGCCGATATAAATCTAAAAAAAATGTTTAAAATGATTAAATATATTTATCAATTTACATACCTAAAAATGAAAACAGTTACAAAATTAAAAAAATACATTTAAAAAAATCAACATAATTGCAAAAATAGAAAAATTAATTCAAATCATCTAATTTTATTAAAATTGATTCAAAAAACATTCAACAAGAAAACAAAATACACAAAATAAGAAGAAAATATATTAAATTAATGTACTTCAATCATAATTTAAGTTTTTGAAAATAAATAGATTGGTAAAATATTTTCAATTTATCTAAAATTGCATAGTTATAGAGTTTGAACACCTGCAAACAGATAGTTTTTATTATATTTAAAAAAACAAAAATATTCTTTTTGTTTTTAAGAAGGTTTGACTAACGTCACTGTAAAGCGGGCGTGTAATGGAGTTTTTATCATCCAACTTAACGCGGCTATGCTACCTTGTGGAATTTGTATTTGAGATGTCAGATTCAATTTGATTTGTTCTACTGTTCAAAGCTATATGAGTGAATTAATTTATGACAAGACCGTATGCTAAATTTAAATAATTTATTTAAAAGTATTTCATGATTTAAGGGCGGTCTTTCACTTCTCTATAAAGTTGCCAATAACTTTTATCTCATTGATAAGTAGAAACTGTGTATTTATTTACACATAAGTTATTTGACAGTTGAACTAAAGCATAAATACTTATTGACAAGATAACCTATAGTAATAAGTAAACTTTTATAAACATTAACATCATGGATATTGAAGATTTGGAACTTTTACTAGATGAAAAATTTATTGATTTAGTTGATATTATTAATAGTAAACGAAAGTCATATTTTGTAAGACCCCAAGTATGAATTTGTGAGATGAGTTTATTAGATGATTCCGACTATCCAAAGAAGGTGTAAAAACTATTTTAAATCAAATAGTAAATCAACTTAGGTACAGAGAAATAAAATGAAGATTTTATTTGAAATAACTAAAGATTGATTCATTTTCAAGAAATAATTTTATTCCACCACTTCAGCAATTGCTCCAAACACTTTTACATTGCTTTTGCTAATTTTGTTGAAATTCATAAATCTACTTGTGGAAAAATAGTTCAACGTGTAATCACACGTACACACTGACACCACAATTAACAAAACAACGCAGCTTAAAAATGTAGGGTTATGGGGTTATGTATACGAGTTCCGTAAAAAGGTCCTAAAATAGAACCCTGTGGAACACCTGCATTGATGTTTGATGTGACACTATGTTCTTCATTTTCTCTTATCCAAATACAAATTGATTATTTTAAGCATGGGTCCTTTTATACCGTAGTATTCAAGTTTAGACAACAGAATGCTATGTTGAACGCAGTCAAAGGCTTTTGACAAATCACAAAAGAAGCCTATAGCATTCCTACGCTCCTCAAGTCCTATGTTAACTTTTTTATTAAAATTTATTATTGCATCCGCCGTACAACAATTTTTCCTAAAGCCAAACTGGTTGACAAAAATTTAAATTTGTTTAAATATGATGTTAAGCGGTCAAATATAATTTTTTCCAATATTTTTGAAAGTGTAGGTAAAATTGCAATAGGTCTATAATTGTTACGAGTTTGCCGGATTTATATAATGGTATTATGTCGGCAGATTTTACCTTGTTTGGAAAAGTTCTCGTAGTCATGCATATATTAAAAATGTAAGTGAGTGGTAAGGCTATTAAATCAATGATTTGTTTTAGTAATCACGTGTTTATACTATATATGTCCATTGTCTTTTTGGTTTTTATGCTATGTGTAATGGCATCAATGTCAGCCATTGATGTTTCATTAAACACAATGAACAAGAATTACTATTTATATTGCTATTTTTAAATAGCGTCATGGGATCAATTGTAGTTTAAACTACATTATCACAGTTAGTAAATACGTTATCAATGAAAGTTCCTTTGCTATTTTGGTACCTCGTTGGTTAAAAAATCTACTGTTTAAGATTGTTGTATGTTCCTAGTAGATCACTAAGTTCATACCAATTGTTAGACAGCTCAAAATAATCACAGTTAAAATTGCCAGCTATTAATATAGGCAAGTTTTTTACACTTAAACTGTTTAAAACAATAGCAAAGTTAATGATAAAAATACTAAAACGTCCTCTGTCGAACGATATACACATAATATAATGTATTTCTACTGAATTATCTATTACAATTTGTTTGTGGTTTATATGTTGTTCAGTAAAATACAAACTCTACCATGGATATGATGCTCCTTATAAAAAAAGCAGATAAATTATATCTACCTAGGATTATTGTCGAGTTGTTTTGTTTCTTTATCCAGTGTTCACTACAAAGAAATATGTGTTTATTATTGTCGCTTAAAAATGATTCTAATACGATAATATTATTGCTAATAGACTGCACGTTTAAATGCATTAGTCGAATTGTGTCAGAATTTTTCATTTTCCCATCGGTGGGTGTCTTTGGTTTAAAATAAAACTGTTTTCTTGGAAAATAGAACCGACTAATTGCGACATCTGCTGGCCAGTTTTCGGGATTGTAAATCTGTTCACATCGACATGTGATGTTAGGAACGGTTTGCTTTAAGTACGTTTTAAGATCGCAAGATGTTGTGTCCGGATGTAATTTATACGCATATAAGTATCCCATTTGTTCTAGTGTTTTAATTTGCGACGTTGTATTATTTGTACCAAATATAGGCTTTTTGTTTCGTTGCCTAAAATGTTTGCTGTTGTGATTTATTTTTATTTTGGTATTTTCCTGGAGTGTGATTACGGTTTATTTGTTTATTTCCAATACTTAATTTTGGTTTTTGTCTAAGATTTGCATAGTCAAGTTATAGTAATCTGTATTAGATCTCAAATTGTTACTTTCGTTATTAAGTTTTGGTGCAATAGATAGAACCACCTTTTTCTAGATGATCAGAAAGCTTACTTACGATTTCTAATTTCCTTTTGACTGTTTTAATATTGGATTCTGTGGCTTTGCATTGTGCACAGATGATAAGTAATTAACGTTAACTTCACTAGCATCTAGAAATTTTTATTTTCTTCTGTTTGATTGTGGCTATTTGCACTAACCAGCTTTAACACTTTATGAGTAATTATATGTATCAACTCAGCTTTTTTTAACTTATTAAGTTTGAAGATTAATTTGTCTAGTTCAGCCATTTTCAATATATTTAAATAATTCAGATATAAAAGTTTAGTTTGTCAAAATGCTGGGTATGCAAATAGACAAGAAATTACCAAGTTAATTTGGTTATCACACTGCGACCATGTTACTAATAAACTAAAAAAAACGTGTTGCATAATAAAAATATTAACACATTAACTGCCGAAGTGCTTTTTATTATATTTTACGATAGGGCCGAGCGGTTCAATATTGGGCAAAAATTTCATTTTTGGGCCATATTGCGCAGAAGTACATATCCACAAATATTGAAGTCTTACGAAAAAAAAAAAATTACAATATTTATCACCTATGCGAAGAAAATCGTGGAAATGTGTTTCAGTCATATTGACCGAGTCGGTGCCGTATGGAAGATAATGAACGTCTACGTTAGCGCGGTCATCTTTTCGGTCCACGGAGAGAAACAGCATAGTCTAACCTACTTGTTTGTTTGTTTACATTTTGTGCGTATAATTATGTCGAGATATAAAAATAAAGACAGAAAACAACCATTTACTGATTAGGAACTTTTTAAGATTTTGAATAATTCTGACTTAGAAGGTATGTGATGTTATTTTGCATAAAAAAAACAAAGCTATATACTATTATTTTTTTCTGAAATAGGTATCGAAGATAAACTCATTTTGGAAATAACTGAGGAGCTAGCGGCAAGTTCCAGTGACGGCGAAATAAATGAGGCCCTACAGAATATTGATACTGATCAATTTGAACTAACACAGCTCAAGAATGTAGTTTTGGGGAGAATGCAGATGATGCCAAGACTGCAGAAATACAAGATCCTGATAGTGAAGGAAATAGCAAAGAAGCAGAAATATCCTCTGATTCCCGAAAGAATTTCAGTTACGCGCTATAAATGAAAATCACCCCAAAGTAAGCAGCCAGTTTTTACTTCTTTCACATAAAAATCAGGAGTAAATAAAAACCTTTCAAGGCTCCTGGTTGATCAGGAACCTTTTGAGATCTACTCTGCGCTGGTTGATAATAATATATTTAAGTATATTGTCGAGCAAACTAATCTTTATGACACGCAAACTATTATAAATAAGAAAGATGTTACATCTCAAGCAAGTGTATATACAAAAGTTGTTAATGCGGCAAAACAAATGTACTGTAACAATCAATGTTTAAAAAGTAACAATTTGTCCAAAACGGCGTGGTGTATTATAAGAAAGAATACTAACAATAGTAAGAACACAAGAACACATAGTATTAATTGTTTAAAAATAAATAATGAAATTGTAAACGACACTGGTCACATTGCGAAACATTTTAACATATACGTCAATACAATTGGAAATCAACTATCACTGTAAAATATAAACAAAAACATTAATGACAGTATTCATAATCCAAACTCGATTTATTTTCTTCCAGTCGATAGAAATGAAAAAAAAAAATTATAAAATCGTTAAAATCATCCTGGTCATCAAGACCAGATGAACTTAGTTCAACATTAATAAAACATTGTGAAGAACAGTTACTTGATGTTTTGGTATACATTATAAATAAATCCTTGAGTGAAGGAATATTTCCTAATAAATTAAAATTTTGTAAAATTAATTTTACAAAATTTTAATTTTGTATGAAACCGGTTCAAAAAATGATATCAGCAATTTATAGACCAATTTATTTATGCAATACAGTATCAAAAATTATAGAAAAGGCAGTTGCAAATCAAATTACAGAAATTATGAATAAATCTAAATTATTTAATAAAAACCAGTTTGGATTTTCCAAAGGCAAATCAACAACGTCAGCTATAATTGAATTCTTAGAATTCTTAGACACTCTACACGAGTTTAGCGATCAACATGAACAATGCGCAGGAATATTTATTGATTTGTCAAAAGCGTTTGATCCTGTAAATCACGAGCTGGTACTAGACAAACTAGAAAAATATGGAATGCAAGGTTTGGCATTGACTTGGCTACGCAGCTATTTAGAGGGACGATTGCACTATGTTGAAATTGATGGTCTGGCATGCTACTAATGAGCAGAGATGTGCCTCAAGGCTTAGTGTTGGGTCCACTTTTATTTATAATATATATTAACAAAATACCAAGCAAAAATACACTCTTATTTGCAGATGATGCCTCCCTAATAATAAATGCCAAAACTCAATCTGTGGTAAAAAAATCTAATATGCAACTACAAACGCTATATAAATGGTTTCAATGCAATGGTTTCATTGTAAATAACAAAAAATCAGTTATGATAAATTTTAATATTAAAACACATGAAGTAAATAGGAGTAGTTTGCTCATCAAATATAACGGCACAAGTCTTCAACAACAATATGAAACAAAGTTTTTGGGGGTACATATTGATAGACATTGTAAATGGGACATACATGTCAATTACTTATGCAAGAAAAAGCTTCATCATTATGTTTTGTGATAAGACAACTATCAAAAATTGTATCGACCAACGTCGTAAAAATGTTTTATTTTGCTAGGTTTAGTGCTTTACTAAAATATGGCATCTTAGCATGGAGAGTTGCTTCAAACATAGAAAACTTATTTAAATTGCAAAAACGGGCAATTTGTTATATTTGTAATGAAACAACGTTAGCGCATTGTAAAGAACTGTTTCGTATAAGCAAAATAATGACATTACCTTGCGTTTATATATTTGATATATTAATATATACCAAAAATAATTTATTCAAATTCAAAACATTAAATCAATATCACCAATATAATACACGACATGGTAATGTTTTAGAAGTTCCAAAACATTCTACAATGCGTTATGAGAAATTTCTTAAATACATGGCAATTGCTCTATTTAATAAACTACCAACGTCATTAACCCATTTAAAAAATTTATGCTTTAAAAATGCAATAAAAGCATTTCTCTTAAATAAAGCATACTATACAGTTGATGAATTTTTAACAGATGATCTATAGTTGCTTTTTTTATTTTTTTAAAATACATGTGTTTTTATTTTGTTTAATGTATTTTGCAATTTGTATTTTGTATTCTGTATTTTGTGACTTAGTTTTATTTTATTTTATATTTTTTTAATATGTTTATTTATGATTCTATTTTATCTATATGTAGACCCTTCCTATATCTGTAAAAGTTCTATTGGAATAAAGTGATTATTATTACACAATTGGTATCTAACAGATATCTACGAGATAAAGCGTTTTTTTGGATTAGTTATTTATATGGATATAGTTTATCTACCAAAACTATCATATTATTGGCAAGCAAAAGCCTATGTTCAATAACGAATTTGCTCCTACTGCAATGTGCAGGAACATGTTTGAATTGCTCTTGAAAATGGTTCACTTTGCAGATAACAAAAACAATCTCCTAAATAGCAGGCTCCACAAGGTTTAGAGCTTGGTCGATAAAGTGGTCCATAATTTTCAGACGCCACTCGATCGTGGAGAAACAATTTGCATCAATGAATCTACCATTTTGTGGCCGGGTAATTATGCGCCAATATTTAAAAAGAAAACGCCATAAATATGACATCAAAGTGTTCAAGCTCTGTTGTAATGGAGGCTATATTCACAACTTACAAAATTACGCCAGCAAAAATCTTGTTAAAAAACGAACAACCCCACCTAAAGTTGTGATGAAACTAGCTGAGCCATTGCTGGATTTCGGTAGAACCATGATGACGGATAATTAGTATAGGCAAACTCATCTAGTTGGCACCTTAAGTGACAAATAAAAAACTTCAGACCGAAAAGTATATTGCAAAAGAAAATTGTAAGGAAATTGCTATACTTTCTTGGAGAGACAAGCGTTACGTGCTGATGCTCTATACAAAGCACTCAAAATCTCAAGTTGAAGTACAAAACAAAAAAACAAAGAAAAAACCTGAAGTGATACTTGCTTACAACAAAGGAAAATTGCCTGTTGATCAACCAGACCAAATGACAGAGTACCAATTACCACAATAATACTATAAAGTGGTATCGAAAACTAGAGTTTGAGTTTTTGCTGAATACTGTTATGGTAAATACTTGGTTAATGTATACAAAAGTTGAAGATGTGAATACAGGAATTCTTAAATTTCAAAAATTAATTGCCTATGCACTATGCGCCCTCCTCCAGCAAAAGTTGAAGTCGATACGCCAAGCAGAAACCGTCGTCCTAGTCACAAAATGTCTGTTAAAGAGGATGACTGTAAAGCCGTCATAAATTCTATCAGGAATGTTTCGTTTGCAGTTTGTGATCAATTTCAGCAATGTTTAAAAAAGTTACAAGAGTTTAAAATAATTGATGAAGTTAAAGGAAGTTCAAATTGGAAACAAGATGGATCAATACGCTTGTGTTTAGGTCCTAGGGACTCAAACAAAGTAATAATATCATGGTAGTTTAAATTGCTTAGTATTGACGAAATTACTTCCAGTTTGTACAATTCCACAATGTTTAGTATTCTTGACGCAACCACTGGGTTTTGGAATATACCTTTAGATAAAAACTCATCTAACCTATGTACTTTTGGAACGCTTTTTGATAGATTCAAATTCTTAAGACTGCCATTTAGAATTAAAACAGAAAGTGAAATTTTTCGGGAAACATTTAAAAAAAAAAATTCAAGTACCAGTTGTTGAGGTGTATATTGATGCACTAGTACATGGTGCAACAAAAGAGGAACATGATGAAAAATTGAGACAGGTTTTTGAATTAACTAGAAAAAACAATATTAAGTTCAATTTAAAGAATTCAGTAAAGAAAGCATAAAAGTGGATAAAGACAAAATAAAAGCAATAAAAGACATGCCACCATCAGAAAATAAAAAAAGATGTGTAGAGGTTTCTAGGCCTAATTACATACGTAGTGAAATTTATAGAAAATCTTTCAGACAAAACGAAACCACTCAGGGATCTAATTAAAGAAAAAAATATATTTCATTGCGACAAACCGCAAGATAATTTGATAATTTAAAAGCATTAATCAAGATCCTCAATTAAATTACTTTGATTCAAATAAACCGGTAGTTGATTCGGTAGATGCATCAAAGGCGGGCCTAGGAGCAAACCTCCTGCAAAATGGCAGACCATGCGCATACGTTGAACAAATTCTATAAATATGTTTACGGAAATTATATTACGGTAGAAACAGATCACAAACCTGTGATCCCAATTTAAAAAAAAAAACTGTTTAATTCAACTCCTGCTGGGCTTTAAAGAATGTTATTATAACTACAAAAGTATGAGGAAGAGCATCAGAAAGTACACTATCTTTTCTTAACATTATTCAGAAACTAGCTTGAATCATTGCTAATCTAAAATTGACTAATGATTTAGATACTTTACAACACATTAGCAATGTTGCAGATCTTTGCATTTTCTATAAATGTTTTAATGGACACAACAAAATACAAGACATTTTGCCATCTAAACAAATATTTTGAAATGTAGGACCAAAACTTTTATGAAAAATTTGTTTAACCATACTATCGTCAAATTAAATTAGCTTCTAAATTCAATATTTCCCGAAACTTAAAAGCCACAAATACTTATAAATAAGTCAAAGTTCACATACTGTTTAAATTTAGTTTTTAATGTGATAGTTTCAGAGTGTAGTTTTACTATTCAATAGAATTTCTGAGTTGTTGTGGCTTATTATGTAACTCCTAAATTACATTTTAAAATTAAAAATAAATGATTATGAATTACATACAATAATACAAAAAGAAAAAAACAGATTAAACAGGTAGAGAAAGGATTATTGAATGACGGTTTTTACTTAAAGGTAATTAAGACATAGAACCGCAAAAAATGAGAAGAGAATTATTTCAATCAACGGATATTTATACAAGTTGGTTTGATCATTAAACATGTTTACGGAAGGATTATTTTTTGGTTTAGTAAATTTAAAAGCTTCTAAAAAAATAATTTTTTGCCTTTAGAACAGTTGTGAATGATTTTAAGTTTATTAATATCTGAAAATCTGTGACTATTTTTTAAAATATGATATGCAAAAGTACTATATTAATGGCGTAATCTGAAAGAATAATAATAATAATAATAGTTTATTTACGAAAAAAATCTTTTGTTGCAATATTACAAAAATAAGTAAAACAAACAATAACATTGGTACTTGAAAATAAACATAACAAATATAAAATACTGATAATACACATAAATGAAAAAAAAAACAATCTAAATCAAAACTATTTAAAATATATGTTCAAATTAATACGTGAACAATGATATTGAAAAGATGTTGTAGCAAATATAAATAAATCAAAGCGATTGTGGTCTTTCAAAACATTACATTTTCTCATAAATCTTGATAGTAGACTGTAAAATTCATAATTTGTTCTATGTAACTTAACTTTATACAAGTTAGTGTTAAGCCGGGAATACACATGCCAGTTACTTGCACACTTTCATGCCAGCTACTAGCACGTGTATTCTGTCAAATGCAAGTCGATTGCACAAAATCAAAAATATTTGATTTTTTGGCATGCAATGAGCAAGTAAAGTAGTGAGGGACGTCAAAAGGCGTGCCATAAGGCATGTATGAACGCACACGACAGCTACTAGAATGCAAGTAGGCAGTAACTGGCACGAATATTACAATTAGTATTTTTGTTTTCTACATTTTATTTTCAAAATGAGTAGGTAGGGAAATGAAAAATTATTAAGTTTATTAGTTAGTTAGTTTATTATATAAAAAATTTGAATGAAAAATAAAATAGACTGTGACAATAACAATGATTACAAAAAATATAAAAAGAAAAGAATAATTATAATTTGACAAACATATGGCTTATAGCTTGCCAGCTACTTGCCTTAACTACCGTGCCATGAGCAGCTTGCTTGCAATTTTACTTGCACATGTATTCTCACTGTGCTATTAATTGGCACATGCCATTTTTGAGCATGCAAGCTACTTCCCAAATTTTATGGCATGTGTATTTCCGGCTTTACGGGTAAATTTAATTTGGTTAAAATTGAAATCAAATTTTGCCAACAGATCCGGATAATCTATGAAACCAATAACAATCTTATTTACCAAACATAAGTCACTAATGATTCTACGATCTAATAATTTACTTAAATTGAACTTTGATGATAATTATTATTGTTCTAATGGCATAACATAATTAGTTTTGTATCTTAAGTATTTTAAAAACTTTGTTTGGATGGTTTCTAGATTATTTATAAGTCTTTTTTGATAAGAACTCTAAACAACCCATCCATACTCAAAAGTAGATCTTACTAGTAATTTGCACAGTATTGCAATAGTTGATGCTTGTAGCTCTGCAGAAGATTGAGTAATAAAACGTAACATTTTGCGTGTTTTATTACAAATTTCTTGTATGTGGCTAATAAAAGTCATTTTGTTATCAAATATAACATTTAAATCACGTATTTTCATAACTTGCTCAAGTGTTCTATCGTTTAATATGTACGTATAATCAATAGCATTTTTATTTCTACAAAAAGAAATTGATTTACATTTATTAACATTTAAATCTAACTTATTTTTTGTACACCATAAGGACATTTGATCTATATCATTTTGAATTAGAACACAATTGCCTGAGTTACTTACATTAAAAAATAACTTTAAATCAACTGCATAAAGTAAAAATTTGCAGTTTACAATTAATGACGCTATACCATTAATATATATGTTAAATAACAAAGACCAACAGTGTAAACCCTGTGGTACATCAAAAGTTACTGGGTTGGGTTTGGACAAACAATTATTTATTTTAAAACACTGGGATCTATTGTGAAGCTAACTTTTTATCCAATTAACATTTTTATTACTTAACCCTACAGCATTTAGTTTAGCAACTAAAATAGCGTGGTTAACTCTAACGCGTTAGAAAAATTGGTGTAATCAGCGTCTATCTGTTGGTTATGTTCTATAGCGTTTATAATATGTTCTTAATATAACAAGAGATTAATTATGGTAGTGCGCCCTTCAAAAAATCCATGGTGTTCCTTTATTATCAAACTTGATTACAACCATTTTAATTGTCTAGAATCAATCATATACAATAATTTTGGAATTACCGATTGCTTACAAATGCCTCTGTAATTATTAATTTCGGATCTTACACCTAAATTACAAATGGGTGCTATGTACAAATGTTTCCAAGTATCAGGAAATATCTCACAATTTAATGACGTTTGAAACAGCATAGTTATTGGCATAGACAAAGAGCACACACAGTTCTTTAGCTACAATTCCGAAATTCCATTATACACATCTCTAACATTAACAGTAAAATTATCCAAAGACACAACAATGGAACAATTAAAATCAGGCAATTATTAGATTTAGCTTAAACAGTAGAAAAAAAAATTGCAAATAAATCAGCGCAATCTTGTCCATTGAGGCTCGAGGTATTACCGTAAGTCATTTCGGTGGGAAATCCATTGCTGTTTATTTTTTCATTGATGTATTGCTAAAATTTTTTAAAATCACTTAAAATATTATTATCCATTCTTGATATGTATGACGTATGCAATGAGTTAGCTAATGATTTACATTAATCTCTTAAACCAGCAATTTGTGATAGTTTTCAATGCAGCCGGAATGTTTACATAAACTATGAGCAATCTTTTTCTCTATAATTAGATTAATAAAAGTTGAGTTAAACCAAAGTGGATAAGTACTTTGACAAACACATTTTAACAGTACAAACAAAAAGATTACATCATATATAACATTATAAAATAGTACTACCATAGCATTAACATCACAATTATTGTTCCAATTCATAATTGACAAATAATCATTAACAGCAATGTAATTTGTTTTTCTAAAATCTGGAATATACTCTTTATATATAAAATTTTTAGAGCATCTAGATGCTATGGTTTTGAAAATGATTGCGGTATGGTGAATGCTGTTATTGCAAAGTAAATCGTCAGCTACCTAAGTTGTAGTTTATTTCAGTTGAAAATACAAAATTTCAAAGCACTCTTTTTGAATTCAATACAAAATTGCATTGATATAAATTCTATAGTGCAAATAACTCTAAAATTGCTTGCGCTGAACTGTTATTGGAAAATTCGATTTAAACCCCCATATCATCATTGGACCATGTGACATCTAGTAAATTGTAATCTCCACATAATATAATTTTGGTATACGTAGTATTTTGTAATACATCTCCTACAGAACGGCAATAGTCAAAATATTTGTTAATAGCAGACGACGGTGGAATGTTAACACAACCAATAATATAAGTATTTTCTATCCCAAATTGCAGTTTTACAAACACATGTTCAACTGAATTGCATAATATATTACTTATAAGCGACAAACAGTAACAGTTCTTAATTGCTATTAATGCTCCACC
The DNA here is from genome assembly GCA_963932245.1 of Tachinus rufipes. NCBI lineage: Eukaryota > Metazoa > Arthropoda > Insecta > Coleoptera > Staphylinidae > Tachinus > Tachinus rufipes. The sequence continues at coordinate 86,406,075 of OZ010741.1, read as the reverse complement.
ACTTCCTTTTTATGTTAAATTCGTACGATCAGTTCTGTAAATGGTGTAATTATGTAATATAACTTCTAAACTTGTAATATGATCTGAAAGGTTTTTGTTAAATTTATAATATCATAGTTATTACATTGAAGATTTAAATTAAAATTAAACAATTTTGTTTTTATACTTCCTAAATTCTGGTAATAAATAGATAGTTCATCAGTTTTTTGCACTTTTTTTTAATTTTTTTACAATCACGGGGTATAGATATAAATATCAGTTTCACCTTTTGATTTTCTCTCATTTAGGTTATCTTGTAAATTTTTATTGTGTTTTTGTTGAGCTATCGTCTTATCAGCTTTTATTTTTATTGCATAATCTTTTGAAAAAATCCATTTTTTTAAATTTTGAGTAGAAATTGCTAAATCTAAATTAAAAATATTATAGCCTCACTTTACAGTTGAATTATTCTAAATAAAAATTTGTAACAAGATTTAAAAAACATTACCGATTTTAATGTGTTTTTATCCCAATTTTTAATAAAATTTCAAATGATTTATGGTATATTAATTCGTTCTGTTTAGCTTTCTTGACTTTTATGTTTTTTTTTTCTTTGTATTCTTTATAATCTTTTTATCTTTTTGTGTTTAGATATCTGTTCGGTTTATGTTTCTTTTTTTTACGTTTGTTTTTATTATATAATTTTACCATTTGTTAGTTGGTCATTTTCCTTTTTTTATTTACTATTTTAATAATTGCGCAGCTTTCTGCGGCTGTTTCTAAAAAAATATTTTTAAACTATTTACATTTTTTTCAACTTTTATTTTTTTTCTAAATTTCAAAATGTGATATTTAGGAATTATTACTAAACATTTTAAATTTTACAAGTAAAACCACACTTATTAAAATTATCACATTAAAAACTAGATTTAAAAGTCTGAAAATATTGACCTTAAACATTTGCAGCTTGGTTCGGAAGTCACGTTTTAAGCTGTTGGTCCCATCAAACCACTTTAAACAAGTCGTAGACTTACTGTGGCGATGTAAAATAGCCGTAAAAAAGCATAAATAAAATAAAAATAAGTTTATTCCATGTGTCAATAGTACGGTAAAAAAACTCTCTTAAAAGTTTTGGCCCTATATCTCTGAACTGTCAGTAGATATTACAATTCCTAGTAAGCTTTGTACTAAGAGTAAATATTTGTTTGATGACAATCTGTCTTGTAAAAATTTCTAAAAATACATTTAATTCCGTCGGTGTTATAAAATATCTAAGCCATTAATCAGTTTTAGATCTGTAATAATCCAAATAGCTCGTTTTTAATTAGAAATTAACAAAAAAAAGTGTAGTTTTTGATGCTCCTCTCCATACAAATACAAATATAAATTTTGTATATACATATGCAAAAAAGCTGAACAGAAGTAGTGAACTGTTGTTCCAGAGAAGACTATGTAAGATTATAACCCTAGCAGACAAACTAAAAAAAGATTTAGATATGTATTCGTTGTTTACATACATACTTAGTACTGATGATACCTTGAATTTTGATTTTGAAACAGTCAGCTGTTAAAGTTATAGTTTTTATATTTAAAATTGACTATGTACTCATAGTATCTCATTTAGATATTGTTTTGAGGTCTTTGTTTATAGATGCTACAGATTCTAATCTAAAAGTGTCTAGACGTTCTGATATATTTGTCGATATGATTTTTGGAAAGTATAAAGTATGAAGGATGCTATCATCTTCAAAACTATAAATAGAATTTTTAATTATTTCAAAAAGTTTATTAATTTAAATCACAAATAAAGTTAGCAAAAGAGCAGAACCTTGAAGCATTTATGTTTTGGGGTCAGAGATAAAACCATAAATTCTATTTATAATTTTTCTAATGTCAAGAAAACTGTTGATAAAATTTAAAAATTTGTGACAAAATGATTATCTATTTTTTTTTTTGATATTTCCTTTGTTTTTGATATTTCTTTTGATGTTGTATTTTTTCGTGTTTACCTATCCTAACCTAACTTTTTTTCTTTTGTTGTTGGTTTTTGATACATATTTTTTCTTTATGTTCATTTTTAGCAGGTAGTAAATGAGTTAGAAATAATTGAAAACAATTTAAATATAAATAAACTAATAAGTTTTCTCTGAAGCAAAATTAAAACAAGTTATTGAAATTAATATCTGCATGAAAAGAGAACAACTTGCGTTTCTAATTAAAATGTTGAGCCTGATAATAATACTTTTCTGCATCAAAATATCTCTCCTTAAACGAGCACTAATATATACAATTAAATAAGATATGTATTCAAATAACAATGGAAGAATATTTCTAATAAAAATAAATACGTTATTTACTTTGATGGCTGGTTCACCATGGTACCCGGTTAGTGTGTAGTAGTGGAATAATTCAAAATTTGTTTATTATGATTAATTTTTTACTAAAATTAATACATTATTATGTTATTACGCAATAATAACTAAATAGTTATCAATTCAAGTCTTTATATTATTATAAAAGATCAATATTGGAACGGAAGTAATCAAACAAAATTCTACTAGATTATATTGTATCATGTCACATTCGATAAATATTTATTTTAATTTAATTTCTCTCCGAGTTTGTATACTCCGTGCTGTATTAATAAAATGCTTTGTGTGTGTTTAATGACTGAATGAATGATTTGAATTACAGGTAATTATAAATTAATATCTTCATTAAATATCATAAAACACATATCATAATTCATTAAAATTGGCCCCGAATGCTGCTCATTAGGTAATTCGTTGATTTATATTAAAATTATATATTAATCTAATTTAATATAACAATTTTGAACTGTTTCGGTATTAAATGGCAATTACTAAGTTATCGCAATAAATGCTATGAAATAATGAAGAGTCAACTTCGTTAATTAATTGAAATAAACAAAAGGCAATTAAAGGAAAGACGACAAATATTTAAGTCGTTGCTGGCGGAAATTATTTATACTTCCCGCCCACGTATTTCCGCTATTCACTGCAAATTAATTAAGATAAGTTTATTCGCATTAAGCCAAAGAAGACGCCAAACAAAATAAATATTAAAGCATGAAATTTAAATTATTGTTGTTGCTCTTAATATTTAGAAAACAAACTATTAAGCATTGAGTTTATAAAATCTATAATTACATTTTTTTTATAAAAACATAATTTTATGTTTTTTTCTCCATTTTCCGCATTTTAAGCAAGTGATGAAAATAAGGCACGATTTCTCGTTTGTTTCCCTCTGCAGTAAAAATTACTTGAGTGGTCACATTTATCATGAAACTGCGGCTGGGGTGAGACTTTGGTGTGTGGGTTGGTGTCTGATGGTTGAAGCATGGAAGGAGGGCTCATCAAATTCTGACCTAAAATATTGTTGTCACTGACGCTGAGTGGAGTCGTTTTACTTCATTTAGCCTGTCATGCCGTGGATAAATAATCTTCATGGGGACGTCTTGTGCATTTCGTACACCAAAAAGAAAAGGAATGAAAGTAGAGAGAAGTCATCTGCATGAGCGTAAAGGGCGGCGCCAGGAAATTTGCATTCATAGCAATTTTGAAAATTGAAATTGATAATTCTCATAGTATTTGTAAGAGGAAATGTGCTTATTGCTCTGGTTGACAACACATATTGTCGAAACAGATGCATTAATAGAATCTATTGAAATATTTCATCAGAATTAAATAGTTGAAATATGTATATTCAATACATTTATATTAAAATAAAATTACATTTAATTTTTTCATTCATTTTAATTCATTATATTATAATCTGTTTATATTAAAATTGTATGGCTGCACGTATTATAATAAATTAAGACTGCAAAACTAGTTAAAAATTTGATAGGTTTATTTATAATTTCATTATAACACATAAAGTTTTGAAATATATAAAATAATTTAATTATATAATTGAATCAATACTATGACTAATAAAAGTTATTAGCACAGTCGTTATTAAAAGTAGCCGTTTTTTTTCTCTTCTGCGTTCAAAATAAAGAAGTTAAGAATATTTAAGAAGACTCTATCCCCCGGTCAGTATAGAGAATTACATGTATATGGGCGCCAAGATAACTATTGCATCGGTTAACATAATTACAATCCGAGACCGAATTTAGAAAACATAAACATTTTTCTAGGATTAGATCGAGGGGTTTTAAGAATAATGTTGTTATTAATTTGTTATTATGGATAAGACTTGCATATTTTTTTAATTTTATAAGTTTTATTAAAATTTAAAATGTATATATTAACCCATGCATTAGTTATCTTGGCGCCCCACAGTCGCCCATTTCCCAAAAAACGCGGACAAAAGTCAAAAATTATTCCAATTAAAACAAAAGCTGGTATATAAAAGTTTTCAAGGTTCCTGATTATAAATCGGATTTTTTTTTCAAAATTCAAAATGGCGGATCCAAAATGGCGGTCAAAATTTTAAAAATAGTCTGATTAAAACAATAATTGGTATATAATGGTTTTTACAGTCTTTGATTATGAATTTGATATTATTTTTTTCAAAATTCAAAATGGCAGATCCAAAATTAGGAATCTTATTATTTTTCAAAATACAAATGGCAGTTTTTTATTTGAGCAATGAATACAAAACTTAAATATAAATGGTTTTAATTGGTTTATTGTGGGAATATTCCTTTTGTCCTTTAATTTATTAAATATAGTATTGTGTATTATTTTGTTGATTAAAACAAAAACGCCAATATATAGTACAATTAATTAATTTTAATATTTAAATGTGTGCTGAAGAAGACAGTAGTTTTTGTCAAAACGTATACAATTAAATAATAATATAAACTAATTGTCCTATTGGCGTTTTTGTTTTAATCAACAAAATAATACACAATACTATACTTAAATATAAAACACATACAATAATACAATCATTCATATACAAATCGTCAGTCATGTCAGAACTGGCGTCGGATTGTGATTGGTCCAAATTTTCTGTCACCTTTGCATACGCCGAGAGCAAAAGGCGAATTGCTTCGCGTGATAGTGAGTCACTTTTCTTTAGAGGTGTTAGTCGTATGCTCGAAATCAACGGATCTGATGAAACAAGCAACCAATGCGTTACATCCGTCATGGTGTTTTCCCTAGATGATTTTCGGAAGTATTTTTCTAGGTAGTTTTTGATATCTTTATTCCGCGATTCTTGAGCTTCCTTAGAAAGTTTTACAATGGGTAATGGTGCATATTCAACAATACGAGGACCATGTATTAGCACCTCGTGAATCGACGTAGGCACGCAGTACCACGGAAACTTTTTGACAATTATTTTTGCAGTTTCTATGCAATAATGTTGCAAATGAGCCACATTTACACCAAAACTGCATGACAAGACTTGCATTATAATGTGAGCGCAATTAAGAAATACTACATCTAAACCCAGAATTTCGGCGGACACAGAAGAATTTGCAAAAAAATGCTTAGCTGTGTTGCCATTGTTACTATTTCCAAATCCGCCTACTTTCGAAGTGTCAATAATAAGACCAAGCCGCAACTTGAAACCTTTCTGAATAGCCGATTTTCGCATTTGCACATTTTTTTGTCTTCCTCGGATCGCGCCTGCCATTTTTTAATGTCTAGTTTATATCCTAAGTGTACAAAATACTCCATAAAATGTATCCACGCATGTAATATGGCTAAGCTATACTGAAATTTTGTTTCATCTATTGGCAATGACATGATCTTCTCAAGATTGTTAAATTGTTTTGACGTGGCTCCACGCAAGGTTGAGGTAACGTTTTTGCGAATATACCCTATTTTTATCGGAGTGAAAAATCGCGTAGAGGAAGGTCTTGGATTTTGCCAAAGCAGTAGGTCTGGGTCTACACTGTTTGTTAATCGTAACGGTACAAGCAATGTTAATAGCATACTCGAATCAGACGCATTCTCGTTATTAAACTATTGTTTGTATTCACTTTGACCGAAAGAACCGTCGAATCCATATTTTACATTCAAAAGCAACTTTGCTACTTTTTCTTAAGATAAAGTTTTGATTACGGTGTTTTGTGTTAAAAGAATTCTGCTTGTTCTGTGATCTAACAAAGATTGTAATGGAACTTTTGCTGTAGTCTCAGTAACCTTAATACCTGGCGAATAACAACGAGTTTTGGTCTCCGCAACTTTATAATATGATTGATACACACGAACGCCATTCTCCAGTTCTCTTTTTCTTATCAACCGATACGTCTCTCTCGTCATTTTACCTTCAACGAGATTGGAAAGTGCAAGATCATCAGAAATTTTGGTACAAAGAGAACTTTCAGCAGATTTAACTGCTCCTTTATATTTTGCAGCTTCAGACAAGGACCTAGTTGCGACGGCCTTAAACCCGCAGCAGTTTCGGCAGCTCCAGATGCACAAAGACGCATGCAGGTTGCAAACGTCAACGCCGCTGATGTGCTTTCAGTAGATATTCCGACCTCCGCCTCTTTGTTCTGTCTGACAACTCGTCAAAGTCTTTTAATGGTCGACCCATTTTGGATTTTCCGCTTGCAGATGCCTCAACCATCGTAGCAGATTCCACAAGGCCACACTAAATGCATTATAATCTTTATTATGTAAATGAAAAATTAACTTTCAACTTATAATTTTTAATAAGTAATTTTTTTTGTCTATTTATCGGTTCATAAAGGTATAAAATTCTTGAAAAAAAGTTTTCTTGAATTTTTTTAACTTTAAAAAATTGCATTATATGTTTAAAAACTGCAAATTTGCTAGTGAATTTAATCAGAAATTTTCCATAGAACCCAATTCAGACGCCATTTTAGTGTTTATACGCTGCCAAACTCAAAAAACCAATTTTTTGTACTCAGTTGTTTGTGCAAAAAGAAGTAATTTTAACCGCTGAAGATGACGTATTTTGATGTAAATTAATTAAAAAGTATAAATTGGTTTTACGTATTTAAGTTATAAGAGTCTAAAATTCAAAAAAACTGCAAAATTATGCATATTTTTCAACATAAACTCTTACAAACACAGGTTTAGCAGCGTTCAGAGAAACACCAAATATTTATAAAAACTAAAGCAAGTTTCTTGACACACCCCTGCCCTGCTCTAGTCCATTTTAAATAGAATTGCCTATATACAAAACTAATTTTTTAATTATTCATTCTGGTGTTTTCAACTATAAATGATACGTTGTTACATTACCACATTGCTTACATTATTAACGATGTATTTTGCACGTTCAATATTGATTCAATCAGGTGGATCTATCTCTAACCTACCGACTCAATCGCCACCACATAACAAGGCATAATTACCACAAAACCTACACTATGCACACATGTAAATCTCATTTTTATTATTATATTATTATATTTTAATTTTGCAATAAATCCTTGTTAACTAACTAACGTTTTTAGACTATCAGCTAATATAGCAGTATAATCTCCGTATTTCAAATTGTTGTCTTCTGTGTTTCTTTAAAGATGTTCACTGTATGCATTAAATATAAGAACAGTACAAATTTACCTCATATATTATATATATTGGATTATTTATCACCTAACTAGCCAGTATTTGATTCAGTTTTATGAAATACTATTACTACAGTCGTCTTCTCTTATCTCAAGTAACATACGTTCTTTTAATAGTTTATTTGAACGCCTCTATTTGAATACTTTACTTCTGTGATTATTTGCTTCTCACGTGACCTGTTTTTGTCTTATAAAGATTTTATAACATGGGTAAAAGCTTTTTTTTACTCGTATTTAGCAAAAACATTTTTATTCTGGTTTGTTTAACGACTATGCAATGCCAAAGCAAAATTGATAGTACCACTGACTCTTTGCATAACTAAATACTAAAACACAAAAAACATTATACTTTATTAATTAAAATTTTATGTATCACATTTGATAATTAGTCAACATAGAACATTCACACAAACGTCCTTGTTAAGTGAGTGTACTTTCGATTTGTTTCACATCTTTTGTATAAAATTAGATTTTAGTCAAAACAATTTTGCAATAAGCAAACATGTTAATAAAATTATCTAAAAAAAAATTAAAAAAAAAATTCTTTCAAGAACATTTTTAAAACTGATCTAAATTTTACATAACTTAAATCTTATTAAACAGTTTAACACTTATAACATTGTACACTACAGTTAAAAAAATTGTGGAATTTTTGTGTGCACCCTCAGAAAGTGATCTTTATTTAAAAAAAGTAAACTATGCCAAATTTCAAACTTCATCGTACAATATCATTTGCAACCAGAGATAATAACTGTATCGATAACGTTTTTATTAATTTTAACAACAATATTTTTAATGTTTCTGCGTTTGAATCTTTTATTAGTGACCACCTTTGTATTGAGTCAAGTATTACATACACAAAATCCAATAACGTCCTGCAAAACAAAACCTGGAGACTTATTACATTAGCTAGTAGGCGACCGTAGCACAATGGTCTAGTGCGAAGACTGTTGTGCAGGAAGCCCGGGTTCGATTCCCGGCAGCGGCAATATCTAATTTGACGAATATATTTTGATGCGGTCGTCTCCTTTGCAAGGCAATGGCAAACCAGCAAAGTATTTGCCTAGTAAACCCCTCTAGTGGTGTGGTTCGGATTCCACTTTAAACTGTAGGTCCCGTATGTTTGTGTGGAACTATTATCGCGCACCACAAACATACGTGAGGGGTGCCGACGCTCGTAGCAAGTATGGCACTATAAGATGTAGTTTTTCTCTTTATAATTACCTCAATTGTTTAAACTGAAACCAATTTTTTGATAATAATAGTAATTGTAATCAGATCTGCAACTATATTATATCTACTTTATTGCATTATTATCTCATAAACTTTCCTAAAAAGAAAAAAAGTATCTATAATAAAAGTGGTATTGTTTGGTACAATAGTCATTCAAAATCTATGAGAGAAAATCTGCGACTAATGCAAGAAGCTAATAAACAATTAAATAATGCTGATACAAAAAATGTAATTATACGTTATAAAAAACAATACGCTTTGGCCATAAAATCAGCTAAAATTAAAGCCAATAATAAATACTTGTTGTCTCGTAATAACTCTGCAAAGTCAGTGAGGAAAAATCTTAATAAGAATAGTAAACTTAAAACCGACTGTGATAATAACTGTGATATTTTACCAAATGATTTTAATAATTTTTGCAAATGACATAATTTGTAGTATGTCTCCATCTGAAAATATATATTTTTTAATGTGTAATAATAATTTGTCAGGGAGTTTTTTTAATTTTAAATTCAAAACATTTTCTGAAATTATTGTTCGTGACACTATAAGAGTATTGAAAAACTCAGCAAGCAAAGATATTTATGGATTCAATGTTAAACTAATAAAATCTGTAACAGATACTATTATCTCTCCGCTCACAAAACTTTTTAATAAATGCATCCAAACATCCGTTTTTCCTGATGCTGTGTGGCAACCGTTATTCCACTTTTTAAGAAAGGAGATAAAAGTGATATGAATAACTACCGCCCAATATCTCTGCTTCCTATACTTTCAAAATTAAAAAATAATTAGTAAAACATTTTGAATGTCTATTTAATCCTACAAAACACGGATTTAAAGAAGAAACTACGCAAACTATAACTGAATTCACTAAGGAAGTTAATAATTGCTTTGAAACAAATGAATATACTGCTGTTTCCTTTCTGGATCTCAGCAAAGCGTTTGCCTGCGTATCACACAAAATACTTCTCAGAAAATTTTATGTGTATGGCCTTCATCCTGCTAGCTGTCGTCTTTTAATGTGCTATTTGTCCAACCAAAAGCAATGTGTAAATATAACTGGCAAAAACTCTGGTTTTTTATCCATATCCCACGGTGTTCCACAGGGATCAGTTTTTGGTCTGCTGTTGTTCTTAATTTACGTTAACAATCTTCCAAGTTTTATTCAGTCATCATTAAACACGCTATTGTTTGCTGATGAAACCACAGTTTATAATAGAGGAAATAATATTAATGACGTAAAGCTGAGTAACAACAGAAGACTGAGATTATCAGAAACAGATTTCAAACAAATAAATTAAAACATAATACTGAAAAATCGGTACAGCTAATGTTTAGTTTACTTCATAATACAGCAGATGTAACAAGTACCAAGTTTCATGGTTTATTTTTAGATTCCAAACTAACATCAAAACGAAGTTGCAAAAAAACTATTTTTGCTCTTCAAAATATTACCAACTCTGTTTCTGCCAATTTAGCAAAAAATGAATACTTTGCGTTGTGCCATACACATCTTCAATACAGATTGATTATTTAGGGTAGGTTATTTAAATCACACAAGTGTTTTTTGTTACACGTGAGTGGAATCTGTAAGAGATCAAATTCTTTCAGTTAGTCGCTTAATACACACGCAAAGACCAACGTGCTATTGCTAAAAATACTTAATTATAATATTAGTAAGGAGTCAGATTGGTGTACAAATCTATCTAGTAATTATTTTATAAACATTTTTAAATTGAATTATGACATTAAAATTAGGTGAGTTTACAGAGTTTATTATGAAAGTAATGCGCATGATTTTATTGTAACGCGACTATCCAACGCAGCTGGTCGCCAACTTGTTTTAACTGTTCTGAGCGGAAAGACGTGTCTCCGCGTGAAGTTAGTTTTTTGACTTTGTAACACGGCGCGATTTTGCGTTGTCAAGAACTTTTGGATTTGATTCAAAATAAGCCGGACTTTCTTATCTTAGTTGTAACCAAAGACCAGTCCTGGATGTTTAAGTACGACCCAGAATCAAAAAGGCAGAGTAGCGCTTGGCACACAAAATTATCCTCCACGCCCCAAGAAAGCTCAAATAAGCAAGTTTCGCATCAAAACGTTGCTCATTATCTTCTTTGACATCCGAGAAGTCCATTTTGAGTTTGTACTGCAAAGAGAAACTGTCAACTCAACCTTTTACCTCTAAAGATTGAAACGTCGGATGACGAGGACTGACATCAAAGACACGGTCAAGCTCTATCATGACAATGCCACCAGTCAAACATCCGTCATTGTAACCAACTTCCTGGCCAAATCAAAACCTCGGTGGTCCCCCAGCTCCCTTACAGTCCCGATCTGGCTCCGTGCAACTGTTTTTTTGTTTCCCCGACTAAAGAGAGAGCTGATAGAAAAACATCCAAAACCATGTTACAAGGTTATTAAAAAACATTCCTGTTGAGGAGTTTCAGGGTGCCTCTCAGGCGTAGCAGACACGTCTCCAAAAGTGTATTGATGCAGCAGAAGAGTATTTCAATAAATTGTAAGGGTTTGTACCAGTACGATCAATAAATCTATTTTTCATAGAAACTGCGCATTACTTTCATAATGTATTCATTATGTATTTTAATTAAAAAAAAAAAAAAAAAATCCATCTGCTTTATTGTAAAATTGTTGTTGTATGGATATATTAAATTAAAAATAAAAATTCTTCTCAAAATGAAATAAATCAAATTATAATTAAATTATATTAAAAAAAAAAAATATTTTTTTAAGTTTTAAATATCAATTGATTATCTTAAATAATAATATCAAATATAAAGTACAATAATAAGTATTTCGATATTAATATTTTAATGTGTAGTTAATAACTAAAATAACCTGTAAAATGATTTCACTTTGTTTGTTTTGTGGTTTTTATATGTTTAAGTAACCAATAGTTGTAATGTATGTAATACTGGTAATTGTTAGATTTTAATTTGTTAAATTTGTATTGTTGTTGCACCAAAGATAGAGGGAGATACTCTCCGAAACGTATGCTTGTTTTTATATAATTAAAGAATAATATATTAATTATCTAATAGTTAAAGCATATTACGATTGTAACACATTTTTAACCGATAGTTTTAATATGTAAATAATGTTAATAATGTTTTATTTTATATGTAATAATGTATCAAATGTAATTATTGTGGAATCCATGTATTAGTATATCTTTATATGTACTTCTGACTTGTGTAAAATAATGTTTTTTATATACTGCACAATTACACAATTATTATTATTATTATTATTATTATTATTATTATTTCATCTAAAAAATCTCATTCTTTGAATGGCTGGGATTTAGGCAAGGCGGATTGTTATCAAGCCATACCTAATTGTTATTTAAAAAACGTCTGACAATATGGCATGTATCCAGTACGATTGTCTTGCTAACTGCTGGAATCAGGTGTTGTAATTTTAATGCATCGAGTTCAGTGAGTAAGGTTTTCGGAACGACTCCTGTAGTTGAGATAACCAATAGGAATATACGTACTCCTTTCAATCGCCACATTTGTTTTATTTCTGCAGACAGTTCTAAATATTTATTTATTTTTGTGGCATACGTTGATTGTAAGTTGTGGTTTAGTGGTACTGCAATGTCTATGATTGACACTTTTTTCTGTTCTTTGTTATATACCACTATGTCAGGTCTGTTTGCTTTTATTTTAACGTCTGTTCTTATTTTGCGGTCCCAGTATAGTTTATACCTATCATTTATTTATTATTAATATTATTTTGTTTTCTCGGAAAATTCCGGTAGCAGTTACTTATAACGCCGGGTAAATACCAGAGGCTTTATAAGATTGTTTTAATATATTTTTATTTTATTAATATTATTATTATTATTATTATTATTATTATTATTATTATTATTATTATTATTATTATTATTATTATTATTATTATTTCATCTAAAAAAAAATCTCATTCTTTGAATGGCTGGGATTTAGGCAAGGCGGATTGTTATCAAGCCATACCTAATTGTTATTTAGAAAACGTCTGACAATATGGCATGTATCCAGTACGATTGTCTTGCTAATTGCTGGAAGCAGGTGTTGTAATTTTAAAGCATCGAGTTCAGTAAGTAAGGTTTTCGGAACGACTCCTGTAGTTGATATAACCAATGGGAATATACGTACTCCTTTCAATCGCCACATTTGTTTTATTTCTGCAGACAGTTCTAAATATTTATTTATTTTTGTGGCATACGTTGATTGTAAGTTGTGGTTTAGTGGTACTGCAATGTCTATGATTGACACTTCCTGCTGTTCTTTGTTATATACCACTATGTCAGGTCTGTTTGCTTTTATTTTAACGTCTGTTCTTATTTTGCGGTCCCAGTATAGTTTATACCTATCATTTATTTATTATTATTATTAATATTATTATTATTATTATTATTATTATTATTATTATTATTATTATTATTATTATTATTATTATTATTATTATTATTATTATTATTATTATTATTATTATTTTTTTTTTTTTCACAGGTTAACCTGGTTTCATTGTATTAGACGGGTACATACTACCAAGTCTAATACATAGATGTATTACATGTGTTGTTTTAAAAACGATCGTACTATGTTACATGTACTTAGTATTACCGCCTTTTGCATGTTTATAATATTGTATTGTTCTATGTCTAATTGTTTTATAGAATTGCTTAATTTTGATGGTATTATTCCTGTTGAAGATATTATTATAGGAATAATTTTAATGTGTTTTTGTTTCCACAGTTTTTCTATTTCTGAAGCTAGAGGTAAGTATTTTTCTATTTTCTCTGCGTATTTTGTTTCAATGTTATGATCAGCTGGGATTGCAATGTCTACTAAAAATGTACTATTTGATGTTTTAATAGTAATAGTAATGTCTGGTCGGTTATGGTTTATTGTTTTGTTTGTAAATATTGTCTTGTCCCAGTATAACTTACAGATATTATTTTCAAGAACAGATTGCGGAACATATTTATAGTAAGGTTCTTTTTTACTTATTAGTTTATATCTATAGGCTAACTCTTGATGTACAATTTTAGCTGCAGCATTGTGTCGTTCTACGTACTGTGTATTATTATTATTATTATTATTATTATTTTAGGTTTCCTCAGCTTAGCTGGTAAGTAACGCGTACCTCTGCTGTTTATTGCAAAAGGTAAGCGTTTTTGTTGTTGTGTTAATTGTAGTCTACAATTTAACATTATTTAATTTTTAAGAGTCGTCAGAACCTTGCGTACAATTCCACAGGTATCTATTATAACAGAACGCTACATTTTCTTATAAATATAGTCGGATACTTCTATAAATTTCAGGTTTTCAAAGAGGGCTTTTGGTATCTTTCCAGTTGATCCAATTACAATGGGAATTACAATTACCTTATCCTGGTGCCACATCAATCGTATTTCATTTGATAGAGGTAAGTACTTATCTAGTTTTTCTTTATTTATAGCTTGGAGGTTTGCGGCATTGGGAATGGAGATATTAAGTATTTTTCTTTGTTTTGTCAGTTAGAACTATATCTGGCCTGTTGTGCGGCATTGTTTTGTCTGTTATTATTTCCCGATTCCAGTAGATTTGAAAAAGTTCATTTTCAGTGACATTTGCGGGGTTGTATTTGTAGTAGAGGTCTTTTTCAACTTCGGGATCAATCTGCTTACATAGGTGTTGGTGCAATATTTTTTCGACATTATCATGTTTTCTCGTGTATTCCGTTGCGGCTAACGATGGACATGCGCCGGTAATGTGATCTACAGTTTCAGGTTTTCCGGAACACATTCTGCATTTATCATTTTTGATTCTATTATCATGTACTATGTGTTTTTGATAATATTTAGTTGCAATTACTTGGTCTTGAATACCAAGCATAAATCCTTCCGTTTCAGAGAAGATAAACCCTTTTCTTAGCCAGTTGTTGGTAGCCTCTTTATCTATATGTTGTTGTTTGATAAGAGCTGGATATCTACCGAGTAACGGTTTAGTAGCCCATCGGTTTTCTAAGGATGCTGTGTCTTCTATGATGGCTTTAGCGTCGTAGTTTTCATCGTGTAGTTTTAGGGGAGTGATTTCGGTCACATCCCACAGTAGCGTTATGAATATCGCTGGTAGTTCTTTTCTGACGGAAATAGTGACGTATGTTGTTGACTTGGAAGTAATGCAAGTTTGTAATGTGAGTTAGGCCACGCCCTCCTTTAGATCTTGGTAAGTATAGGCGGTCCATGGCACTCCTTGGATGGTGCATTTTGTTCTTGGTTGATTTTGTTCTAACTACACTGTCTAGTGCTTGCAACTCTGTATGTGTCCAGTTGATGATGCCAAAACTGTATGGAAGTATAGGGATTGAATACGTGTTGAGTGCCTTAATTTTGTTCTTAGATGATAGTTCCGTTTTTAGGACAAGATCTAACCGTTTTTTAAATTTGTTTTGTAGTTCTTCTTTTGCTACTTTTTGGTCAATACCATTTGATTGGAGGTAGCCTAGATATTTGTACAACTCTTTCTTGTTCATCCCTTCAATTTTTTGGTTATCTTTTGTTCTGTGTAAGGCCTGATCTTCCCATTTTCCATTGACCAATGCATTGACCTTACATTTGTCAATACCAAATTTTATTACTAGGTCTTTACTGAATTTGTCTGTCCACTTTAGCAGTTTATCCAATTCTACCTTTGATTTTGCATATAGTTTTAGATCATCCATGTACAAAAGGTGGGTAACATTTAGGTCTTCTAGTTTGTACCCTTTCATTTTGTCCAGTTGTTTAGATAGTGGATTTAAACACAGACAAAACCACAATGCACTTAGGGCATCTCCTTAAAAAATCCTCTGTTTAATGGAATGTTACCAACAGCAGTATGTATTTCGTCTACATTAATTCGAAGGTTTGTATTCCATTTAAGCATAGTTTGTTCTAGGAATTTTATAATAACTGGATCCGTCTTATATATTTGTAAAATTTCGATCAGCCATGAATGCGGTACGCTGTCGAGTGCTTTTTGGTAGTCAATATAGGCCGTATAGAGAGGTAGTCGGTTCTTTTTGGCATTTCCTGTTATTACAGCGTCTATAGTTAATTGTTCTTTGCATCCTAATGCCCTTTTCTTGCATCCCTTCTGTTCTTCAGTTAGGATGTCATTTACTTCGAGATGGTTGTAGATCTTCTCTGTTATTATTGAGGTAAGTAATTTATACAGCGTTGGTAAACAAGTGATTGGACGGTACTTTGATGGATCATCTGCCGGTGGTGTTGTCTTTGGTAAATGGTAAGTTGTTTCTTGTGTCATAAATGACGGTAGTAAGTCCGGTTCCTGTATTATGTTTGAGAAACATTGAGCTAAGCTTTGGTGCGTAGAGGAAAAATGTTTGTACCAGTAATTATGTACATTATCACATCCCGGAGCTTTCCAGTTGTGTGTTCTTTGGATACCTTTTTTTCATTTTGGCTATTGTTATTGTTGGGCTCTTCATAGTATGGACAGCACCGACAGATCTTCTCTCATCTCTAATCCACGATGCATTTTTATAGTTTACCGACATTGACCAGATAGATGACCAAAAGGTTTTTATGCTGTTGGAAGACATGTTGGCAGATTCGTTGGTTACAGTGTGTTGGTTGTTGTTATTATTGTTGCTACTTGCTAGGTTTCGGTAGAACTGTCTTTCACTGCTGTTAAAAATTTTGTTTTGTACGCGCCTGCGATTACTGTTCTGATACCGTTTTAGCCTTTTTGCTGTAGCTAGTAAAGTCTGTTTCAGTCTATCCAGTACATTGATAGTTAAGTTGTCATTTTCGGTTTTATGTTTGGCAATGATCTTCTTTGCTGCGCGGTTAACTTTTTTACTAGGGGTTTTGCGTGTATATTTTGTTAACTGTCCTATACACTTGAGTAGGTTCTCAATTTTTTTTTTATATCTTCTTTCCCAAGGTGGATCTCTTTTCTTATTTCCTCCTCCTCTGGCAGCTGGTGGTTTGGGCTTCTGTCTATGTAGCTTAAGGATGGTTACAGCTCCGACATATATTAGTGAGTGTATTGATTCTAGGGTAAGGTTTGTGTTTTCCAATTCTTTTGAGATTATTTGGTTTACTTGTTTGATGTTATGTGTAGTGTGTTTATTTGTTTTCAGAATGTTAAGCTTAGGTCTTTTGGTGGTTTCTAAGCCGATATACTCTATGGTGGATTCTTCAAAAAGCGAACGTATTTTTTCATCTTCTTCTTGTTGTTCTAGGTTAATTGTTTTACCTTCCACATCTTCAGCTAGTATTGGTTCAGGTTCAGCTGGTTCGCGCAGTCCTAATTCGACTTCGACCTCTTCTCTTATTTGTTGAAGTACTGTAGGTGTTATTTGATTGTTCTTCATAATAGAACGCCTTTGATCCAAGATATTCTGAATCGTTTTGTTTCTTAGTTCTGGGTATTGTTCCGTTACTCTCCTATGTTGTTCGATACTATAAGGTTCTTCGTTACGTTCTATGTGTGTAATTCTTTTATTATTATTATTATTAATATTATTATTATTATTAATTAGATTCTACATAAAACTTTACATCAATTCACTATGTTAAGTTTTTTTTAAATAAACATATTTTTATAATATTTTATATTTATAACCAAAAATTAAACTCGTAGACAAAAATCATTAAATCTAGTTTTTTTTTTTTTTAAACCTTTAAAATGACGTACTATACGTATTGTTGTCATTTTGTCAAGTTTGTAGCTTTCTAATAGTGCATTTGCATTTGTAACTTAAAAGACAGTGTTCTTGTGATTCTTAACGGCTAGAATTTGGCCTTTTTTCGCATACAGAAAAATCTCAAACATAAAAAAATATAAAAATCATCTAAAAGAAAAAAATAGATGGTGAGTGTTCAACACCATCTATTTTTTTTTTAAGCGTATATGCAGCAAACGGATATTACTGTCAATAAACAAATTGATTTTTTTTTTAACATACCACAAGCAACGTAGAATATAATTTGTAATAATTAAAACTCTTAAATTTTAAAATTACTTTAAAGCACTTCTTGCAACCAATGTCATTAAAATTCTAATATATATCAGATAACAGAATAGCGTCAGCATAATATTGCACAATTATGACATTCCTTTCAGGCTTTTTATTACAGAAACAAATTTTAATAACGTATTTGACAAATTATCTTCAAGTGGCCACGTGAGTTTTGCTTCAAAACTGAGACAAAAATATTTCATAAAGTTTAGTTCAATATGTGTTTTTTTTAATGAAAAATCATATTGTATGGTTAGTTTTCAATTAGAGTCAATTTATTATTGTAGTTAGTAGTTCCTTCTTGTAAACGTAACTTAGCTATCTTCACCTTATCTGATATTTGAAGAACAATAATATGGTCAACATAGAATTGGTACTGAGATTACTATTGTTAGGTAGATCGTCTATGTATAAAAAAAATATAAAGAGCCAGTTATTGATCTATAGAATACCCCGTGTTTAATATGCTACATTTTGATGAACTATTAATGTAATTAACAAATTGCTCCCTATTTCTAATATAAAAACAAAAATTAATGCTTTTCTTAACTATTTTACCTACAACTTCCGTTATTGTATGATTGGAAGTTCTTTTATAAATCTAAATTGACAAAAAGCTAACAGGTTGTTTTTGTCAAAACATTTAGTAGTCTGATTTAATAAATTTGTTTCAAATATTTTACTAAAAAACGCTAATTACCTATTTTAAAATCAACAACTATTTCTGCAACTTTTAGTCTGAAAATATATATGAGCTCATTAGTTAATTTAGTTAATGATATTCAAACAGAATTTACAATAAATTTGATAAAAAACTATACTAAACATTCCTATTTCTATATAATATTTAATAATAAAAATTTCAAAAAATATCATTATCAGTTAACTAAGATTTTAAACTATTCAAATCTTACTTAAACTGTCAAAAATTTAATTAATGTTTCAAAAAAGTGATAAATTGGTCAAACAATTTACAGCAATGTTTTAATAAAATACATACAATCTGCCAGCTATGTCAAATTATATTAGAATCTATCAAAAAATTACTACGTCATATTTTAAATTTTAACATTTATCATTCTTCTTCTTCTTCGTCAGCCATTTATACGCCCCTGCTGGCGCCTTAGCCTCTACTCTGCTTGTAATGGTGGCAACTTACATTACAAAGGACCTACAGTTTTAAGTGAATTCCGAACCACTGGAGAATTCATCACTCCCACAGAGATGGTTTTAGCCGTAAAACCCCACGCTGGCAAGACGGCTTGGGGAGTGGGAGAGCGTATAGAAAGTTAAAAGTATATCACGGTATATGGGAATCAAACCCACAATTTTCGGTATAGCGGCCGGATGCCTAGATCACTGCGCCACGCTCTCTAACATTTATCATTAAGTTACTAAATATTTCAAAATGTCAAAAAACTCCCAATGTGTAATAATACCATAAGTTGGAAGCAACTTGCCAAATCTGACAAACTTTTACTAAAACTGTCATAATATTGAAAAAGTAGCCGACTAAATCAATTCCTTTTGCGTGCTTAAATTTAGATTTAAGAGAATTGTTTAAACATAAATCTCTTAATAATAATAACAACAAATTATAATTTATGGGCAAGTAATTTTTTTTATTGTAACCCACCCATCCGCCCAAAAGTTAGTCATCTTCTTGTGTGCTTAGATTTAGATTTGAGAGAACTGTTCAAACATAAATCTCTTGATAACTAATGTTTAAGTGTGCGGGTGGGAACATAAATTAATTCGTAGGCGAGTTACTTTTTCTACTGTGAAATAGCTTAAATAATAATGCTATTTACAAACATAGTTTGACTAAAATACTTTGACAAAACATAGTTTGGCCTTTTCTGAATGTACTAATAAAAAAAAATTAAATATATATAAGAGTAGGAAAAAGAGTATATGTTGAATTTACAACAGTACGACTTATTCTAATGTAAAAAGAACAAAATACAAAATACAATATACAAACTAAAACGATAACCTTCTCGAACGTCCGATGCCAATAAGGACGATCACGGATTGTATATAAAAACCGTGCACATATAAAATATATTTAACCAATATTTATTTCTATTATAAATATAAAATAAACATAAAACATATTTAATTCTAATATATAACAAAATCAAAGTAGCGCGGTCTGTATTGTCTTAAGTTGTTATTGTATATATAGTATTTTTTTACTTTAGAAAGAAAAGCAGTTAGGTTAGGTTGAGTTAGGTTTGTAAACTAAAAAAAAATCTTTCTGAATACTTTCTTATTATTATCATTGTTATAATTTAAAATAAAACTAATCTACATTGTCTACAAAATTAAAGAAATATTATGTTTTCATAATAAAACAATAATTATTACCTGTCTAAGTGTATCATTAAATAATTTTTATTTAATAATCAGTGCTAGATAGTCAGCAAAACTTTGTGTGCAGAAATGTATACTTTTTAAATCAATGTTTGTAATAGCATCCAAACAATTTAAAAACTTTTTCAAAAAATCAAATTACTTTTAAGACTAAAATTTTTAATTCAATTTTGCTAATTTATTTCGATTTTTTGTACGTCTAGAATACACGACTGTACACTGTTATTACCCTCATTTGAATAACATGAAAAATATATTTTTTTTTGTTTTTTTCAATACTATAAATAAAAAATCATTTAAATATAAACCAATGAAATTTGCTTTTAATTTTTTGTTGTTTTTCTAATTAGCCATTTGAATGTCAAACTGTCATCATCAGAATCGTATATTATGAAAAATTTCCTGTCGAAATCATATATTATCGTACCAATATTTTATTAATTTTTAGGTAAAAAATCAGTATTTAAAACCAGAAATAAATTAAATGAATATAATATTCTATATTTTTTAATATTTTAATCATTTTGAATTTGATGGTATTATTTAGACTTATTCTTAAAGTTGATAAATTTTTCAACAAAAATTTTATTAAACAAAATAAGGCTAAATACTGACAGATAATAAAAGCTTTTGATCTTTTGATATTGCATGCGTAATTGCTAAAAGACATTTTCAAATATTGGACGTGTAATTTCACTTCATGTCTCCATTGCTAAGCACGATTAAATAGTTGTTTATTAAAAAAAAATCTTTTGATATAAACCTCACAATAACCTACAAAAAAAAAAACGCATAAATCACAGTGTTATGTTATGTTAAAGAAAAAGTTTTAATATCAGAAAATAATATTTATATAATTGGAAATATTAATAAACTACAGATTTTTTCTACATCAAAATTACCGAGTCATTCTAATTTTTTTTTTTTTTTTTCATAATATTACACACATACTGAATAAAAATATAAATGTAAGTAAAAAATCGACAATTGCAGAAGTTTGTAAAATTTGGAAAAATATTGATATTCTGACAATGACTCGACTTACTATAAAATTAAATTGTATGACAAATTTAAAAATATTCAAAACAATAAAGGCCATCCATTTATTGATCAGAAGAAACAAGATTTGATTTGCAATTTAAACTCTTTATTTGACATCTTTATTACATCACTATTTAAAAAAACATTTCTATGAATCGAGATTTTTGTCAAAGTACAAAATATTAAAATTGAATGGTACATATAACTTAATGTTTCATAACTTATATTATATAATATTTTAAAATGAACATGAAAATTTTTTCCCAATGTTTCTGGATGATAGAATAAAATAGAATAGAATTTATTAATGTTTTTCACAAAAAAATGTGTTACACAAGTCATATGAAATATGAATAATGTTTACTAAATAATAATAAAAACAGTTTAAAAATAGTAAAATAAATATTTACATAAACAAATTAAAATCTCTATTATTTAATAAATATAAATCTTCAACGTTAACTAATTCCAGATCAATAAATATTTTTTTAGCAATTTTTTGATGATTTACTTGACAATCCCATCAAAAAATAGGATCTAAGTGAAATCCTAAAAACACATTTTTGTGAATGTCATACAACTTATGTGCCCTAAGAAAAAAATTTTTTTTTTCAATTTTTGCTTTATCAAAAGAAATGCGATTTGCTTGAAACCATAATATAGCAGGTTGTAATGCTTTATCCATGTCAACATTCAACTCGGATTCAATCTTGCTATGGCAATACACAGTAGTATCATCCGCGTATAAAATAAAGTTTAGGACTATTAAAATTGTTATATATTATTATATTACATATAACAAATACAATGCTGGTCCCAGAACAAAACCTTGTGGTTCACCATACCGAATACTGCCGTATGTTGATTGATTACCCTTATAAAACGTTGTTTGAATTTTTCCTTGAGGATATAATTTTAACAAATTGATAGAGTAGCCATTCTATCTACGAGTAAAATTGATATTTCATTTAGTAATCAAGAAGTTACTTTATAAAACAAAGTAATTACTTACGTAGACATTGAGAGCAATACTATAACGAAACAAATTTCACATTTTAGGTAGTGCTTGTGCAGTAGAATCTACAGGTTATACAAATTCCAAAATCCTTTTTTTAGAAGCTGATACAAGAAGATTGATTAAACAACCTGAACGTTTTTGTGAATTTCTTTGAAGTATATCTGGTAATTATAAATAATATTTGTTCAAGTAATACTAACATCTCATTGAGATATCAAATATAAAAATAACTTATTTTCAATATATAAAATTTAAAAAAAAATTTTTCTGAATTTGATAACCTAGAAAGTAAGTTTTTAATTTCTATTTATTTATTACAAAATGCATGATTTTAGAACTTTCTATATACTAAAAATATTGAAAATATTCTACATTTATTTAGTTTAAAAAGTTTATTGTTCAGCTCAGATTATTCAAAATGATACTTTTTGAAAATTGTTTCTTGTTCTAATACAAATTAAAAAAAAATTTAAGGTAAATTAGACAACTTTCCGATAGTTACACGACCAGTAATTCTCAAAAGTCTAATCATTCCAATTGTTATCTAACTTGTAAGAAGTATTCAAATCAAAATATACAAAGGAAGATAAATATTTTTACTAAAAGGGTTGCCTTAGATAAAGCAAAAGTTTCATATAGAAACTTTATCCATATTGTAGCAGCTATAGCTGAAGCCGTTGTTCATGATTTAAACGATTTAATTTTTAATAGATTATCTTTCAACAATAACAGAAAAAATATATAGATCTAAGATAGCTGACGGTAGTAAAAATATTTTTTTAGAGCAAAGGAATTCAATGGCTCAGGATAGCAATATGATAGAAAACTTATACCTGATAGGATTGTGTGAAAACAGATAGATAATTACTTATAATTATTTCAAGACAAAGTAAAGAAGAATTATTGAAATGCTTTAAGAATAGAAAAAGTATCACCAAAGCTAATGCCATATTTGATACACTCGTGAACTGGGAACTAATTGATATTTGAAGCTTTATGCTGTAATACGACTGCTTCAAATTTAGAACAATATAATGGAGCTGCAGTCTTTTTGGAAAAATGTCTAGAAAAGATTTATTATATCTTTATTATTTTACCTTCTCGCTACCTTATATTTAAACTGTGTTTATTTGGAGTGCTTCTCTCAAAATTGCATGATACAAATAAACCTAATGTAACTATTTAAGCAATTTAAAGTTTTTTGTTAAAAAAATGAATTAAAAAGTATAAAATTTGTGATGTATAAAAAAATGATATTATATTTAGAAAAATCAATAAAATTGATAAATTTACACTAAATAAGTTAGTTAACAATATTCAGTATAAAGACGATTAAAAAGAATTATTAATATTAAATAAAATTTTCTTGGGTCTCGCACCTCAAGAGTTGAGCAAATCCATTTATTATTTATCTACTTGTTTAAAGATTGTTTTATACTTGATGATATAAAAAAAAGCTTTATTTGACATTTTCGTGATAATTGTTTATATTCAAATTCAAATTATGCAGCAAATAATGATTTGCAAAGTTTAAAAATGTAGATGCTTCAGCATTGAATAAATTTCACAATCATTTATAGTGTTTATTTGCTTAGAGTTTCGGAATAGCATTTTTTGATAAATCTAGTGCAAACAATATAAAAGAAATTAGTTAATTTGAATATTGATCAAGGAGTTTAAGAGTTAAACCGTTGTTACGTCAATAACTTTAGTGATATGAAAATTTTTAAATACAAATTATTATCAATTTAATTACTTCATAAAATCAACACAGAATTTTTAAATCTTGATAAAGAAAAGTGGTCAATTAAAAAATCGTATCTGCAAGAAAAAGAATTAATTCAAAGTCTCAAAGTTGTAAACAATATAGCTGAAAGAGCACTGCAGTTGAAAAAGAATATGTAAATATATTAACGAGTGATGAAATACAAAAGCAATATTTACTCAAAGTGATCAAAGAATACACGACTGAATTTCAGGATGCTTAAAAACAAACAATGATACATAAAAAAACAAAAACATAGGTTGATATTATTAATATATATTTAGATAAAAATAATAAAAATAAATGAACCTTAAATAAAATAGTTTTTCCACAACCTAAAATTAAGAAATATAATAATATTTAATTTTTATTTGTACATAAATGTTTCAATATAAACATGTGGAATTGCTTGATTTTCAAATAAAAAAGTATTATTTATATTAATTTAGTAAACATAAAAGATCTAACTGAAGTTTTTAAAAATAATAACGATAAAAATTAAACTTAAACATAATAAATAGAAAACATTTTTTTCTTTGAAATTTTTTTAAATTTTATTCATTTAGAAATTGGTAGACCGATTTTTCAACTAAAAATTATTTAAACTTTAGTATGTATGTATGATTTTGATGAGAAATTTTCCATAGATTACAATTCTAATGTTAATAGTTTGATATTCAAACGTCAAATTAGGAAATGCAAAAAAATGTAGAGCAAATTGCATTGGTCTATACTTAAATCACGTATTTTTGTTATTTTTTACATTTTTTATTGTTCGAAAGCGTTTTGTGACCACAAAAATCATAAATTTGTAATTTACGGGAAATATAGAATAAATCTTATCGTCAATGCGATAGTTTTAACAAGTGTGGTTTTACTTTTATCTTGTGATATATGTATTAAATATCTCCTAAATACCAAATTATAAAACTAAAAAATAAATAATGTCAATATCAAATTAGGTTCAATGTATACGACGGAAATATATCAACACAATATTCGAATAATCGAAATAACTCTTCTAATAACTACACCTCCCGAGGGTAGATATTCTTCCCATGCAACCATAGCCATAACAACCCTCTAGCTAATCACGTTCGGATAAAAGCGTACCAAAGCATTAATTTTATCGTTCATTTAATACTCGTTTAGAATTTAGTTCTGATTTCATATGTGTATAAATAAATCAAGTTATCAAACTTGAGTTTTATTTTTTTTTAATTAAATTATTATACAAATTGTAAATTGAAAATTGAAGTGTTTAATTTATTTATTATATTATGTAAAATAAGATAATATAAATGTGTTAAAAAGAATATATGTTAAATAAAATGTTAGTCACAGTTATTAATGTTATGAATGATGTTAAATGTGTTTAGAAGTTCTTATCTTGGATTCTGGATTTCAGGTAATAGATTTCACAGCATATAAGCTTTTGCACCTCAAGTTCTTGTATTATTAACATTAAATATTGTTGTTTAAATAAATTTAAAAGTTTTAAAAGTAAGGATACTTATTTCCAATCGAGCGGTTCAAATAAAGTTCAATGTTGTTTGTTATTTTAAATGATTGTAACGAAGTTACTTTTATGTACACATTATTCCTGTGCATTATTTCTTCTTAAATATCAAGTAGATCTTAAACACTAAACATTATTTTAAATAAAATTAAAATTTATAAGCATTGCCTTTAAGATTTTTTATTGTTTGGGTAATTTGAGTCGCTTAATAAGCTGTTGGTCTGTTCAACACCTTGCAAATATGTCGTAGACTTATGCCATAAAACATCAATAACAATTAGTTTAATGGTTGAACTGCTTTACAGTAATTTCAAATTTTTATTTCAAAAGTTACTATTAATAAACTCACTAAACTATCGTATATGATCGTATTATACAGGCAATATTCTATTAAACACAAAAGTAAGAAAACTTTACAAAGTTAGCAGAAAAAACTAACGTGAAGTAGCATATGGCTATAAACAGGCAAAAATCTAATACAAAAGTGCATTATTTCACCAAGACTGTGAAATAATGCGGAGTATATTAAAAGTATGACATCGTGTTGAGTTACACTGCAAAAACACTGCAAAAATGTTAATATAAGCGTAATGATCTAAGGAAATATTATGCTATACATGAACATAAAATAGAAATAAATTTTATTAAAAAATACATTGAACTGAATACGCAAAGTGTAATTTTTGATTTCTTCCTATTATTAAATAGTAACAATTTTATCACTAAAAAAATTTTGAATCTGGCTTAATATTTTACTAAATATAAATAATTTTTTTTTTCTATTTATTATGCTTCTTATAATACTATTAATTTTGTGAATGCAACGCTGTATCTTTATTCCTGTTCTGACAATAATATCTTATTGAATGTAAATACAACTGCAAGATTTTACAAAGTAAATTAAATATAAAATACTATTAAAGTCTAATCAATAGCATATTATGCAAAATAAATCATAAAATTACTACTGTTTTAGAAAATATCATAGTAAAATATATAAACATGTATAATTATTACATTAAAACTGTATCTCACTGGAGAATACATTTATAACTCTCAAAAAACACCAGGGCTTTCTAAAAAGAAAAGCGTAAACAAAATTATATTTATTTCGGTCGCACTTGTTGAGAAGAACCATTACTCACCGGAAAACAGTCTAATGTGTGTGCGTGCGTTTGAGTGTGCGGGAAACAGAACTGCTTCTTTTTAAAAGCGAATAAGGGAAATAAGGAGCGCGGCGAAAAGATAAAACGCAAATTGGTTTTTGAACATCCGACCGAAAGGAACCACCCAATGTCGTATCTTTTCTACACCCCGAACGAAATGTTTGAATTTATGGGACGATAATGTTATATTTATAACGTCTGTACGAGCATCCCGTATAAAATTAACGACAATCCAAACGATCTGTTCTGAATATGATAAATGCCGCGTTGTATAATGTGCAAGTGAGACTCACTTATCGGTTATTTATTGCTTTTGATCAAAGCGGTTTGGAAAAAATGGAAATTCATTGGTTTGAAAAAAATTTATATAAAACGTAAAAAATGATTATTTGCGATAATATTTTCATGTTTTTGAAGCAGATGCTTAATATAATGCTGATTAGTTTTGGTAAAATCATTTTAAGATAACATTTTAGGCCTATTAACAATATTAATTTAAATTTTATAATAAAATATAAAAAAGACTATGGTTAACTTTGTTCTTAAAAAGCTTGTAAATTGTAAACCATTTTTTATCAACTGCAATATACAATATGTAGTCTATTAACTAGACTTGTCGGTGGGAATACAGAATAGATAAATTATAAAAATATAACATATTTTAAACTAGAATTCTGGAATGCTATGCTGAAACAATATAAATATAATAGAGCCATAAAAAATAACCACTAATAACAAAATTGACTAGAAATATTCTAGCAATATGTAAGCTATATGAGGCGTAGACATTGATGGATTGTTGAATACACAATGAAATCAATAAAGAAGAATCTGTTTACAACAGCCTATAGATTGTTTGCATGTATTTAATTAATCACTATTGAATTTAATTTATATGTTATCATAGGCATTTCATTAAATAATTAAGCTACAACATTTTGTTTGGTTTTG
This sequence comes from Tachinus rufipes, assembly GCA_963932245.1. Taxonomy (NCBI): domain Eukaryota; kingdom Metazoa; phylum Arthropoda; class Insecta; order Coleoptera; family Staphylinidae; genus Tachinus; species Tachinus rufipes. The sequence continues at coordinate 86,378,478 of OZ010741.1, read as the reverse complement.
ACCGTAGATAAACACGTTTAAAGTTGTAAATGCTATAATCGTTTTAATTCTGTTGCAATTATTTAAAACAATTTTTTTTAATTGTATAGCAAAACCTATTTGAAATGCAAAGGGATATTTGTTAAAGTTAAAGTATTTTTTGTATGTTAATTTGAAAATGCATTTCCTATATTTTAGAAATTTTAAAATCAAATTTTGAGTCAATGTAAAGATTTTATAAAAATATTAACCGGTAAGTTATAGTTTTTATTTGAAATAAGAAAATTTATACAAACTAAAAACTCCTTCAAATATATTTAATTGTAAATTGAAGGTAAATTATTATTTTAGTAATAATATTAATTGATGTAAACATGGATTATTATTTAGAACGCAATTCCATCATTGAACTAATTCTACATCATTATATTCAGTAGCTATTGACGTTTCACAAATTAATTAATTAGTAGTATGGTAATTAATAATTAATCACAAATCAAGCAAGTCAATTATAATATTATAAAATATTTTCCTAATATATTAATAAATTGTCGTGTTATCAATATGAAAACGCAATGTATTTATTGTATAATTAGAAACGAAATATAATTGTTTCTTTTTTAGTAAATTAATTGTTATATGAATTAATTTAATTGCCGTGAATTATATCATAGTCTAGTTATATGATCTACTCCATGTTACTCATGTGTTCTTTCAATAATTTAACTTTATTTTTTTAATTTTCTTTTCAAATTTTAATTTTTTATTAGTGATAAATTATGTTTATTTTATTCATTTATAACAAGATAAATAATTTTAACAAATTTAAAAATTTATTTGGTTTTTATTATTATTTTAATAAAGCATATTTTAAATTAAACTTTATTTAAACCGACAAATCTGGTAAATATAGAAGTTTACTGTACACAGAGTTATTCTGTTAATTCCATAGACAGTTGATTTATGTAATAAGTTACTAGGGTATGAAACTTTTTAACAATGTTACCAGTTCTGTTGAAATTAATTATGCGACAAATTTCATCGTTCAAAATCACCTGTTGCTTGTTGGTCAACTCTTGCAATGCAATATTAACAGCTAATTTCTAATTGGTATTAATTTGAGAACAAATATCTTTTACTAAAGTTAGGACTATTGGAAAAAAAAATATATTTATATTGCTTTAAACAGAAGAATGGAATAAAAAACTTGAATAGGATTTATTAAAAATGTATGACCTTAAACGGATTTATTGATTTGTATCCAACTAAAAGCGGCAATGCAAAGTACACTGTTAGTAGTTTTTTTTGTATTTTTACATTTATATCTGACAATAAATGCATCCAAGAGAATTGTATTAATAAAGCATTTAGAATACAGATACTTAGAGCGGAATTTACCATCTTCTGGGTAATACGAAAAAAAAAAGATAAGTTATAGTTACACAAAAACCAATGAGTATAAAAAAAATCTTTTTTATTTCATTACATTATTTATCTTTAACAATTTAATCCCAGAAGATTTACAATTTCAGAATTGTCGACGCTTTTGTTTCGTAAATATAACCATCTCCGCAAATTGTGTTCTTCTAAAAAAATGCTGCAAAATTCATTTTACCATTACTTATAACCGTATCGATTTTAAGTGAGAAGTGTTTATTAAAAAACTTAAATTTTATATATACTAACTTTAAAAAAAATATCTAATGCTTAATGCATTTGATATTATATAAAATTAAGCGTTTGTATATTTATTAGTTTTGCAATTCAACGTATGTTAACTTTAATAGTTTCTTATTTTGTTAAGTCAGGTAAAAGTTGACGTTATGTTAAATTGAGCGTGTGGATTTTTATTAATTTTGCACAGTTGGTAGTAATAATATTGAACTTTATTTATACCAAATTGCATCAATTTTCAATGTACCCTTTTTGAGTTATATGTAATTTTGTAAACGCCAATTGATACTTAATTTTGTCAAAATTGAATTGAGGTTATGTCAAATTGACCGTATAGATTTTTCTTAATTTGATAATATTGAACTATTTTGGTACCAATTTAAAAACAATTTTTGAATTATAAGTAATTAATTTAATAACAATTACAAGACTTTTAATTTTGCTAAGTTAGATTAATTGAATTAAGGTTATGTCTAATTGAGCGTATAGATTTGAATCAATTTTTTTCAGTTGATATTGATAAAATAGAGTTAAATTTTTACAAATTTGTTCCAATTTCTAACGTACTTTTAAGTTATGGGTAATTATGTGTGTCTTCTGATTCTACATAATAATTTTAAATTTATATCAAATTGGCGTACAAATTTAAATTAATTTTCTACACTTGGTACTAATGGTACTGAGCTATGTTGGTACTAAGTTTTATTAGTTTTCAATGTACTGTTTTTGAGTTATGATTAAGTTTGTTAACTTACATGACATTTGATTTTGTTATGTCAGATTAATAAAATTGTAGTTATGTCAAATTGACCGTATAGATTTTTATTATTTTGCACAGTTGGTAGTAATTATATTGAGCTATACTGGTACAAATTTGCACTAATTTTTAATGTACCGTTTTTGAGTTATCGGTAACTATGTTAACAACAAGATTTTTTAATTTTGCTAAATCAGTTTAATTATATTGAGATTACATTCAATTGAGCGTATGCATTTTAATAAATTTTGCACAGTTTGTAGTAATAATATATAACTATATAGATACCAATTTGTACTAATTTCCAACATACCGTTTTAAAGTTACGAGTAATTATGTTTTAAGTTATGGGTAAGTATGTTATAATTTCAAATTCTGCATAGTGATGTTGACTGATTTCAAAGTTATATTAAATTGTTTGTATAAATTTCAATAATCACTCAGTACTGATATTATTAAGCTGTATTGGTACCAAGTTGCTTTAATTTTTAATAAACCGTTTTTGAGTTATGATTAAATTTGTTAACTTCAATGACATTTGATTTTGCAATGTTTTTAGTAATAAAATTTAGCTATGTATATTGGCACCAATTTGCACCAATTTTTAATGTACCGGTTTTTAAGTTATGAGCAACTATGTTAACAACAATGGTTTTTGATTTTACTAAGTTAAGTTAATTAAATTGAGGTTATGTCTAATTGAACATATGGATTTTAATCATTTTTGCACAATTGGTAGTAATACTATAGAGCTATACTGTTACCAATTTGCACCAATTTTCAACGTACTATTTTTAAGTTATAAGTAATTATGTTTTAAGTTATGGGTAAGTATGTTATGACTGCTACATCTGCTTAGTGTAAGATTTCAAATTTATAATAAATTGACTGCATCAATTTTAATTAATTTTCTACATTTAGTACTGCTAGTATTGAACTATGTTGGTACCAAGTTGCATTAATTTTCAATGTACTGTTTTTAAATTATTAGTAATTATGTTAACAACAACTGTTATTGATTTTGCTAAATCAGGTTAATTAAATTGAGGTTATGTTTAATTGAGTGTATAAATTTTAATCAATTCTACACAGTTGGTAGTAAAGATGTTAAGCTATATTGATAGCAATTTGCACCAATTTATAAAGTATTTGAGTTATGGATAACTATATTATCTCTCAAGCCTTCTAATTCTGCATAGTAATGCTGACTAATTTGAGGTTATATCAAATTGGGCGTATTGATTTTAATTAACTTTACAAACTTGGTACTGATGGTATTCAGCTATGTTGGTACTAATTTGCATCGATTTCCAACGTACGGTTTCTAAAAAACTTTTTTGTTTAAATAGTTATTGCAAAAATAATAGTTTTCTTATTTTGTAAAATTGTCAAGAAAAATAATAAAATGATAATCAATAAAAGTCATAACACCGTATTTGACATTCCTTAGCATTAAAATTGTAGTATCTCTCTATTGAGAGCATGTTATGCATTGACGTTTGCAGTCTTAGTGTTAGTCTTAGTGACGTTTTGGGTTTGTATGCAGAACACAAAATAGTACTAACAATGAGAATTACATGCACAGCAGCAGAAAAAGTTATGTTAATTGGGTGATTGTAGTTATTACAAATACTATGGTGTTAACGTGTACTATGTATTATTGTTATGTTAAGAATTTTAACATCACTATCTATTGATTCTATGATAGAAAAAGATGTTATATTAATTAACCACTTAAGTGTTTGATATAATTTTTTTAAATTATAAAATGGTTATGTCGTAAATATACGCAAATTTAATTTATGCGTATAATTTAATATTTTTGCCGTAAAGTCACGCTTGTAGTGTTACATTTTTCAAATAATTATTATAATAAACTATGACATAATTGACGTAATTAATTTAAGATTGTTTATGTACCCAAAAGAGAAATTGTATATAGTAGCTGGTATAAAACTTTTTGTTTTATGCAAAAATAAATCCGGCAATTTTTAAACAATTTTATAATGTTTGCTATTGTAAAAATGAGCCAGTATCTGCAAAAGTAGTTCTAAAGCTATCTAACTCTTTAAAAAAAAAAACTGTTTATATTTAGATAATCAATTAATAGCTCACAATAAGTAGATATATTAACTAGAAAAACTGCTAGTGTCGGAACTATAAGGTTGCCAAATTGAGATTACTCAAGAATTAAAAAAAAGAAGGTAAACTACAAAAACTAAATTTGTAATAATAATTAAAAGAAAACAAAAGCTTTAAAGTCAAAAAATAAAACCGAAACAAGTCATAAATGAACCGATAGAATTAGGTAAAAACCTTTTAAAATAACGCAAAACGTAGAAGTGTAGTTCTAAGACAATTAAAAACTCATTGCGTTGTAAAAAATAAATATTTGATTTTATTTAAATTGTTTAAAATAGTCAAAACTCCTAAACTTTTTTTCAGTCATTATATCTATTTCCTTCTTATATCCGTTTCCAGGTGCTTTCCAAGTATACTGTCTTTTCTTGTGGTTTGTAAACCACGTATTTGTAACTAACAGTTTCTTTTCTTTTTGCAGAATTTAAAAAATTATTTTCTTCTTTAATTTCTATGTCCAATTTCATATTTGCCTACCATTTCTCCTACACTACCTTTACCCACGTGATCATGCTTCAACATCGTCATCATTCTCAGGAACTAAACATCATTTTCAGGAACTGAACATTTCTCTGAGAAGAATTTTTTATAAAAACCTCGGTATGAAGGACTACAAAGTTCAATTAGTCCAAGAAATTAACTATCCGATGCGTTTTCAGTTTGCCCAATTGCCAAAAATGACCATTTTTATCGAAAAATTTTGTTTTCCGATAAAGCTCGTTTTTATCTCAAAGGCAAAATTGTCCCATTTGGGGATCAGAGACTCCACACATGACTATAAAACAGCCTATGAATCTACAACGAGTAACCGTTTGGTTTGGCATTATTGTGTCATTTTCTTCAAAAATAAGCAAGGAGTCGCCGTTACCGAGAATAGCAAACGTTACTGTGCCATGCTAAACAAATTTTTGTTTCTTAAAATTGAAAAATATAAAATAGATGACATTTGGTTATAACAACTTGCCATACAGCCAACGTAACCATCAATCTTTTGCACACTGATTTTAGAAAATAAAAAATAGCCAAAATGCTGATTTTTTTTTGTGAGGAGATCTTTAGACCTTTAGATTTTAAATAAAAACATAGAATCAAAGAAAAAAACTAATTGTTGAATCTCCAGCAGTAAATTAAAATGTTAATAAAAAATTGTTAGTAAAGATATCTTCAACGCTATTAAAAAGACTTTTTTTACTAATCTCCTAACAAAACTTTGAAATTTGTAGGAGAAACATGTGCAAATGCTGGCGAAAAATGATTAAAAGTCAAGATTTTTCTCTTTGTGGCTGAGAAAATTAAAATTAACCAATTATCAGTAACTTGCAAAAATAAACTTTAAAGCTTAGCGTGGATAGATAATTAAAACAGAAAAATAGAAAAATCTGCAATTGTTAACAATAAAATCTTAAATTACTTTATTTTTCTCACTAAATCTTTTATAAAAAAACCACTAACGCAAAAACATATATGATCTACAATCCCAATTTCTCGAACCCCCAACCCCAACAACCAAATTTGTAAAGTAAAAAAAAATTACACAAACTTAACATTCATTTTAAACAAAGGTTTAAACAACATGAAACAACAACCCGTATTAGCTATAAACTAGTAGACAAATATTGCAATGAATTAAAGAACAGAAAAGCCCCAACAACCAGGAAACCACAGAAGAATTATTCTTCTAAGCGCCGTGATAAAAGTATTCACAAAAATTACCTCAATCAACACAACGACTAGAATAAACAACAGATTGATTAAGAAAGTGCCCATCTCGACAGGAATTAGGCAAAAAACTCACTAAATCATACACTTTTTAACTTAATTATGGACAAAATAATAAAAGAAATCAAAAATGCAAAATATTGATTCAAAACTGATGAAGGCTAAATAACAAGACGTTGTGCAAAAATAAAGAGAAACTACTGAAACTACTACACCAATTTTGCTTAACTTGAAGCGGTACATCGATTGCGGTACAAAAGACATATTTTATTGTTGTTATTATTTTATTAAATAGGTAGATAAAGCTGAACATTTAATCCTTTTAAATATTGAGCTGCATTTAATTGAAATATTAGCATATATTGTTATTATGCTATCCTTTTTACTCAATTGCAATTTAATGTAATGTTATGAGGTAACTCAACAAAATCGCAACAAGTGTTTATACAGCAAAAACAAATTATAAGAATTCTTTTCAATCTTGACTGCAAGACTTCATGCAAATGACGCTGCCAAGTATTTATGTTAATAAACTACTTCAATATAAAAGTAAATATTGCCACATATTCCCAACTAGGAGAGACTCATGAATATAATACTAGACAAAAACAAAAATTGGCATTTATTAAATATAAAACAACGCTATTTGAAAATAGTCTCATGTACATGGGTGTAAAGTATAACCAATTACCAAATAAAATAAAAATATTAGACTTTATTCTTTTTAAAAAGACTATAAATAACATTAAATGCACTTTATAATTTTATTCAATTTTTTTAATCTTAAATATGTTCTTGTATGTGAATTTCTGATTTAAATTATATGTATATTAATGGGTATTATATGTTACATTATTGTATTTTTATCAATGTTAATCTAAACAAACACGCATATATTTTATTTATTTTATTTTAATTTTATTAAATTTTTAACATTGACCTTTTACATACTGTGTATTTTATATGCTTGATTGTGTGAATAAATAAATCCATCATCTATCTATCTGGTATTTTTCAAAAATGTCGGAACGTGTTTAGTAAAAATCCATTTGATTGCAAATCCGTTAAATAAGTTAGAATTTGAAAAATACGTATTAGTTTTTACTCCGTCTATTAATTGTCACATTCTTGTTATAAACCATTTTAGATTAATTGTATTTTATAAAATCCCAACAGTTCAACTAAAACTTGAAGAAGAAATGCCAACAAAGGTGACTATTCATTCCACAAATTTTAATTACTTTCCCAGTAACAATTTCCTACTCTTGTTGACACAGTAAATTAACTAGTTCCCCTTGCCCCCCCTCGATATAGATGTTGAATTAAATCATAAGGTTTTATTTAAGCTTTAAATTCTTAACATTAGTCAATAAAATTAACGCAATTTAAGAAAATGATACGATACACCCTTTAACAACGTATAGAAATGTTATGATACATTTGCATGATTACCATACTCCACTATGTTCTAATGCTAAAGCATTCAAATTGTAGCAACAAATTTATTGTTTTTTAATTATTTAAAAGTACAAAACTCAAACTAACAAAGCATAATATATATTCAGAAACCACCAAAACCAAAAACTGTTGAAAACTATAAAATTCTACTTGTAAAATATTAAGAAAAGCTAAATCCAGTCTTTAAAATATTGTTAGGAAGCACCAAAATTCGGTCATTAAAGTAGAAAAATCTTTATGAAATCTCTAAAATAGCAAAATCCTACTATAAAATATGAAAAATATCGTTAAAAATTGCAAAACCATCAAAAATTTCAAAGTTTGGGAATAAAAAACTAAAATATGTTCAGAAAGAACCAAAAATGGTGGAAAACTATAAAGTTCTACTCGTAAAGTATCAAAATTTTCAAATAGGATTAACAATGGTTAACAAGAGCAATTAAAAATATCAATATCCGGTCTTAAACAATCAAATTCTATTGATAAAATGCCAAAAACATCAAAATTTAGCCATGAATATCAACATGTTGTTAAAAAGAGCCAAAATCCGGTCATAAAATGTTGAAAAGTGCAAAATTCTTTTATCGAAATGTCAAAAATAGCAAATTTTGGTCCTGAAATATCAAAATATTGTTAAAAAGAACCAAAATTCGGTCATAAACTGTTGAAAAGTGCAAAATTCTTTTATCGAAATGTCAAAAATAGCAAATTTTGACTCTGAAATATCAAAATATTGTTAAAAAGAACCAAAATCCGGCTATAAACTGTCGAAAAGATCAAATTTTTATTCAATGAATGATAAAACACAGCAAAATCCGCTATTGAAACGTCAAAATATTATCAGAAACCACCAAAATTTTGTCAGGAACTACCAAAATTTTGTCAGGAACTGTAGTAAAATGTGTGATTTTATTTGGTGTGTCCCGCTCACCCGCTCAAGTGTTTGTGATCGAATTTATTGATACGAAACATTTGGGTAGATTGTCGGGTAATTTGCGCACTAAGATGTATCAAAGTTAAACCAAAATTTGCAAATTTCATCTTTTTAAAACTAGTTTTATATTAACATATAGTATTTTGAAGGTTTGTAACATTCTTCTTAAAAGTTTTAAAGTCTTTAAAAATAAAACTGTCCAAAATATTGCTTACAAAACAATAATTTTGTTTTGCGCATAAAGTTAATATCCGCCTTTGACCTATAAATATTATTTTGATGAATCATAACATTTTTTCTTAGTAGCAAACTTGGCAAAAATATTGTTTTGCGCATTAAGTTGTATTGAAGTTAAACCAAAAGTTGAAAATTTCCGCTTTTTAAAGCCAATTTTTGACCAACAAATAACAAATACTATTTTGAAAATTCATAGCATTCTTTCTAAACATTTTAAAACCTTTAGTAGTAAAGCAACAAAATTATTGTTTTGCGCATTAAGATGGTTTGAAACTAAACTAAAAACCACACATTTTTGAACAAAAAAATAGATTTTGAACGTTCATACCTTTTTTCTTGAATTTTTTAAAGTCTTTACTAGTAAAATTGGTCAAAATATTCTTTTACGCATTAAGATAGATTGAAATTAAACCAACAGTTTTAAATTTCCAGTTTTCAAAGCCAGTTTTTGACCAACAAATAGTATTTTTAAAGTTCTTAGCATTCTTCTTGAATTTTTTATGGTCCTTAGTAGTAAAGCTACAAAAATATTGTTTTGTGCATTCAAATGATATAAAATTAAGCCAACAATAAAAAAATTCTAAAGTTTTTGAACAAAAAAGTAGTATTTTAAGCTTTCCTCTTGAAATTTTTGAAGTAAAATGATCCAAAATACTGTTTTTGTATTAAGATAGATTGAAGCTATGCCAACAATTGCAAATTTGTTAAAAAAATTGAGGTCCTTAATAGCAAAACTACAATATTATTGGTTTGCGCATTAAGATAATTTGAAATTAAGAAAAAAACAAAAAAACTGCAAAGTTTTTGAAGAAGAAACTAGTAATTTCAAAGTGTATAGCTTTCTTCTTGAAGTTTTTAAAGTCATTAATAGTAAAATTGCCCAAAGAATTGATTTTGTATTAAGATGTATTGAAGTTGAATCAAAAACTGCAAACTTCCGCTTTTTAAAACTAGTTTTGACCAAAAAGTAGTGTTTTGAAAATTTATTGCATTTTTCTTAAAAATTTTAACATTCTTAGTAGAAAAATTGCCCAAAGTTATTGATTTGAAATTAAGTCAAAAATAACAAATTTTTGGTTAGTATGAATCACCTTCAGTTCAAACTTGTACTTTTAAGTCAGCCTAAAACATTGCTGCTGTCGCTAACAGTGTCGCAAAACATCAAGGTTTGTCTTTCCCAAAACGTTCACAGAAATTAAAAATCTTAAAGTCTAACGTTGTGTAACCGTATGGTAAGGCTTATAATAAAATTCGTATTGTTTAATATGAAACAACTTTACTTTTTGAGACTCTATGAACGACTGTAGAATAAAATAGTATAAGTAAAAATATAAATATGCGTAAAAACATATAAAATAAACCCCTTTTTATACAAACATATTTTATAGTGTTTTTACATTCTTTCCAATACACTACAATTCTGACACAAAGTGCTACTGACGCAAGAATTAAAGCCGGCTTTTGTTTTTTGGATGCAAGCAGAAAATCCGGACTTAGAAACATTATTTTTAGCGACAAAGCCCATTTTCATCTCAGTGGTCAATAGACAAAACTACCGCATTTGGAGTTTCAAATTCTAAAACAATAGTTGAGAAACTTTTTTATTACCAACAAGTTACTGTTTGGTGTACATTTTAGTTTGGAGTCATGGAATCTTACCCTTTTGAACGGCAGCAATTACAGTTAATAGGAGTGACTTTCTTTAGCATATATTAATCAGTTTAGGCATAATTTTTTTTAATTTTTAGAGGGGTGGCGATGCTACATTATAAATTTCCTGGACGCATTTGGCACTCCAGATTCCAGCACTCAAAAACAATATTTAATCTGTTATTATCCAGATAGAGCCTCAGTTGCTAAAAATGTCTTGCAAAACTTCCTCAAAATTGACTTTTTGCTGATAGAGTCAAGGTAAGCATTTAACGGATATCATTTACCGCAAGTAATTGCAGAGTTTGTACTTTTAATTTAAAAAAAATACATTTTGTAATTAAATTGGGACTTCTTATTGGAATACTTTTAGTTAAATCAACACAAGGAACAAAGTACGGGGAAATGAACAACGTGTATTTGTAAAAATTAATGTTGAAAAATAGGAATTTTTAACATATTTTTGCAGTTTTTTTTAAGTTTTAGACCCTTAAAACCCAAATACACAAAACAAATTTATATTTTCCAACTAACTTACATCAAAATACGTTAACTTCCTTAGTAAAAAAAATCCAAAAATACTTGTTTTTGCTCAGCTCACTGAGAACAAAAACATGGTTTCATGGCTTTTGCGGCTTATAGACAGGGTATAGTCTTAAAATGGCATCAGAATTGGATTTTACAAAAAAATTCTTATCAATTTCACTAATAAAATTTTGTTTTTTTTTTTTAATTGCGGTTTTTAAAGTAAAAATGCGATTTTTCAAAGTCAAAGTTAAAAAACAACAAACAAAAATTTAAAAAATTATAAATTTTTAAGGGCTACTAATAAGATTTAAAAAATACTAAAGCATGTTTCTTAACGCTCACCCTAAACTGGTTCGTTTGCAATTGAATTATTACAGATTTTACCAAAAACAAAAATTAAAAAAAAAAGTATTCTTAATTAAATCTTTTTGAAGATAATAAATTTAATTTGCAAATCAATTTGTTGCTTAAAATTTTGTTTTTTAACTTTGACATGGTTTACTTGTTGGAAACTCAAAATATGTTAGTAAATTTTTGAAGATTTTGCAGTTTTTAAAAAACAAATTTTTTAAAGAAAATGTTTAATAAGTATTTTGGAATATTTTGATACCTTTGAAAAATAAAAAAAATCCGTGTAAAATCTTAACATTTGTATTGTTGCTCAAAAAAAATTTTTTTTTTTCAAAAGTCCCCAAAAAGTAACTCCAGTTTTTGACTTCTTTATTTAAAGCTGTTAAAGTTTCCTTAAGACTTGAGAAGTTTTCGGTTTATATATTTTTCTTATTTCTTTAAAGCAGGTCATTTTTTTTTCAGAAAAGTTATTACCAATCCACGTTGACATATAAAATGGACGTCTAATCCATCTACAATTTAATTATAGGGTTTATTTTATATGTATGTCCATTAACTGCTTCTTTATGCTTGCATTTGTTTGCAAGGATGCTGTGTCTACATGGAAGCTTCACGGTATGTCAAAGTGTTCATAGGCTTTGCTTTCTACCAGCAGTACGTGCTGTGTTTTCACCTTGAATAGAATATAGTTGGTTTTAGTGAGTAACCTGCTTTCTTCTTCTTGCCTTGCAATTTACATTGCTTTTTGTGAAATTTCATAGTTTCAAATGAATTAGTATCGTAATTTAATCTAAATGTCTTAAAAAGCCAAACCTTATATTATATTTAAAAAAAACCAAATAAGTGATTCTTGTGAAATGCAGAAGCCAAATGAAAACTGCAACAGAAGACGTAACAATCGGAAATCCCAAATAACATTAGTCAATACCATCTGTCACTACGCCACATTAAAAATTTTAGACAGATCTGTTATATAGTTTAGTTTTTTTGCAAATATGAAAAGCAAATTTTGCAAATTTATTGTTTGCTTGGAAAAACCATTACACTAACTAAAACAAAGCTTGATAAATAATATGGAAACTCTTCACTATCGATTAAAATGATTCACAAATAGTTTACTGATTTTTGTTGTATTTCTACAAACAAACTAGTTCTAAACGTTTAAGACGCCTAAATGAGCTAACCACTCCAAAAATAATTGACAAAATCTATGATCTTGGATGTAGTTGGGTGCCACGTTTTTTTTACAATCTATCTATAGCAACTGTGTACAAAATATGAATTTATCATTATAATCCAAAGACCAAAAAGTATTTTAAACTGAACTGTAGTTTTTTTTAGATCGTCTCTTACAAATATAGCAATTTTGCCAAGTATAGATATATTTCTAAAAAAATAGGTTGACAAATAATATCCAGATATATTAATACTATTTATATGTGTGTGGGTAAACCAAGGTTTAAAAATGCAGAACATTTTTAGTTCTTCTATTTTATTTGTCAAGCTAAACAAGTTCTGTTGACTGAAAATGACTTTTTGGTGATTATTGAAACAAAGTTAAAATACAAGAATTGTTACTACACTGCAGGTTTCTACTAGCAAACTTGCTCCAAAAAAGCGGTCAACATGGACATGGCCTCAGATTTTTGAGTGCGGTATAATCCACATTGTTTACTTAAAAAGCAATCAACTGTGATTATTTCTGCAACTTATTGGACTATTTCAACAATGTTTGAAAAAAAAACAACCGCATTTGGTAAAGAAAAAGTTTTTGAAGTTGGACTAACGGCCGCTTTTACAATCGTCGGATAAACTAATCCAGTTATACAACAAATCCTACTTTTTTCCTTATTTATTTTTACAAATATGATATGTGCGGCGCTTACGAGGTTATGTGCCTAATACTAGGTATAACTACTGCTCCGAGCACCGCATAAGTTAACCCCGGTTTATCTACCACCAAACCCTAACTATGCTTTAACTGAGAATTGTAAAAGTGAGTAAAACTAAAAGAGGACTACGTTGAAAAAAATTCTTTCTTTAATTTTTACCAGACATCATGCTGGTGCATACTTAAAAAAAATCTTAAAAAATCCAAAATTATAAAAGAGGGTTATGTAAAAATGTTTAAATAAAAATCCAATGACCTATTAACAAAAAAAAATATGTAGACAAAATCAATATTTTAAGGCAGGCAACAAGAAAGGTTTGCTTGTATTTTCAACTATTTATTAGACTTATCTTCTTTTGCACATAAAAAATACTATTTTCAATAATACAAATTGAATCAATATAACATAACTGTTATTAATAAATTCACAGCAGTAATATGTATGTGTAAAACATTTTAAAAGTTTATTGATCAAATTTATTGATATATTAGTTACATTAACACAAGATACCAACTTATTTTTTTAGATTTTTTGTTAACAACTGTTAGTAAAAACTATACAATTCAAACACAATTTAAATAACAATTAAAATGTTTAATATAAATCTGCAAGAAGTTTAAATTTTAATATTTAATATTCTTAACTGATTTATTAAAACTTTACTACTTCAGAAAAGTTTCTACTTCTGTATTTAATAATATCATTCTCTTGGTTACCCCAAATAAAGAAATTCAAATAAACAATATATAAGACATTTTCTCATCATTTTTATTTGTATTAATACAACAGAGAAAATTTATTCTAATTACATCCCTCATCTAACATAGCGGAAAATGTTTCTCGAGATAGCATGGCGGAAGTGCATATAATTTCCTACTTCCTGTTACTGCTATCTGTAAAAACAACCTTTTCGTATGTAGTTTTTAAAAGTGTCCGACATTTAAGCAATCGCCCCATAAAGCTTCCAGAACTATCGCAAAAGTGTGCCGCTTAATGCAAAAGACTTAAACCTCGTGTAAAGCTTCTAAATGGCCTCATTGACCCAATTCCTTCCCACCGACAAGAAGACAATCCGGAAAAGATGAGGAAAATAAAAAGTAACAGCTATATATGTTATAGAAAAATAACGACTTGAAATTTTTTATCAAAATAAATTACAAGAAAGTTAATTGAGTTGAAACTGTTTATAACGTAATGATCCATCGAACATAAAACTAAACCCGTTTAATAGAGGGGCCGCTATATGCAGTATCTTATAAGGGTCGCTTAAGGTTTTAGGTACAAGTTTGGTAATGAAAATGCCCTCATTAATTGATTCTCCACGTTTTGAGTAAGTAATCTTAGTAAGAAGACAATAGACTAATAGTAATGATTTGCATAAATGGTATAATCAATTCCACGTTTTAATCCATTTAATATTAATATCAAAGCCAAATTGTTTTATTTAACTCATTCAAACTAAGAGTTTAATCCAGAAACGATTTGACTTTATAATATTATATTATATGAAAAAAAAAGTCTTAATATTGCATTGAAGCAATTTAAGCTGATGTGTTTCCTTCGAACCCCTGCGAATATTTTTTCGTTCTGAGTGGCTATAGAGGGACTATTGGAAAAGTTTTGCGAATTAAATCGACCACCTTCAACGTTTTTTGCATACTTGGGTTTGCCGCTTAGTCATATTAAAATTTTTCCAGTGCATCAGCAAAAACGTACGTAATATTACTAAATCCAGTGAAAATATTAATTCTTTTTAAAGCTTACAAAAACATATGTTAATTCAGAATAAATCGATCAAGTCGTTGGTTGCATCCTAGAAACTACAATATAAAACTATCCACGCGTGGCTGTGTATATCAAATAACTGATTGTTATTCCTAACGCAAAAGTGTGCATGGAATTTTGTTGGGTAATTAAAGCCCGCTAATTACACTGTTGATGAAAGGATCGCTCCAAGCTGTACCGTTTTCGCTGTTATCCCGAGGCGTTAATTGTAAATTAATTAATCGATGGTTATACAGCTTAATTTTCGGTTTCTTTGGAAGGGTCGTTTCATCGGTGCGGAGATTAAGTGGGTTTAGATTAAATAGTGTCCTTATCTGACGAGTGTATTTATGAAGTGACGGTTTGCCGAATTATCAAGTGCTTTGTTACAATAGAAGCAATTTATAATTAATGACTGTTTTTAGAATTGGCAGCATTCAAATATTGTTATTGGCAAAATTAATTAAAACCTACAAATTAATTATATTTTAATGTAATTATTATAATAATAAAGCAAAGTCATATTAAATTATTTTTCATTGTATTGGCTTATTAATAAATAATGTTTTACAAAATAATTATGTTTCTAATTAATATCAAACTATATTATGCAACAAGACCATATATTAAAGTAATAATTAAATATTTGAATTATTTGTTTCACTAAAATATATAATTAAAATAGTTATAGCTATGAAAGTCATATAAAATAAACGCATGTGGTCAAAGTGAAAACTACATATAATATTTAACAAACCGAAAACGTATTAAAAAAAAACTAGGTTGCATTATGTAAAATAAAAACTTACATAAAAAAAAAATAATGAATTTTTGTAATTATTTTGAAATATATTATGTTAGTTCTATACTAATGTTATTAAAAGATATTCCAAAAATCAGGTTTTGTATACACATATTTTACAAATGCAACTACCATTAACAAATTATGTATTTTTTATAAAACTTTTGATGAATAAAAATGATATTATATTAGTTGGTGTTCATACAGACATCTGTAAGTAGTCTGGAAAATTTAATCATAGAATAAAATTGCGAGACTGAAAAATTTTACAATATGGTTTTTTAATAACTTTAAAAGAATTAAATAATTAATTCACAATGAACTAACAGACTTTTTTGCCACATGCAGTGCCAAATATAGTTTTTTTATTATGCTTTCAAGCAGAGCAGCATATGTGATAAAAAATGCATCTAGTATGATTTTTTATGAAAACTTTCATTCACTACTGTTGTTTGGATTATAAATTCCATTATATCAAAGCCAAAAATGTATGTATTAAAAGAATTGTAAACAATTATATTGTTTTTATTGTTATACTCATATTGTTTTATATGTTTTTATTATTTATTAATTAATATATTATTTTACACAACATGTTTCGTTATCTTAATAACATTTTCAAGAATAAAATAATATTAAAATTTTTTTGATAGATTTATAAATCTATGTTGTTAAATAATGTTGTGTAAAATAATATATTAATTAATAAATAAAAACATATGAAACAATATGAGTATAACAATATATATAAAAGAGTTTCATAGAGTAAATAAAGAAAGCATTGAATTATATTGTTATTTTAAAAAGGTAAAATTGTGCACCTCACGATCTGTACTGATAAAAACATTACTATGCAATTAACTTTCAAATCAATCGAGATATTAAGTAATAATAAATAATTGTTAAATTAATTGTATAATACTAATCATTAATATATTAAAAAAGCATCAACAAAGCCAATAAACAAACATTTTTAAAATAACTAAAACCATAAAATAATTTAATTTTAATATATTTTAAAATAAAATTAGTTAATTTTATAGCTTATTTTACTTCTATATTTACAATTTCATATCTATTAGAATTCATAAAATGCTTTTAATTAACTGCACTTATTATAGTTAAAACTCGCAATACAATGCAGTTCATTAAAAACACATTTAGTTCGTGTATTTTAGTCTGTATGAATTTAATACAGCCGTTACACTTTTTCAATGTAATGTTGTGTATTCGTTAAATTACTCTTGTAATACAACTGACACAAAGCAAACATTATTTGCTCTAAACAAATAATCTGTATCCAGTTATGAAAGGGGATTTGTCCAGTCTGCATATCATATGATAAACATATCCCATAATATTTTCTCCGTCTTAATGTAATATTTGTTAATGAAAGTTGGCAGTTATTGAAGCAATTTCCACTTCATTTGGGATTGTTTTAAATGAATACTAAATGGTATGCAAAGGTTTTTTTATAAATTTCGGTTGTAATAATCCATAGACTACTTATACATAAACTACGTAGTAGCTACCATTATCACTGCAATATCTTTACTTTTTTAAATTTATCTTAATATCAAACAATTAAAGGTAATTACATGCTACTTTTCTTTTTGTATTAAATTTTTTTTTTTTAAATTACATTTTACATTATGAGAGTGTAGTAGTAAATACTAAACCTTGCTAGTTTTTTTAAGTTTTATAACTTTACTTTAAAAAAATTGTAATTATTGTTTAAAGATCGCAAAATTAACGCAGAAATTTTCCGCAGATTACAATTCTAGTGTCATTTTAAGTCCATACTGTATATGTGCCAGAAAATTAAAACGATTTGTTTAAAGAATAGAATTGTCAAGTATTTTGAATGTAAAAACTTATTTCATACTGCGCAACATGGATATAGAATTCATCGATCTACTACAACAGCTATTGAATCAATATTAAATAATGTCTATGATAATATCACAGCAAGTAAGAATTTTGATTTTAGTATGGCTTTTGATATGGTTGATCACGAAATACTATTAAGAAAAATGAAATGCTACGGAATTAGAGGTATAATTTTAAATTTAATTCGAGATTATTTATTAAATAGAAAACAAGTTGAAATTTTTAGTTTTTCAAATAAAACTGAAAATAGATATAAATCCAACATTCATAAAAAAAAATAGGGTTTCTACAAGGTTCAATATTAGGAACCATTTTATTTATAATTTATATCAATGAATTGCCACTAAGCTTAAATTATCCGTGTACTATACAAGCGTCTATGTAACAAATTCTAGCTATTTAGGTTTAGAAGTAGCGATGATTGAAGTGTTTAAAGACATTACAAAGTGATTTTTCAAAAACAAATTAGTAGCAAACATAACAAAAACAAATATTATAAATTTTAGGCACCTTCCTAATAATAACGGTAAACATATTAGTTTTAATAATATAAAAGTCAACTTCAGTCAAACTTGTAAACTTCTAGGAATTTATTTGAATAAAAATATGTCATGGGTAGATCATTTTTAATTTGTAAGAGGTAAAAAGTAAGTTGAGTCTGTCATGTCTATTAAATGTATATTATACGTACTTTGAATCTGCTTTTAGGTATGGTTTATTGTATAGGTGTATTAATGGAGCATCTAAATAAATTTTAATTTTGCATAAAAAAACGTATAATGTTAAACTTATACATTTACCAATCTTGTTTATTTGTATATCAGAATAAACAATTTTATAATACAGCTGCGCTTATACATAATTATAATACAAGGGCTTGCAAGTCATTTGTGTTGATCGTCAAAAAACTGTAATGTATAATAAATCCTATCTTGTGTTGTCTATTAAAATATTCAATAAACTCCCTGAATCAATTAAAAGCTTATCATGTAAAAAAGAATTTCAAATTAAATTAAAAAAGTTTCCTCGTGCAATGTATTTTATAATATAGACGAGTATTTTAATTAATAATGTAAGATTTTTTGTTTTTGTTTATTAAAGAGACAGAGCAAAACTTCAGATGTATAGTATAGTTATTTGTAATTTTTAAACTTTTATGTATCTGTGATTATTTGTATTTTTAATCCTTATGTATTATTTTTGTTTTTATATTACTTACTATAAGCTATTTTACAATGTTTTATATTTTTATATTATTAATTTAGTATAGTATTATGTAAATAAATCTATCTTTTTATCTATCTATCTATCCAGTGGTTTAGGTAAAAATGAGCAATTTTGTAATTTTTTTAACCGTCCAAGTTGACTTATTTTTATACAAATTAATAAGAAATATAAATTTGTTTTGTGTTTTTGGTCTTTAGGGATATAAAATTGAAAAAACTGTAAAAATAAGTCAAAAATAAGTTTATGTTGAAAAATAGTATCAATTTTTACAAAAGTTAGCAGCACTCAGAAAACAATTCTACTTACAAAATAGTTGGTGTCGTGCGGATTACGTTCAAGACAAACTGCAAATGCTCTACAATTGATCAGTGAATATTGGGTTAATTGAGGACTGAAGCATAGTCTTGTTTACTTATAAGTCAAAATTTTGTCTCCGGTCCCCAGATGACTATCAGCGAATAGATGAAGACAAAATATGCACAACGCAATAATAACATCTTAAACTTTTTGTAAGTTTAGAAAATGGTCCTACTAAAAAATGTGCAATTTTGTCTGCTTGCGCCAATTGTTTTAATGTAGTCTCTTATTTTGCAAAACCTTTTTATAGCTACCTGCATATAATCTTGAAACAGTAAAACACCAAGCTGCTTAATACTGTGTCCATCTTAAATAAAAACAACTCTGCTCTGGTAGAGTATTTTAATTGAAAAAGCATTAGTTAACTAATCCCACTTTACTTGAAAACAATTCTAAACCAAACGAAAGAAAATTGTTAAAAAGGTAAGTACAATTTATTAATAGATCGATAAACATTGATCTATTAATGACGGTAAAAGTAGTTGGTTTTCAAAATTGATAGGTGTTTAGTTTAAAGTAAAAATAAAAAACCAAAATCTATAGAAAAGTAATGTTACAGTTAATGTTAATGTTAATTATGCAAAAAGACAAATAATAAAAAATCACTGCCCACACACAAGTGTAAATATAAATACACTCCGCAAACAAATTATAAAGTTATTTTTTAGAAAAAGGAATAGAATACAATAGAATTTTATTTGTGTTTTAAGATGTTCAAAAACATATACACATGTTAATACAAAAAAAGAAAAATTACATTTAAAAATACAATATAAATGTTCAAACTACACTCTATACAATTAATATGAGTACAATACATATTACAAATATAAAAGATTTTAAAAATTTAAGAAAAATAAAAAAAAACACAATTACTAATTGAAACACACATTGATAATATACTTTTTAAATTCTAGCAGACTATAAAAATCGTTACAGTAGAATTTGTTAATCTTTACTTTTAATAACTGACAATTTAGTTAACAAGTTTACTTGTTAAACATTAAAATAATAAGTGCCAGGTTATCTAAGACATTTTTTATTATTAAATTACTTAAAGTTATTTAAACTTATATCATAACTATATACAATGCATTTTTTTTATTCCATTGTAAGAAATAAATACAACTATATACAAAGGTGGTAACGCAAGTCCCCTATATTAGGAAAAACGTAGAACTGTTTGTGTGAAGGATTGCTGTAATACAATTACACATTGTACACATTTATTATTTAAAATTTAAAATACATTATTTATTAATTTTAAACAATTCTATACAATTTATACTCATAAATTAATATGCTAATCATCAATATATGTTGTAGAAACACACATGCAAAAACCAATGCATTAATTAAATAGTTTGGTTTTAAGCAGAAATCTGGTGTTTATAAAATCTTATGTTCCAAATACAATAGTTTATATATTGCTTAAACTGGCCAAAGTTTTGAAATATTATATACAGAACATTTGAAATCATTTGGACTAAATCACGATACAAATTCAGTTAAAAATCATATTATAAATTGTAATCATACTTTTCCCAATTAATAAAATTAAAATGTTATACAACTGTACAAAATACACTAAAATTAATCTGTTAAAAGTTACAAAAGCTGCAAATTATTCTGTTGCACTCGGTATTAAAAGATCTATTTAAAACAAAAAAACTGATTATTGAAATCTAACTAAAACATTTTTTTTTTAATTAAACAAAATAAAAGAAATATATCAACCACTGTACGAGAATTAGATGCAATAAACAAACTCATCAAGAATACGTTACTGCTTTTCTTTCATAACATAAAGAAGAAAAAAGAGTATATTAACTTAAATTACAAGATTTAAAATTGCAAAAATAATATCAAACGCTAGAAGCACAAACTATAGCAAGTATAGTACAATCAAAAAAACTTGAGCAAAACACTCTTAAATGTGTAAAGATAACCACAAAACTTATAGTTTTTTTTTAAATTATCAAATCTTGGAAAAGGATATTTTGCAGTTTAGTGTTATCCAAAGTGTGCATCACTTTATATACAGCAACTAATCTAAGAGCAAACGTAAAAAAAAAGAACGCATCTGAAGCAAAGAGGTGTAAATGTAGTGAAATTGCAGTAAGTGTTACATCTAACAGTAAATATCATTACACTTGCGTTAGTTTGTAAAGTTAAAACAAGTTGAATTTTTTAGTGTATAATCAAGGATAGTAAAAACCCACGTGTTTTAAAGTGAAAATTGCGTGTTTAAACAAAGTTCTTAAAAATAAAGACATAAAGAATATATGCATAAATTAAAAGATTAAATGACAAGATTTAACTCTTAGTATTAGTGTTAGTATTAGTATTTGGATGTTTTTGTTTCAAATACTTTATATACAATAACAATATGTATAAAAGGTAACTGCACAATTGCTGTTTTTCCAGTACCAGCGTTTCTATGTTTTATGTTAATTCATCTTGTCATTTTAATTGTTGATACACGATCTATAAACTTCTATTTTTTGCGGAGTAAATTATTTGTCAATATGACAAAAAATAATTAATTTATTTGCAAGTAAACAAAATGATGAGTTTTACAAAAACTGCAAATTCAGAGAACAAATACCTCTAAGATAACAATTTTTTGAAAAATAATTTTTAAATAAATAAAAATATAACACCAAACAATGTAATCCGATATCAACAGAAATTACCGACAAAAACAATGTCGCATTATTAAAGAAACAATCTGTAAAAAACCTAACCGGTATTCTTTATATAAATAAGGACTTAAAGAATAAACAAAAAATGAAGTAATACAATACAAAAAAACCAAAACATTGGCTTCTGTAAAAATAAAAATAATAAATTAAAGGCGTCTGAAAAATAAGAGGGTATATATTAGAACATGTTGGTATCAGTAAAAACTAATAAAATATATATGTTGAAGTAGCATCCTGAAATTAAAATTACAAAAATTGATAAGTTGCCTACCTAATTAAGAAACTAAGAGCAGATTAAACATATCTGGACAAATTAATGAATCCAATCAAATATTGCAATACGCAGATATAATTTTAACAGCAAATGATTTTCTTTTTGCAATAAATAAAAATTTAATCCATTGTACTTGTTTTGCTCACGAGCTAAGCTGAGACAATAAGTTTACAATTTTTATTAATCAACAATTCAATAAAAAATGGGAAAAATGTATTTGTAAAAGCTCCTTTACAAGTAGAATTTTTCCAAGAGACATTACCTAATGTACCATTACTACCAGAACCAGTACTCACAAGACTAATTTGGCTAGATGCTGCCTTTTACTATGCCAATAATTTTGGAAATTTTAAAAACGTTGTAATACAATTTTTGGATTCTGCATGTAAGTCAGTGAAAGACTGCCAAGCAGTTCTAAAAATAAAAAACTTCAAAATAATTTGGCTTTCTTAAAAGCTAATTACAGTTTTGTAAGTCATACGATAAAATAGCTAGAACAACAGAAAAATACGTTAAATGAAAGTCTTAGTAGAATTAGAAATTTCAAAGATGCAATTTGAAAAGTACGAGCCAGTATTAGGCAAACAGTGAAATCAAAATCCAATGATGTGTTTTTGAAAAATGGTGTGGATGTCGAAAAAAGTTGTTTAGTCTTCAAAAACATTTTTAGTGATCGAAGGCAGAATTTTACAGTTGAACACTTAGAACAACATTTAATTATTAACTGTTTTAGTAAATAGTTTTTTTAGTTACATAAAAGTATTTTTATATTATTTAAAATATATGTGACTAATATCACTCAAACTGTTGTAATTATTAATGTTATAAAACCTTTATTAAAATGTTTTTTAGATTTAGTTTTCTTTTTTTTTAATGGTTGCCTTTTTTATGCTTTTTTACATGTTTGGTTCCTTTTTAACATTTCCGTGCTATTTTTAAGCCCATTTTTTGGGTTTTTACTACTTTTGCTATGCTATAAAGAGGTGGGAAATTACATTGAAATTATTATAAATTGCATTATTTTATGATTTAGTAATTTTGAGGGCTTTTAATAAATTTAATTTTCTGCCTTTAGAACAGTATATTTTTAGGTTTATTGATATCTGGAAATAAGTGATTATTTTCAAAAATATGATTTGCAAAAGTACTATCTGAATGCTGTAGTCTAAAGGAGCGGTAATGTTTTTTAAATCTAGTTTTGAAGTTTTTTCCTGTTTGCCCTATATATCGTTCGTTATATGTGGGACAACTTAACTTATACACTCCACATGTTAAAATTGTACATTACCATATACTTTATGTTTTACTGTTGTATATGTATATGCTTTGTAAATTTTCTATTATAGCAGTTAGTTTTCATTCTATCCGTCTTGTAACAAATAATACAATTAAACAATTGTTTATAAAAGTAACGGAAACACAATCACTGGATCAACTTATAATTCTACTAGATCAATTATTTTTGTTAACAAATATTTATTTTGCAATGATTATAATATTTCAAATGCAGCCTGTGATTTTACTCTTGTACATTCTGTAATCTACGTCAATGTATGTTAAATAATAATGGTCATCATCTAGATTTATTTTTGATAATATAAAAAGATTGATTTAAATTGTGTAAAAGTTATTTTAGAACATAATTCATAACAATTTAAAAAAAAAATCGACGTTTTCATACTCTATTGATAGGTAGGTGAACTACCTGGTTCTAGCAGACCAAAGGTCCTTCTGAATATAAGTGATAAAATATGGCAAGATTATTAATGTTTGTAAATTTGTTTGTCGTTAAAACCATAAAGCATTTAAAGTTTTGAACAAACTCACAAATAAAATACAACAGAGTAAGGTTTAAACTTAAGCAACCTAAGCAACTAACCTACGCTGCCGCTCTGGCTATTTGATTTTAGCATACAGGGTCCATTATAAAAATAATGCGCAAGATTTTATTGTGACGCGACTATCCATCCTAGCCCGGTAAAAGTAGTCGGGAAATATGTTGGAGGATCTGCTCTTCAAACGCAGCCGATCGCCAACTTGCTCCGACTGTTCTGAGCGGAAAGACGTGCCTCTGTAAAGTGTTTTTTTTTTACTTTGTAACACGGCACGATTTTGCGCAGTCAAAAACTTTTGGATTTGATTCAAAATGAGCCAAACTTTCTTAAGTCAATTGTAACCAAAGACGAATCCTGGATGTTCGAGTACGACCCAGAACCAAAAAGGCAGAGCATCGCGTGGCACCATTATCCCCCCGTCCCAAAAAATCGCAAATGAGCAAGTTTGCATCAAAACGTTGCTCATTATCTTCTTTGACGTCCGAGGAATTGTCCATTTTGAGTTTGAACTGCAAAGAAAAACTGTCAACTCAACTTTTTACTTCATGGTGAGGTCTGACATCAAATACACGGTCAAGTTCCATCATGACAATGTCTCCAGTCAAATTGCCGTTATCGTTACCAACTTTTTAGCCCAAAGCAAGACCTTGGTAGTCTCTCAGCTCCCTTACAGTCCCGATTTGGCTCCGTGCGACTTTTTTTTTTGTTTCCCCGACTAAAGAGAGAGCTGAAAGAAAAGCATTAGGAGTTCGTGGAAAACATCCAAAAACATGTTACAAGGTTATTGAAAGACATTCCTGTCGAAGAGTTTTAGAGTGTCTTCCAGGCGTAGCAGACACGTCTCCGAAAGTGTATTGATGCAGGGAGAGAGTACTTTGAAGAATTTGAAGCGTTTGTATTAGTACGATCAATTAATCTATTTTTCATAAAAACAGTTTGGTACTTAATGTTTAAAATGCTGGTTATAATCTACTTAAAAAATAATTTTTAAACGTACCTTAGAATGAGTTAACATTTTGCCCGGATGTCAATGTTGCTATTGGTTGATTTAGTAGTGTTGTGTTAAATGTTATTAACTTATTTGTTCTTAAATAATGTATATTTTAAATTATTTTTAATGGTACAATAGCACAATATTAAAATTGATTAATCATAAAAAGAAATAGTTTATGCCAAATATAAATCCAATGGTAAAATTATTGATTACAACGCATTCCGGTTACTTAGCTCACAGAAATAACTTATATGATGAATATATATATATTACAAACATATCATGTTTTAAAAAAAGTATGCAGTGTTAGTACTTATCTCATGCAAATATTTTTGAACAATATGATCAACACAAACAGCCATGACTACATTAATTAGTTTGCTGATTATTTACAATTACATTGGTTACAGATGAAAGTATCAGAGTAGTTCAGATCCGGATGACATTCCTTTGTATTTTTAAACCAATACGTCTTTTCTTTATGTAAACTTCTGCATGTACTATTTTTTGTCTCAAGCAAAATATTGAGAACTACCGTAAAGTCTCTATTCAACCAACAATACCAACAATTTTTGATAAATTAATCAACTTATGTACAGAAACGTTATTACAATTGCTAATTTATTGGAATACCAAACAATTGTATTGAAAGACATGGTAGAATTTTACACTTACAAACAAATTAAAAGCGCTGTGATTTAAAGAAATAGTTTTAAAGTGGCTGCTTTCTAATAAAGTTTAGTGAGTCAAATTATGAGATTTTATAGTTAACCCGATTAGTGTATTATCCGTTGTATCTCAAAAGTCCCAATATTGTTTTTACTTTTTATTAATGAGATTGGTATAAATTTTAAATTTGCTAAATTTCTTGTGTTTAATTATGTTGGTTTATAATTCAAATTAAATATTCTGAAAAAATGGTTTTTGCGTAATTAACTTTTTTTACTTAAGAAAATGTGTGTTAATTTTGTTTATTCAAGATGTATTAGTTAGTAGAAACTATTGCTTCTGATAAATTAAAAATACTACTTACAGTCAAAGGCCTTGGTATCATTTTTGACAGTAATTTTACGTTTAAACCTTATATTAATACTATTTGTACAAGCTATGAGAACTTTAGGATTTATTACCCGCATTAGATAAAAAATTCCAATTAATGCAACAAAATTACTTTACATACCACTAGCACGTTCACAATTAAAATACGCTAGTACTATATGGTCACTTTACTATAACAACAAAGTTTTACAATTTACAAAAAAAAACAAATAAACTAAGCAGTCAAAGAACAATAATTGATTTATGTTTTTACATAAATTGGTTATAAAAGCAATTTACATTCTAGTTATTTAATTAATAAACTTAAGTTTACAATCTCATACAATTGGGCTATAAGATATTCCACAACATTTAGGTTAAGAGTTTACAGCAGCAAATATGGCAGGTACTTACCAATTTTCAAAACTATGCAATATTATAATTTAATATCCACCATACTCCTAAAACTTTAAAATCCTACTATAACTATTCTTTTCCCCCATTCATATTAAAGCTTAATAATACAAAAGACACTTATATTGCGAATTTAAAATAACCTATGACAGAACAATAAACAGACAATTTAACGATCTAAATAAAAACATACACGACTTAGTTTCTCAATTAATGAGAAGAAAAGAAAAAATTATTTCCAAGAAATCAAAAAATTGATTGAATCCAACGGACAACACATATACATTCAATAACAGATCCAGTTTCGAACATGACGTTGACATTGCTAATACCTTACAAAGACATTTTACCGACGCGTTTGCTTTTTCAAACTGTGACCATTTTGACAAAACTCATTTAACACACGTAAATTTATGGTATGACAGATTTTGAAAAAAAACTTACACAACTCTGGAAAACAAAACAATAGACAAAGACGATTATTATGACTTACTAAATAAAGGAAAAAACTCGGCACCTGAATACGACTTACTTACTAGAAACATTTTAAGATTGTTAAATCATAACACACATAACTATATAATAAAAAAATTTCAACTACTGTCTAACAAGTCAATATTATCCAAATGAATGGAAAATGGGTACTATAGTATGTATTTCTAAAAATAACTCCAACTTATCCAACCCAGCTAGCTACCGTCCCATTACCCTACTCCCAATTCTCGGCAAACTTTTTGAATGTGTATTGTAAAATAAACTCTTAACACATCCAGAATAAAATCCCTATCACACAATTTGGTTTTATTAAAATTAGATCTACTAGCCATCCTTTAACTATCCTTACCTCCAACATCCAAACAATCCGCCTTGAAGGCAAGCACTCGGGCGTCTTGTTTATAGACATAAACAAGGCGTTCATAAAAAAGTCCCATATCATATTATTAAAATAATAATTCTTTTTTTAAAGAAGGAACTCTCAAAGTTCGAATAGGCAATACTTACTCTATTTCATTCACTCCACAGCAAGGTGTTCTACAAGGATCCGTTTTGTCTCCTCTATTGTATAATATTTTTTGTTCCAATATATATATATATATATATATATATATATATATATATATATATATATATATATATATATATATATATATATATATAGCTCTAACCCAACTATTTCAACCCAACCTTTTACATTTTGCAATTCTCAGACAATACAACTCTAGTATCTCACGCTAGCTCGCTAAAGCAGTCTATCCATCAATTGCAATCTCTCCTAGATAAGACACAACTATGGTTCAATAAGTAGCGTTTTTTTGCAAATCCTATAAAAACCCAACTATTAATTCACTATCACAAAATCCACGAAAATTCACCCTTTATCCAAATGAACCAAAAACCCGTAGTACCTTCCTAATTATGTAAATACCTAGGCGTAAGTTTTGATACCGAACTGAGTTAAATACCACACTAGCTCTATTAAATCAAAAATTAAGTCCCGGGCAAAACACTTCCGTTCTCTTACTTATAAAAACGATGGAATTAGTATCAAATGTGCTACGCACATATACAAAACTATATGTCGTCCCATCCTGGATGTGTACATACATAAAACTCCAACAATCCCACACTAAATAACGTATACGTAGGAGAAAAAGCATCACTCCGGTGTATTACCAATATCCAACATCTCAACAACCCTCTTCACATTCCTTCAAACAAGCTCTTATATAGCAAAACAAACTTTATCCCACTTTCCGAGAGCATTTTTCATTTACGCTTACATTTTAAACATTCCACGGGCGACATTGTTCTGTTATTGAAAGATGCTAAAACGGGCAAAAGCAAAAGTTTAACCACATTCAACATAATTTTGGTGTATACTAAGTTGCCTATATAGGGGCCACTCTATTCGTGTCTGGCTGTACTAATGTCATATACGCCATTTTTTTGGAACTCCTTTAAAAATAGAATCATATAAAAAACAATTTTACAAAATGAAAAATATTGAAACTATTCAAAACTTTGATCATAAGATATTACATGGTTGCTACAAGAGCTTTAAGCGTATACCGACCGCTACTTTGATTTCTAGTATTGTAGTAAAAAATGCTGCTTTTGCGTCACTTTTATTTCTACATATAATTTCATAATCAATTTATTTTTTTACCAATACATTCAGAAAGGATTAAACTATATTTGATCAGAGTATTTTAGTCAAATAATTATTGAAAATAGCTAAAAAAATTATCCAAATATAGAAATAAATGCGTTTTTAGGTACATTTTAATGCTGTTAGAAAATATAATTTGACTAAAATATTCTGAACAAATATAATTTAATTTTTTCTGAATGTAGTAGTGAAAATACAAATTATATGTGAATATAGGAATGACGCTAAAGTAGCTCCTTTCTCTACAAAAGTAGCGGTCAGTGTGCTCTTAAACGGCCAATAAAAACGTAAAAATGAACATTGGTCACAATTTAAACATTTTTTCAATTTAAGGTGTAAACTTATTTTCAAAACTTATTGATAAATAAAATATAGAAAACTAAAACTTTAGCATACAAAAATTAAAAATATTTTATAGCATTAATTAATTTTTTTTTTAAATTTTTAAATATCTGCAATAAATTAAATTAACTGAATTTACAAATAAAACCATTAAATGAGCCAGATATATAGTTTTCTTTAACAAAAAAGTTTACTGAAGTTTAATAACTAAAATACTTATTACACAAAATTTGCATAATAACTAATATTAATCCAAAAACATGAAATATTACTTCCTTCTTTCATAAAATAATTACAGTAGATTTTCAGATATTCCCAAGACACTGTGCTTAATCTCGCCACCAAAGTAGACCACGCTAATAAATATATATTTATCATTTTCTCTAAGCATTAAAGCCGCACTTGGAGGCAATAAAGGAAAATAACAATAAAATTGTGAGCGCTTTCCTACATGCATTTTTACCGTCGTCGGAGATAATAAAAGAGTGAAATCCAGATGGGCTCTGGAGCGTTTCATCCCCAGAAGTAATTGGCCGAATTAAGTCCGGGAGACTAGGAAGCGAAAACGTCGTGTTCCGGTATGGATACGTAAGGGTTGCGTGAAAATTCCACACGGATCCACGCTAATCCTGCAAACGATCTTGCAGCAAGGACGGGATTCACTTTCCCGGGCTGTTATGGAGATCGCGGATACTTGAAGGACACTGTTTTGGGAAAAGGGTGGGTTCCCTTAACAGACACGGATTTTCCTAATAGCTCTAAACTATTTCCTATAAGTTTTTATAGGCAATATCCTGGACACGAAATACGATACGTTTCAACAGTTTAATAAATGAATAAAAGAAACACCACATAAATATTTTATTTAACAACCTATAATACTCACACATTGATAGTAATTCATCATACCTGCAACAATAAACAGAGAATTAATAATGTACTCATAATTTATTAAATAGGATGTGTTAAATTTAATATAACTTTTAATGCCGATACAAGCTTGACGAAATTAATAATTTAGTTTATTAATATTAAATAAGATATAAAATTGTGCCACAGTAATAAAAACCGAATCACATATTACTTCTAACACCTTATATATCCACTTATTTCTATGAAAACCACATTTTTATAAAAGTAGTGATTATTTTTACTTGGATTCACTCCAAACCATGATTAATATTTTATCACATAAGCTATTTTCTTGAAATAGTACTATTGGGACTTGCAGTCGAGATTTTATGCACTGCATAAAGCGCACACGATTTTACAGCTCCCGTTTTCTTTAAGTCTTGCACCATATTTAAACTTTGTAGAAGTTTATAGATTTAGTTATTTCACGCGACGAACTGCTTTTGCAAGAAAGACGTAAAACTTGTCACTGCCAATTTTTTACAAATGGTTTGTTTAGTTACAGAAAAAATATAAACAGAAAATGAAGTGTATGTTGTCAATATATTTTAAGTGTTTTTTTAGTTAGATTCATTCACAAAATAAATGAAAATATTTGTAAACTTTTTAAAACAATTTAATTATCTAATGTATATTTCATATATTTTATTCTGACAATTAATATTATACAGAAGTACTTTACAGAATTAAAATATGCAATTTGCTAAAAGATTTTAATACTTTTTGATTTATATATAAATTAAAATAAATTGTATATTTTTTAATTATAAAACTCCATAATAAAATTATACAAATTCAATCTATTTATTAAATAGCCCGTATTTACTTTTTTTATGCAGGTCAAAGTTGACTAAGTTAGTTAACTGCTTTGCAATTATATTAGTTTAAATGCTAGTTTTCATAGTAATGATATAAATAAATAATAAGTTAATTTATTACAATTATATGTGGTGTCATTGTGAGAAGCTTTTATAAATGAGTTCAGACTGATACCGACAAAGGTATTTTTGAAAAAGAGTAAAACATTGCAATCAGTACATTGTCCTCAAGGAACTTTAGACAATGAAAAGCAAGATGGAAATTTTAATACTGGATCATGGAGGGCAGTTGTTCAAGGCAATACTAGTTTGCAGGATTTGCCACATAGAGCAAAAAGGTTAACTTTTGCTAAAGAAGTCGGAAATGAATTTAAAAGATATTTTCATACAGAT
The DNA here is from genome assembly GCA_963932245.1 of Tachinus rufipes. Lineage (NCBI taxonomy): Eukaryota > Metazoa > Arthropoda > Insecta > Coleoptera > Staphylinidae > Tachinus > Tachinus rufipes. The sequence continues at coordinate 86,347,225 of OZ010741.1, read as the reverse complement.
AAAAAACGTGTGCTTTTGCAGAACTTTTAAGCCCAACTTTTATATGTAATATTCAAATATATTTCAATTACTTACTTGAGTCGTACGTCTTAAAAAAAACATTTATTTCAAAGTCTTCTTTATCAATACCAGCAGCAGTTGACAATGTTAATTTAAGTACATCGACGTCCGCTAAAAAACATAAAAACTTACTCTTTCTTTAGTGCAGTTTTTTTTTGCTCAAAATGGTATGTACACAATTTTTTGATTTTCTGTTTTGTTCCAATAATTTAGGTAAACTATAACAATCAGCAATTAATGATGTAATTCTTTTATTATTCCAGTCCACAAAAAGCAACGACACTGTTCGACATGTTGAATCATGTCAATCATGTGGTCGAACAATGACAAAATTTGAAACATGTACATTTTTAGCAGAATGTTCCGAAATAAATTTATGGTGATTTTGAAACGGCTGACAATTCTTACATGACTACAAAAAGAGAATCTAATTACGACAAATTATACAAAATTAGACCACTTTTGAAAACTTTTAGTCACTATTTCAGATAAAAGTCCATTCATCAATACATACCTCAAAAACCTATAAAACAAGGCTTTAAAGTATAGATTTGTGCTAACAAATCTAGATATATTTTGCAATTTGATATTATACTGGTAAAACTAACAACATTACTTAAAAAGAATATAAGAAAACGCGTTGTCTTAATTTACCTCATTGCCTTTTATGGTTAAGTTAAAAAATAGCACAAATTATGAATGATATATTTTTGGCCCTTTACGTAATTATTGTAAATTTATTAATTATATGTGCCAAGAGAAGTTTTTTACTTCAACTAAACTATTTTAAGCTAGCAGTAGCTTAAGAGCGTACTGGAATTGAAAATTCAAAAAAGCGAGGTTGAAAAGATACTCAACCAACAGCAAATAAGTTTAAGAAACAAGTTTTGGTGGTATTGAAGTGCAATTACCACTTTTTTGTAATTTTTGTTTAAAAAAAACTTACGCTTATATATTAATATTAACGTTATTTTGTAAGTCTTGAATAAAAAATATTAAAGTTTTAATTTGAGGTTCAAAGTACATTTATTTCAATCAGATCAAACTTGGACTAAAATTTAAATTTTAAATTAATAAACAATCAAAGTCTGTGTACTACACTACCGGCCTAAAAATCAACGGTAAGTAAACAAAGTCACATGCAAACTGCATTAAAAAACTCAAAACCGCTGCAATTGTTATGATACAATCCAAAGCTACAAAAACAACAAACATCAAACAATACGTAATCTCTACAGATATCTTGGTGAAACACAAAACTCTTGACAGATTGCTGTTGACAGTATCAAAGTTTCTTTGTCAAGTCGGTGAAATGGCTCAGTAATAGAACGATAGCGTAGCACACTAACAGTCTGGGGTTTGATCCCCGAATATGACTAAAATAAAACTTGCTTTTTATTCACCGGGGTGATTTGGAAGTTTCCTAATAAGTTGTTGGTCCCATCAACCCCCTTCAAACAAGTCGTAAGACTTCTGGGGCAATGTTAAATAGCTGTAAAACGCGCAATAAAGAAGAAGTACTACCAAGTGTATGCTTAACATACAAACCTATTGCTTAAGTCAGTCAAGATATTCATTACAGAACATTGTAAATGTTGACACTCTTTACGCAAGTACCCATAACATCACCTTAATATATTAGCATCACTTATAACTAAATCTGAAACAGCAATTTCTTTTGATTTATAAAAAAATTTTGGTAAGAGTTAAAATGTTGAAATGAAACAAAATTCAACGTTCTACAGTTCATTACCGCTGAAAAGTTACATAAAACAGTCATAAACTTCTCATAATTCAAAAAAATGCACTCTGAATAAATTATTCAAATTTCCGATTAAATAGATAACATTATATTTATGTTTTTATCAAACAGTATTATTAGAAATAAAGAAATTAAATGTTTAAACAGCACAAGTACAAAATATGTTTTTACAAAAATTATACTAACTTGGTTTTCAAGAACACAAGCGAGTTGCTTAAGAAATATCTTTTGATACATCGATATTAATTAGAAGTAATTATTTATACTTGTTCTATTTAGTACAATACTTTTATAAATTTCACATTATTATTAACGCTAGAGAATTTGCGAGTTTATTCGCCGGTGAACCTTTTTCTCTAGACATGTAGGAACGCAGCGCCGTTTTTAAATTAAAATTGGTTCTTATAGGACAAAACGCCAACCAACTCAATATCCAAACTATAAATTTTCAGTAATCACATTTTTTATATGTTGAACTATATACAATATTCTATGTCTTCATTTTTTTAGTTAAAGATTTGGAGTTATATTTAACAAATAAATTAATGAAGATCTAATTATAAACGCTACTTTTTTTTAAATTAATTGCGGAGAAACGACTTATTGCATCAGTTTTTAATAAATTTGACGTCACAGATTGGACTTTCTTCTACAATGTGTGAAAATTTTATTTGATTATATTCAGGCGAGTTTAATTCTGTAAACCCTTATAATAGCGCAATTATTATTTTCCCGTAAGTTTTGATACATACATTTTAAATCACTTTGTACACACAAGCTGAAATAGATTGCAGATCTATCTCAATTAGAAGCACAACCCATATATCTACTAATTAAATCAAAAATATATATTTTTAAATATATATAATATGAAAAGGTTCATACACATTTGAGTCTTATACATAGACATAAAAAAATAAAGACTTGTATATATATAATTTGTTTTAAACTATGAAATAGTGAGATGTGACAAACATTGAAATAGAACTTTTTACAAGTACTTAATTCAGTTTCCATTCATTTGTTTACATTATTTTTGTGATAAATACCTTTAAATCGATTTATCCAACTCAATGGGAAGTTGATCGTTTTAATTTACAGACAGAACAGTCTAGCCAATATTTTGATTTTTGCTCACCTAGAATTAAACTTTGGACCATTGTTATTTGTCTTACTAAAATAAATCTTTTATTAAGTTTCCAATCAATTTGAAAAAGTGCATTTGTATTACCAACAAAATCGGTACCATTATTACAATAAATGGTGGTGGGTTGCCTTCTTCTCAAAATCAAACAAATCCAATTTTCTCAAAAACAGTTGAGTTTCCAACTTAACCAGAAGGGAAAAAGAAAAAAGTTTTTACATGTAACGGTAGAGCACTCTATCTGCTACACATACATACATGTACCATATTTCTTGCTGGTAACAGATGACCCTAAATTCATATTTTTTTTCTCAAAATAAATTTTAATCTTTGAATTTTAACATAAATCTAGATGATATTGGTAGGTAAGCCTAGTTAGTGTTTATTTGGAAACAATAAAAAAAATCGAAATTTTTCTAAATCATTTCTGTTAGAAATACAGAAATACAAAATCTTTTTTGTTTATTTATATTTTTCACTTATCTAATCACTTATTTTTTTAGGGCTAGTTTACTTTTATTATAAATTAATCATTTGATGGTATTTTGAGAAATACTGTAATTTTCAGAAGTCTTATTTATTGCTCATTTTGGCATTTGTCTTTTTCAACTTTTTCGCCGATAATATCTACTTATTAAATTTTTATAAAACCACTTATGTCATTCTTATCTTGAAAATTAAAAAACCGTCGGATTTCATTGCTTCAAATGCAATAAAATCGAAGCAAAGACACTCTTGTAATGCCTAACATATATTATAAACTGTATTTATATTATTGAACATTAGTGTCTAAATCAAGATACTCTAAACGTTAAAACAGTGGATATAAGATAGTGAATTATTTTAGTAAAATTAATTATGTAAAAAAAAAGAAGTATGAACTTATTAATATTGAAACAAATAGTATAAATTGTCAAGCAACAAATCCTCTGAGAGAGGCTAATAATTTTTACGCAAACACTAGATATTAAAATTTAATCAATAATTTAAAAAAAAAACAAATATATATTGTTATTTTTAAAATTAATTATTGAACGACATTTATAAATTTGATCAATTTTATAGTAACACCTTAAAAATAATAGTGTAAAAAATATTAAACAGGAAGAAAATATAAATCTTTTGACATACACTTTTAAACAATAAATTTTTAAGCAATATTCAATAAAAATTTATCACATAAAAAACAAAATTCAGACAAAATATATCAGTCTGAAAACATAACATAAAAAACCTGGAAAATATTTCATAAACTTACAAACTTGCATGTTCTACAAAAAAACAATTTATTATTGTAGAATTAACTGGACAACGGGTTAAAAAATTACTTTTAAAATTTTGCAGAAAGTTAAAAAAACATGTTAGTAATACATCTCTTTAAAAATGCACTACATCACATTTGAACATACGTAATGCTACACTATATGAACATAAATAACAAAAGTATTATTATTTAAAAACAAAAATTCGAGCAAATTAGATGATTTAAATATAAAATTGCATTGATATTAATTAACATTCTGGCTTTTTTGATCTATAGAGAAATATCTGTAGTATCTACAAGTTTTTAAATGATTAAAAAAATTGTTTATCAAAGTATTTATAAAAAAAAGTTAAATATGGAATAACTTTCAACATAGCTATCAAACAACTGAATCAGATAAAAGTGCAGCAACTTCTTTTACTAAATATGCGTACAACAATTTGGATTATAATAATAATAATAACGAAAAAAGACAAAATAATGAAAAGATGGAGGGAATACTTCCAAGAACTAACTGAACAAAAAGTAGAAGAAAACAAAACAAGAAAGGTGAAAAAATTACAGCACAGAAGAACGAAAGAAATAGAAAAAATTAAAAAAAGACGAAGTAACAGAAGGGGAAGGCACCAGGAATAGATGAAATAACGCCGGAAATGATGAAATACATGAGAGAAGATGTAATTGCAGAAATATCGGAATTAATAAATAACATAATCATAAATGGGAAAACGCTGAAAGAATCTAATAAAGGAATAATCTTACCAATACATAAAAAAAAAGATAAATGGAGATGTGAAAACTATAGAGAAATCAGTTTAACAAACATACCAAGCAAGATATTAACAAAACTTATAAAAAATAGGATGAGAGGCAATTTTGAAACGACAATAGAAGACAGCTAATGTGGGTTTAGAAGAGTAAGACACAAGACTTAATATTTATAATAAGACAGCTAAGTGAGAAGATGATAAGAAAAAATAGAGTAATGCACGTATGCTTTGTTGACCACGAAAAAGCATTTGACAGGATCAAAAGAGATGATATATTGAAAAAACTTAAAGAGAGAGGAATTGAGAAGAAAATAATAAACAATTAAAAATAAAAACGTAGTAAGAATAAACAACGAGGAATCGGAAGAATTCCAAACAAAGAAAGGGGTGAAGTTAGGATTCGTGCTAAGCGCGTTGCTGTTTTAGATAAGGTTATTAAACGAGCAAATAAAAAGATGAAAATGTTAAAAATAAGATATTGAAAGATAGAAGTAACAAAAATAAAGAATAAAAGAAAGAATAATAGAACAGGTTAAACAATACAGATACCTAGGAACAATAATACAAAACAACGGAAAATTAGACAAAAAGATAGAGGACAAAATAAGAAAAACAGCAAAATTATATAACATGTTAAAAACCACTTTCTTCAACAGAAAGGAAATATCGAAAACCACAAAAACAGAAATAGTGAAAAAGTAATTAGACCAACATTGACATATAGTAGTGAAACATGGACGATGACAGAAAAACAAGTAGAAAGAATAAATGCAATTGAGATAAGATTCTTTAGGAAGATTGACAACAAAAAAAAAGATAAAATAAAGAACGAGACATTAAGGATATTTTTACAAATAAATCCTATACAAGAAAAAATTATGGAAGGCCAAATGAAATGGTATGGCTATATCAGAAGAATGGGGAAAAAAAGGAACACCATGAAAATATATGAGAAGGGTAACAAGAAAATAAAAAAAGGAAGATTCAGAAAAGAATGGAACACCGCAATAAGGGAAGAGGCTACAAGAAAAGGAAAATAATGGGAAGAAATTAAAGAAATAGCTGAGGATAGAAAAAAATGGCGTAAATTTTATACAAATTAATTATGTATGCCTTACACCAAAAGGTAAAAAAAGCAAAAGAATAAATAAATGTAATAAATTAAAAAAAAAGTTAAATACCTTGAAATTATCTATTTTATGTGAAATAACGTTCAATGAAATTGATAACAATTTTGGTCAAATGTTCGCCAATCCGCAATCTAATTGACATTATTTTTAACCAAATGGCGTCTTGTTTGTTTCTAAGGCGTTAATACAATAACACTACCGGTGTACAATCTACACTGTTGAGCATTTTTCTAGATGCAACAGCAATTGTTAGATCATTTACAGATTATTTTTATTTTAAAAGCGGCAGTTTTGTTTATTAACAAAACTCTTCTCTTCAGCCAAAAATGAACTCAGATGCTAAATAAAATTTTGCGGTTAAGTTTTAAGTTTAGTTGCAGTTGATTTTGAGCCTACTTGGCGATGGTTTTGCGGTGTTTGTTATATGATACGTGTGTCAATTTTCTATTTATTATGTACATCAAAATTTAAATTTTTTATTGCTAATCGCATTTGATACAAAAAATTATTATGTATTTTTGGATTTTGAATCAATTGTTTTTATTCTTGGTATACTTGTTTATAATCACAGGCAGGAATTTTTAAATTATTATAAAGTATATTGGTCTGAAAAATTTTTGAAGAGTAAAGTACTTAGATAAGAACATTGGAAGGTGTCTGGGAAAATTTTGGCTTTTTGTTAAAGCACCAATTGCACCTGCCCCAACAAGGGCTTGACTTGACCGTAGTATGTTAATAGGGACCACTACTGAAATCATATATTAAAAACCTAGCGTTTATACTTTTATAGTTTTTTTGTTCTATTAGAAGAAGAAGAAAGACAAACTTGATACAACTTGAATAGTTTAGATCACGAAAGCGTGAGAAAACTATACTAAAAACTACTAGAGTAAAACTGGTCAAAAACGGTAACACACTATAAAAACATAAAAGAATAAATACATGCGACGGCAAAAAAAGTTTTTTAAAAAGCAACTTAGAAATTGAAAGTGAAATAACGGATAAACTGAAGAAACTACCAGAAATATTAAACAACTAAAACAAAAGACGATAAAATAAAGTATAAAGAAGCACAAACAAAAATTAGGAGAAAATGAATCATGGGAATAAAAGTGTAACCAAATAAATACTTCTGGGAGGTAGAAAGAGTACGGAAAACTAGAGAATTATTAACAAGTTACGTAAAGAAAGTAGAAAAGACTTAATCTGACCGATCACGAATGGGAAATGGAAAAAACATTTTGAAACACTATTTATTGAAAATAGAACTGAATTTGTAATAACCGAAATGAAAAGCGCAATGAATCTTAACTTAAGACAATATACCACTTACTAAATTATGGACAGCTTTAGAAGAAACCAATTGAAAACTATCACAAAATAAACCAAAATTTCTTTTTTGATACAAAGTGTACTTTGTTCTTTTTTAACCGATTTAAATAAAATGGTTTATTTTGAATAGTTTTTTGAGTACTATAAAAGCAGGTACACTATATATGTTTTAATTTTAGTATACTTGCAATAACAACCAATTTTAGTTTTTTAAATATCAATAAATATTTAAAAATTATTTTGAATCTTTATAATACTTTAAATCCAACTGTGTAAAATAATAATATACTTTTATAACAAAATTAAAAAAACCATATACCATGAGTCAAATTTTACTATTTTTGGCATTTCATAATAATTTATAGCTAGATTTTGTTATTTTTGATATTTTAATTTAATTTTGGTTCTTTATAATAATATTTTTGATATATCTTAGCTAAACTTTGCTAATTTTGATATTTTAAAAAGATTTATTTATTTATTTATTTATTTATTTTATTAACGGTTAACCATTGTAATTACAAATTTTCTTATTGTGGATGAAAGAATTCTATGCAGAGTCATAAGATCTGTGCAATTGCGACGATGTTCCAATGTTGGCAAGCATAACCGATTTAAAATTACAGACGAACTGTAGTCTTGAGGCGGAATATTCATTTTAAATGAAATTAAAGTGCAAAATTTGCTGATTATTTTCAATAAAATTTTTATGAACATCATACTAATGAGATCATATTGAAGATGCATAATCTAAAATAGTAGTACACAATATAGTGTTTTGATAGCGTTTATTGACAAATCCGCAGATTTTTGATAAATAAAACCTAACATTTTAAATCACAATTACACATATTGTCAATATGCATTACAAAATTTAATTTTACATCAAATATAGTTCCGAGGTTTTTTACATGATCTACATTTTTTAACGGTTCGTTATTAATATTATAAGTAAAAGAAAGTGGCTGTTTTGTACGATATAAACTAATTTTACAACATTTACCTACATTAAAGAAAAAATTATTAATTATGCATCATTTGTTTAAAGAATCTAGATCATTCTGTAATAGAATACTATCACTATAATTTGAGATTGTTCTACAAATTTTCAAAGCATCAGCATATAAAAGGTAAGATGAGTATTTGATGTGTTTAGCCACATCATTTATAAACAATAGGTACAAAATTGGCCCACAATGAGAACCTTGTGGTATACCTGACAAAACTGGTAAAAGATCTGACAGAAAATTGTTTATTCTAACACACTGCGTACGAGATTTTAAAAAATCTGTCAACCAACATAAAACTGTTTCCAGAAATCCCATTGCACGCAATTTTGAAAGCAATATATTATGATTTATTTTATCAAATTTAATGTCTTTGAAATGTCTGTATAAATAGAATCCACCTGGTGTTTCAATTGGGTAGAATTCAGCAAAGATGGTTAGTATTCTATTAAGTTGGTTAAAGTTTTTGCAAATCCATTTTAATTGTTTTGATAATAGTTGATCCAGCAGTTTTGGTATTGTCAATTAAATGCAAATGTCTCTGTAGTTTTCAATATTGTCTCTATTACCACTTTTAAATAGAAGAGTAACATAACTTTTTTCCAAAACAATGAAAATGCATTTCTACATTTTTTAACAGTTTAAGGCCGGATTTTGGTGCAATTTTGAAAATGTTTTAAATTTTATGCCAGATTTTACAGTTTTTGTCATTTTATAAACAGAATTTTACAATTTTTTTTGTATTTTGTTAACACTTTAATTAACTGTTTTATGATCGGATTTGCCATTTTTACTTATTATAATAAAAAGTTTGTATTTTTTTAAATGCCAATGAACAAGTATTCGTTCTTTCTGCCAATAATTTTATACTTACCATACCAAATTTTGCTATTTTCGACATTTTATAAATAGAATTTTGCACTTTTTAACAGTTTATGACCAAAATTTGCTATTCTAACAATACTTAAATTTTGCACTTTTTAAACTATCAAAAAAAAAATTATTTATTATACTAATAAATAAATAAATAAATTTTTAACTTTTGATTAAAAGAATTTTGCACGTTTCATCAGTTTACAGCCGAACTTTAGTTCAATTTAATAATATTTTAGGTGGATTATTAAATTTTTAGGTGGATTATGCTAACTCTGGGATTGCATACAGATTTTTACATTTTTTAACAGCTTATAACTGGATTTTGATGTTTTCTGACAATTGTTCAAAATTGTATAATTGAATTTTTAAAATTTTACTGAAAAAAATTGCACTTTTCTATAGCTAACGGATGTAAGTTTTTCTTGTCAATGTCATAGCTGGATTTTGCTATTTTTGATTTTAATTTTATAAAATTACATAAACAGAGTTTTTCAGTTTTTAACTAACTAACTAAATTTTAGTACTTTTAAAATAATTTTAATATTTTGTGACCGGATTTTGCCATATTTTATAAATAAAATTTTGCGTTTTAAATAGTTTATGACAATATTTTGATGTTTTTTGATAATATTTCAGTACTTCATGGTCATATTTTGCTATTTTTGACATTCTATAAATAAAATCTTGCACTTTTAAGCTTCATATGGCCAGATTTTAGTTTTTTTGATAATATAATATATTTCTTAAACGGATTTTGCTAATTTTGACATTTTATTAAAAAAATTTTGCACTTTTCTTAGCATATGCTGGATTTTAGTGCTTTTAACAATATTTTCAAGGTAATGCCGGATTTTGCAATTTTTGATATTTTATAAATACAATTTTGCAGTTTTCAACAATATGGCCGGACTTTTATTGCTTTCCAACATAATTTTAATATTTTTAACACAGTTTTGTAGTTGACGGAAAGACTTTTTATACTTTTCAACAATTAATAGCTATATTTTAGTGCTTTCTAACAATATTTTGATGTTTTTTGTTATTTTTTACATTTTATAAATAAAATGCATTTTTTAATAATTTATGACCGAATAAAAGCCGTTTATAAAAGATTTTTTTACTATTTTGCTTTAATATCATCTTTTTAGCCTTGAAACAATTAACCGTTGCGTAATAAAAAATATTTTTTCATTTATTATTATTTTTTTTGATAAATTAAAAATTTCTACAATAAAGACGTACTTATCGTAAATTATAAAATTAATGTTTTGTCTTTTGAAAACAGATTTAAACAAATTTATAATTACGATATGTCTTTATTGTTAGAATAATACTTCTTGAAATCAATAATAATTATAAAGATTAAAATAGTGTATAAAAGTGTCTCATCACAAAAATCTCATCACAAATTTACTGCAACGAGAGTTGTTGATTAAAACTTTTGTTACAAACCAACTAAATACCTGAACGGTATGCTAGCTAGCAATATGTATTATATAGCCAACGGAATGTTTAATTAACAAATGAGAGTTTTGTGCTACTGGATGCTTTACCAATAAATGAAAAATAAAGTAAAAGAAATATATCAAAAAATCTTTTATAAGAGAAAATTAAAAATGCAACTACAAATACAGGTTGTGCATTGTGCATATTAGGTAATTAATTAGGTAAAATATATATAGTAGTTAGAAATGCAACAATAACAATAAAAATAAAAAAAACAGTTTTTAGTAACAATTTGTAAATACTCAAACATTTCAAATTATGATAGTGTTATTATAGTAAAAGCAAAGCAACTTATGATTAGAAATTTAGTTAACGTCTATATTGCATGACAATCGATCGATGAATGCTTTGTGGGCTGCAAAGTAAATGTAATTTGATTCCTTTTATACATGTATTACATGTCTAAACGTCTTATAACTATTATTATTAAAATTCCATTAAATAAAATTATTCAAAATTGCAGCACAAATCTAAAATAAAATATATATAAAGGTTTATTCTAATATAATATACATAACAAAAAACTATATTATTTATTAATTGAAATTCCAAGTCATAACTAATTTATTGTTTTATTAATTAAAACAAATTTTTTTATTTTAATCTAAAATTTTTAACTATTTTAAAATTTTCTTTATTTTTGAGTATTTCTGATACCAATTAATTCCTATGCCAGTATTATTTGCACAACAAACAGGATTATATTATAAATAATAAATTTTCTCCAAAGAATGCGAAATAAAAAAGTTTATTCTTTTGTTAAGTATATTGTTTATAAATAATGATTATCATTATTTATGTTGACAGCTTAAACTTATACTTGTTGTGTCGATATAATATTTGATTTAAGATATAATACGGGTATATAGTTTACGCAGTAATCCCGGCTTTGTTGTTTATCTTCTAGGCAAGCGGTTTGGAGATTGCTTGTGAGAATTGTTAATGGGTGGACAGTGGATTTACTACGAAATTCTATTTAACGTATATCAAAGCAAAGTTTGCCATAGAAGTACTATTAGAAAAGTTTGGCAATTACAAGAGGATGAATAGATAAAGTTTAAATCGAACAATAAATACTCCTTATCCCAATTTCAAAACTACAGCACATCTACTTACAACAATTATAAAATAAAACGCTATTACGTTTTAGAATAACCCCCAACTACAACGTAATTTAATTTGAAAAGTCCTTTTAATGCACAACAGTTATATTGCGAAGCAAAGTCACTATTAAATAACTTTAAAGAAAATAAACAAAATGGAGTGTTTCACGGCTTGTAAGTCAGATGTATAACAAGTTAAATGGGAGAGGTTTCAACTCTCACCGAACAATTCTTTGGGGCTAAGTTATGTACGGTTTTACGGTCACCGAAGGTACAGTAAAGTGTAAACTATTATGTAAAAAGGAGCGTAACACAAATTTTAATAAAATAAACATAAAGCGTTTGGCCGTTACAGCAAACACATACGGCACATATCGGTTATTCAGCATGGCTGACATATTCGACCTGAATATCCTACTGGAAGCAAAGACCGAAAATGCGTGCAGTAAGAAACTGAATAATTCACACTGGAACCTGACGGCCATTTGAATTTATCTGCAATGCCGTCAAGTCCTTTTTTTCATACTGAAATCCGACTATTGTCTTTTTAAAAACTCATTTTTATATCGAGGTCGCAAGTGTGTGGGGTGGCCGTTTACAATATGAAATACGGCCGGGGCATTTGCGCCGTTATTTTTATAAGACTTTTATTTAAGTGCCGCAATAAAAAGTGTAAACGTACGGCCGCCCACGTCTATTTAGAATTTTCTTTTCGTGTCTCCGCGTTCTTTCAAGTCAGATAAGGATGGGACATATCAGACAAGAGAAAAACAGCTTAAAAGGCGTTTATTTGGTTTTTTCTTTTCGTGTCCTTTATTTCGATATAAATAGGCTATATAATGTTATTAAAGGTAACATTCTTGTTACATTGATTGAAGTAAAGCGGCTTTGTATGAGATTGAATTGTAGCTTTTGACACTTTACGCTTATTAAATACGCTTTAGTTTGAGTGGAATGTACTGTTTTATATTGTGAATTTAATTTGAATCTTTTACAACTTTTAAACTTGTGAAATAAATAAATCAAAATTAGTTTAAGTTTAATAAGGAAAGGTAAAATTTTAGTTTTGATTTAATATTAATTTAGATAAAACATTTAAAAAAGTTTTTTTTAAACCTAGTTTAGATTAAATAAACAGGTATATGGTTTTAACTGGATATTTTAATGTTAATTTTAATTTAAACGACATATTATACTTAACGGACGGCCCTAAGATAGTAAATATTGCTAAAAGCATATATGTATTGAACATATTTTTGTAAATATCAAATTAATATTATATAGGTTCTTCCTCTAAACGTAAGTTCATTAGATTATACTGCTATTTCTTTAGAAATATTCTTCATAGTCTAAGGGCCGTAATATCCAACTCCTAATAAATCACCTAATAAATTATTAGCTGAATAACCTCACTTTTTTTAAAGTTTAATTTGGTTTATTTTATTACCACCTCTGAGCAACTAATAATTTATGTGCTTAATGTTTTTATTTGTTATAATGGTATATGTTAAACATATATTTAATTGGCTGTCTATAAGTTTTATTAAAATGATTAAAATTAAAAATTAGGTTATTCAGCTAATAGTTTATTAGATGCCTTATTAGGAGTTATATATTACAGCTCTAAAACTCCAATAAACATAGAAATATTAAGTATCAGCCTAAACACTGAACAGAGTCATAATTTTATCATTGTTTAGATTGCGTGAAAGGAGTTTGTAGACACTGATATTAGAATTAAAAATCAAATGACACTTAATTTCAAATATAAAATACTCAAAGAAAACGATGTAAAAACTTAACATTACATTGGTTTAATAATGAGGTTTAAAAAAAAGTTTTGTTGCATCACTTAGAAACTTAATTTTTAATTCAAGTAATATTTAGGTCTATAAAACCTACAGATGCAATTATAATAAACAAAATTTAAACGCAAAATCGAAAGCAAATTAAAATATTTAATACTATTTTCATCATATCCAATAGATTTTTTAAAAACAATTTTGGAACAACTTATAACTTAATAAAGTCTTAATAAATAAGAAACATAATGTTATAAATTTACAAAAAAATAACAAAGTAAAGATCAAACAACTACCATTCAATTACATTGATTTTTGAAAAAGCAAATTGCTTTTTTAGAAAGCAAAAATTAATTACTATTTCCATAATATATTACATTATTACATATTGGCTCTATGTTTTCTTATCTCAGCAAACCTTTTAATATGCAAAAAAAGTTTTTTTTTATGTTATCTATCTAGCTGTATAACTACAAGTTATAAGACAAACAAACGTTTTTTCTAAAAACGTTAGGCTATCGAAAAAAAATCTTTTGGCAATTCTACAAATACAAGTGTTTTTTGAGTTATGAAAAAAAAATAGTTACAGGGAGCAAGATAAGGACTGTAAAGTTAAATTTCTTAGCAACATCTTTGGTGTTTTTTTTTTGTATCTAAAAGTTTTTAAGTTTTTAATTGTGTTTTTGTAAACATTCCCTATTATTGTAGACCATTTTGAAAAATACTTAACTAAAAGAATTCAATCAGAGACTTAAAAAACTGTAGCCATCATTTGTTACGTAAAAAATGCGGCGTTGCTTTCTGAATAGGAAAAAACCTTTAAACTTTTTGCGTCGACTACTGTATTGTGGGAGAATCCCAGGTCTCATCCTTAGTTACAGACAGTTTATTTTATGTAGAATTTTAAAAATATTTGTTCCTGATATTTTTATTTTTCTAGCAATAATTAAAATTTTTACTCGGCAGTTAATCAACACCAAATTTATAAGTTTGCGCTTTAATAAGTAGTATATTTTGTAAGTTTGCGCATCACATTTAATAAATATACATTTTATTTTTTATGTATTAACGTGTAGGTTAAAATAATAAATTACAAAATAAATTAAAATGGAAGTGAATATGTTTATTGCATAATTAAATTCACAGAATAATCCATAGTTAATCTGCCAAACGTTTAGAGCCAATTTTCCAAGTTAAAATAAAACTTTGTTTAAAAAATAGCACTCTTCTGAGCTAGAGTATGAATAAGTTTAAAAAAATCAATCTGGTTAACAACAATTTTGCATTAAATGCAAACCTTTATTTGGGCCAAATTTTAACATTTCTTTGAGTGTAGTGTATTTAAAGTGTGTTTTTACATATTTTAATCAGATATTAACACTGCAGCTGAACAGATTTTTGATAAACAGATTTTTTGACAGATCACAGAAATGTTCTTTGCAATTACTGTGAACAGGACTTTAAAAGCAAACAGTTGTCATCTATACAAAGCAGAAAATTTTCAAATGATTTTTGCAAGAAACAACAATTTTTTTTTTCTCTTGGAGGGTGATTTGAACCGACAGAGCCTTTTTCATGCGTTACAAGGTAGCAATTATTAGTTTTTATAAAACAATTAAAAATTGGTCTAGTTTTACTTAACTTTTTGAAAAATTATTTTTAATCAATTTTAAACGACATTACTTTAAATGATAGATAATAATAAAATTTTTAGATAGATTGGTTACAATCGGTTAGCCCCCGCTTTCTCCAGACATGACTACTATAAACTTTTTGTGTAAAATACAATAAAGGAATTTTTTTTGCAAAACCTGTCAACAACAAAGCTGTCCTAATGGAAAAGATTCTTCAAGCAAACCTACCGATCGCACCAGCAAGGCTATTCAACAGCTCAGTCTGTTATCTGTAAGTGTAAGCTTTTAAAATAGTAGCATCTCATTTCAAACAGTTATTGTAGATTAAAAAAAAAAATTGATTTGTAATAAAATAAATAAAACAAAGCATTTTTAGAAATAAATTCATTTATTAACTTGAAAAATTATCCTTGAACGTTTGTCGGTTTAACTATAGATAACCCTGTATATAGACATTTATGTACAAACTAACAAAACCAATTAATAATGCAAAAAATAAATGTTTGCAAAAACTTATTTTTTTTAAATCATCGGCAAAGAAAAAGATTTTACACTTTTTTATTGACTGAAAAATATCATTGATAAAAAGTAGAAATAAAAGCGGCCCCAAATGACTACCTTGTGTAGTTGCTTAACCAGTTTATAAGATTTCCTGTTACGTCTATGTTTTTTAGTTTTTTATTAACACATTGTGATTAATTTTATCAAATGTCTTTGATAAATGAGTATATATATAACATCTACTTGCTGCTCATTATTAAAAGCATTCAGAACATTTTGTTCAAATATAAAAAGATTTGAAGAAGTAGATGTTTCTTTGCAAAAAACCAGCATGGTTAATCATTTAAAATTTTTGTAAATACTACCTGTATTTTATCATAGATAATATGTTCAAAAGTTTTGATATAGCACTTATAATAAAAATTAGTCTATACTTTTGTATACAGATAGAAATTAACTTGTAGGCTAAGATTAAAGATATAATTTAAGGGGTGGCAATTTCAGTTTTACATTGCTTTAGTATAGATGCTGATATATCATCAACACCAAGTCTAACGTAATATTTAAATCCAAATATTTTGTATTTAAATTCTTTCAAAGTGATTTTACAATAATTAATGTCTATAGCAGAGCTAACTGTAAGTGGCTCTGGCTCCAGTAATTTAGTAGAGAATTAGAATTTTTTTCTCCTGTGGATGCCGTTACATTATCATTATGCATAATTTTAAAAATGCTATGATCAAAAATTTTAGATTTGACATATTTCCAAATAATTTTTGAGTTGGTATCAACTTCTCTTTTCAAATTACTGATGTACTCTTTATAACTTAAATCATTTTCCAACTTGCATTTATTTTGAATGTCAGTAAAATGTAAATAGTTTTCAAATCGACCAAAATCTTAATAGGTTCTATGTGCAATATTTTTTATGTTATAAATTTCTTTAATTTTTTGGAGAACCAAATGAGATATCTAGAGAACAAATTTGTGGTAAATTTAGGAACAAATAACTCAATGCAAGTATACAGTATATCATAAACTACTTGTGTTGCAGTCTTCAAAATTTAAACCCCCAAAAAGAAATTTCCAATCCACAAAATGAAGGTAATTCCAAATGCCCACTAAATTGGTTTTTTAAAGTTATATGTATGAGCTCTAAAGTGCTTTAAATTATATATTAAATTTGATAATAGTATGTAAATCCGAATGATATTTATTGCAGAAAAGTAATGGTTGTCAGAAGTACTAAGAAGCATGTCGTTGTTAGTGGAAAACGCCAAGTCTAATACAGAGCCTTTACTATTTCTTATTGTATTAACTTGGTGCATATTTAAATACAAAAACGTTTTATTTAAAAGATTTTTGACAAGCTTAAGGAACTTTTTTTTTTTTTTTAGGACGTAAAGAGTTGTTGGCTCTCAACAAGTGGCCCTTAAGAATAACTTACGCATGGTAATACCTTCCGGTTTTCTTCTCTGCGCAAATCCTGTTGTTTTAATGTCCCTGTCTAAACTAACCTACATTTGGTGCTAGTTTGAGGCGGGCTGGTTTTTGCTTCGCGGATTTCCCCGGCCCCTCTCTCCCTATAACCCCTACCTTTGTCTGCCTCTTTTGTCATTTTGTCTTTTTTTATCTGCACTGGCACCTACCTCTGCATTCTCTTCTTTCTCTCATCTTTGTGTTATTTACTCTAATTATATAATTTGTTCTCAGATGTGCTCTTAGCTTACTAAGGTCTTTGTTCACTTCTTCTTTTTTGTATCCCCTCTCCTTCATGAATAATTTATGCAGTTCCATCAGTATTCCTTTTGGCAGTCCCAGATTTGTAAGTTTTACCTCCAGTTATATCCTTGTATCTCCATCAGAAATTACTTCTTCATGTCCTCTCGTTGCCAGGTATGTTCTGACTATCTGAAAGGTTGCGTTCTCAGTCATCCTTGAGATAGCATATCTACCATTTGGTATTTGTCTTGTTATTTCTGTTATTCTGCTTTCCTTCAATATTTCTTTTCTCCTTCTCCTTATCTCTGCAATTTCGTTTGGTATCGTAGTCTCTGTAAATGTTCTTCTTTTTTCTTCTGTTTCTTGGTATGCACAATTGTCCTTTCTCTTCTATGGCTTTTAGTTTGTGTGTTTGTTTCCATTGTTTGTTTTTCTATATTCTTCTATTGTCAAACTCTTCAATTTTTTTTTTTAGTACACTTAATTCAAAGATTTTTAGCGTCCTCCATTTATTTTCATCTTTTAAGCATTTGTTAATGATTGTTGTTTTATCCACTTTGCTTCCTAGTATATATTCTAGTTTTTTTCTATCTTCCTCCCACGCCTCGCATTCTACTAGAGTGTGTTCTGCGTTATCGTGTGTTTCTTCCTGACAAAATGTACACCTTTTTTCTTCATTTATTTTTTTAATTTTTTGCAAGAATTTTCCAAATGCTCCGTGCCCGGTCAGTATTTGTGTTGTATAATAGCACGTCTTGGGTTTCTTCTCTACCCATTCTTTTATGTCTGGGATTAATTCTCTCGTCC
The DNA here is from genome assembly GCA_963932245.1 of Tachinus rufipes. Taxonomy (NCBI): domain Eukaryota; kingdom Metazoa; phylum Arthropoda; class Insecta; order Coleoptera; family Staphylinidae; genus Tachinus; species Tachinus rufipes. The sequence continues at coordinate 86,328,805 of OZ010741.1, read as the reverse complement.
GCGGTGTTGCCGCAATTACCTCTACTGCCTCTTGTGACACTGTTCTGTAAGCTCTACAAATCCTTAGAGAGCTTGCTCTTGTGGCTTCTCTTACTTCCTTTCTGTTTTTTTTTTGTTTTCATGGCTTCTCCCTATGTTTCTGCGGCGTGCAGCAATTTGCTTCTTGCTGCCGTTGCTATTAGCCTTCTGCTTTCTTCTCCTGGACCTCTGTTGTTTGGCATATGTCTACCAAGCTTTCTCTCAATTTCCTTTGTTCCAATGACCGCTTCCTTAACCTGTTCATTCCATCCCTTTGCTTCGAGTGTCACTCCAAGGTATTTGATTTTTTTTTCTATTGTTATCTCTTGATCTCCCACCTGTATCTTACCTGTTCCTCTATTATTCCTCTTAATCGATAGCCATGCAGCCTCAGTTTTTTGTGTTGCTAGTTTTAAGCCCTTACTTCTCATCCATATTTGTATCATATTATTTGCCAGCTCTAATCTTCCTTTTAGTGCTTCTATTTCTACGTCTCTACTTACTACTGCTAGTAAGTTTGAATCATTCATTTTTGGTCACTAGGTTTCTGTCTTGTAAGTAGCTCGATATAATCTTGATTGTTTTTCTGTTCAGTTTTTTCTTCTTTGCCGCCTCTATGATTGCTGCCCATGATACGCTATTAAACGCGTTCTGTATGTCCAACGCTATCATTACACAGTGTTGCCTTTTCCTCTGCGTTCCGCTGTTTGCTTCTTTTGCTATTGTTTTCACTTTTTCAATAGCTCCTAAGCTTGTTTTTCCTTTGGTAAATCCGTATTGTTCTTTTTCCCATCCTCCTTTTTCTTCTATTTCTTGTTCTATTCTCCGTACAATAACTTTCTCCATTATTTTAGCCAGTGTGTTGATTAAGCATATTGGTCTGTATGATGTTGCTTTTCCTGCTTCTTTTTTTTTCTCAATCAGTACCAGAGTGGATTTTTTTCAACATCCTGGGAAAGTTTCTTCTTTTAGGCACCTGTTGATTATTTGAGTTATTTCTATCTCGTTTCCGTCTAAAGCTGCTTTAACAATCTCTGTTGTTATTTCGTCCGGACCGGGTGCTTGTTGTTAGGCAATTCTTTTATGATCTCTTTGATCTCTTCCACTGTTGCCATAACTGTTTCTTCTTTTTCTTTTGTTTCTGGTTCTTCTACTGGTTCTCCCTTGGGAAATAGTTTTTTAATTATGACTGCTTCTTCTTCGTCTTCTTTTAAGCAGATTTCTTTTGTTCTTCCACCCAATTTGTCCATCACTTTTTTGTACGGTTTTCCCCAAGGATCCTCATCTATAGATTCTATCATTTCTATCCAGCATCTTTTTCTGCTATCCCTAATTGCCTTTTTTTTTTAATTTCTGTCGTTTTTTAGTTTCTCTTCTATTTCCTCTGTGTTCTCTCCTCTTCTTCTCAGCTTTTTGATTTTCCTCCCTGTTTGTATTGTGTTTTTCCTGCATTTTTTTATTTCCTCACACCATCAGTATGGTCCTTTTTGTCCGCCTTCCCTGTACCTAGGAATTGCTTCCTCCGCCGCTTTTCTCAGTTTTTCTGAGTACTTCTCGCATCTTTTCTCAATATTTTCATTTTCTGTCACTTCTTCTGTTTCCATGTCTCTCTTTATCTTTTCTTTGTCCATTCTTCTTAAGTTCCATTTACCTTCTCTCGTGTGCTCCTGTTTTCCTTTCTCCTTTGTATTGTATATGTTTGTGTAGACTCAGTGATTCTTCTTCAGTCACGGTCCATTCATTTATTATTTTTGCCATTTCCCACGTTGCTATGGAGATGTCAATATGTGATTTTGAGCTTCCTCTTACAAACGTCGGTTTGTCTCCTTTGTTGCAGATTGTAAGATTTAACCCTGCTATCATCTCCTCTAAGATTTTTTCTCTTAAATCGTTCTTGTATCCTCCCCATCTCGGAGATTTTGCGTTGCAAACTCCTCCTACAATATTTTTTTTGTTTTTCTGTTTTCTTAAAATCTTTCTAATTCTTCTATCCACTCTCGATAGTATTTCAGATCGCAGTTTGGGCTGATATAACAGCTGTATACTATCATGTTTTGTACTTCTGCCCACACTATTCCTTCTTTTGGTGTTCCCCATCTTTCCACCCTGTCCCTACACTTCCCCCTAGCTAAAATTGCTGCATCTGTTCCTTTGTCTCTTATCCACTTACCATTTAGTTTGTTTTTATTAGGTTCACTCACTAACACTAGGTCTATTTCCTCTCTCTCCGCTGTTGCTATTAGTAAATCGTGAGCCTCTCTTCCCCTCCCAATGTTTATTTGTATAAACTTATACATTATGTGATACTATTTTTTCCTCCTGTTCTCTCTAATTATCTGGGTTGTTGTCCTCCATATTCTTTTTTGTTTTCCTCATTTCTTTTTTCTTTGTAGCTGGACATTTTTTCTCTCCCGTTCTGTGTCCTAATACTTTGCATTCAATGCAGTATTCTTTGTTTCTGCATTCGGCAACCTGATGTCCCTCCTTTCCGCATTTTATACATAGCGAAGACCTGTCTTCCCCATTGCATTCTGCCGCTACATGTTCTTTCCTCCAGCATTTATAACATTTTCTTTCATTTGCTTTAACTTTCTCTACTCTGCATCTTATGAGTCCTATGTTTATTCTTCCTTCTCCTAATATCTGTACCGCTATTTTTGTGTCTATTTTGACTATAGCGGTTTGTTTTTCTCTTTATGGAAATTATTGTACTTCCTTCTGTGTTCATTTTGTTCATAATTTCTTCCAGTATTTCTTCTCTCTTAATTTCCGGGCTAATATCTTTGATTATCACCAGTTCTGTAGTTTTGTTGCTGGCTTTTCGTACCTTGCAGCCTTCCATTCCATATTAAATTTTTTCTATCTCTTTTTCCGTCTTATTACCCTTTGTAATTAGTAACAACTCCCCTTTTTTTGTTTCTCTTACCTCCTTAAACGTAGATCCTTTTATCTGGGTTTTTGCCTGTTTCAGCAAATCTGCATATGTGACACCTTGTTTGCTCACTACTATAGCACCTGTTTCCGTTCCTGTTTTTTTTTTCTCTATTTGTCTTCGCTACCTGTCCCTGTGTTAGCACGCACAGTCTTATTTTTGTGTTAGTTCTTCTTCCTGCTATTTCCATAAATTTTTTTTGCATCTCTTGCCGTAATTCCCGTTGGTATTGGTATATTTATTTCTTCAATACTTAATGTTTTTGTTTTGATAAGCATTTTTTTGATAGCTATTAGTATCTCCTTATTCACTGCCGTTTCGATTTTCTGCTTAATGATGTGTACTTTTCCCACATTTTTTCCGCTTAGATTTTTAACTATTTCTATATATGGCGTTTCATCTTCTCCTTCTTCTTCCATTAGTTCAGGGTATTTTACAGCAATTAAAACACCACATCCGCTCTTTTTTACACTACTTTCTGTACTTCTATCTTTCCTATAAATACAAAATGATGTTAATGCTAGTTCAAAATATAAAATATCCTCATAAAAATTAGTGTCACTAAAAATTAAATCTTACGTTATTTGACATATGTTCTAACTTAGTTCTTAACCTATTGACATTCTCATAATAAATAGCTATTGTATGTTTTTTGAATTATTTGAGACTTTACTTTCTACTGTCTTTGAAACTCCTTGAATAAACTGTAAGCTGATGTTCTGCTGAATTCTAATTTACGACGATTTAATTCACTGCAAACTTTCATGATTTCTGCCTATTGTTTGGGAGTGTTATCCACACCCATACAAACTTTTCTTGTTTCTTCTCTACAATGTTTAACTATAGCCTTAGGTGATTTCTCACTATTAAAAATTACTTTTATCGGGCGAGACAATGATTTATTAGAGCCAAAACGCACCTCTTTTTTAATTGTATGATTGGATATAATTTCAGTGCCCATTAATGTTGTGACATTTTTTTCATCTTCAGATATACGTTGATTTGGATTTGATAAACGAGATTCGGGAAAAATAAAAACCATAACATATCCAATCTTTATCATTTATCTTTAGTAAAATTTGCAAAATGATAGATTTGTAAATAGTTCTGACAATTTAAACACTTAACCATATTGATTAATCCAAATAACAGATAAAATTGAGGAACTACAAACAAAAATAAAACAGATTAAAGATTAGATAATTAAAACTGAGACACTCTTCATACTGGTAAGGTTGTTTACCAAGTGCCTTACTAAAACGAACAATAAATGGCAGACAGACCACGGAAATAGTTACCTGACGTTTGTCCGCCAATTAATCTACACCCTGTATATTTTATAATTTATGAATATTTTAGAAGTAATACTGTAAAAACCTGACTCATATTACTATGTAAATGTCGTTTCAAAATAATAATAATTGTCATTATATACAATTTTGTCTAGATAGCACTTGTTTTTGATATTATTGTAATTTGTTTTGTATATAAGTTTTAGAAAACTCTCTACTTCAGTTATTGTTTTTAAAATGGATAATTTGCTATAGTTTTTATATCAAGAAAGTTTTAAACCAAATACAGGTGCTATTTTTAGCAGTACAGAAAGTAGTTGCATTAAAAATGACCCGTTTTAAAATCTTATTTAATCACAAAAAAAAAATTATGTTTCACAGAAACTTAAAAACAGAAAAGTTGAAGTTGCTAAAAAAAACGGAATTAGCAAATATATCCTACAAACATTCATTGGTAATTAAGCCTTTTCTGATTTTTTTGTACATAAATAATTTTGTTGACTGGTATTCTCAATATCTATGTGAGATTGTTTGTAGATTCATACCTTTACTACAGCTTTAGGCAAAAATAATGCCTAATAACATATGTAGTTGCAAACATTTTTTATTCTGACATTTTATAGTGTCATCTTTAAGTTTGATTTTAATTGCTTTAAGTTTGTCATTTTTATATCAGTTTAAAAAAGCAAACATTTGCAACAACAACAAAAATCAGAAAATGGTGAACGTGTAAAGAAAATAGCCCGTTCTATATTCAAATCAAATATTGGTGCAAGAGTTGAAACGACGCAATGAATTCATTCATAATTAATATGCGCATGTATATTACACTTAATTTTTCCATATTAATAATATAATATACGTAAATAAGTGCAGTATGTACAGTTAAATGTTTTTTAAATAAAAAAAAAATTAAAATATACAAAAAAGATTGGAAAAATAAACGCTCAACTGAAAATATTTGTAAGAGCAAAATATTAAAAAAAAAAAGACATAATCATAAAAGTTACAATAGAAACTCAACATTAATCAAACTGAAATTGTATATATTTTGTTAATTAACTGTAAATAATAACAATCAAATGTTTTTTTTCTAAGTAATCTATTAAAAATGATTGTCTGCGGTCCGAACATATCTGCTTATACGCGGAAAAGCTTATTATTACATCAACAGATGTACTAGGAGCTTATTTAAATTTGCAGGCAATTAAAGGGTTTATTTGAAGAGTTCATAACAAAAAAAAACCATAAAAGACGGATTTTTTATAAATAAATACGTGAGTTTTTGTTCTCTGTTTTTGTGCTCGAATTATTCTGCGACCGCTCTCAAAACCACAGTACCTGACAGCATTTGCACAATATAAGATCGTGTAACCTTAATAACCCACTTAGGTAAGTATTGTTACATATTTGGGGTCCTGTAAATAAACAATTATAAGTGTCGCCAAATTACCTATTTGTTGTATAGTTTAGTATAATGAATGTTAATTTTGTAGATTGTGTCAATTTATATAAGTAAATAAATGATTTAGTCCAACATATTTACTAATCACTGATGGTGTATTCCGAATTAACCCTCCAACGAACTTACATATAAGCCCTAAGATATTTTGTTACAAGTTTCTTTGTTGTTCTTTTCCAACACGCTGGAGATTTTTTGTTGTAATTTAATACCTTCATTTTTTCCTTTCTTTTTTTTATGCGCTCTCCAACAGAATTATTGACTTTGCTGATTTTGTGTATAAAACTTTCGATCAATGCTACAGATTCAGTGAGTTTAAAACCCTGTATTTCTAGTTTTGTTAAAATTTTGTTTATAAAACCATAATTAGCAGTAATACAAACCAACTCTTGGTTTAATTGCAGTTTATTTAATATATTTTTGCAATTATTAATAGCTACCGAATCGTTTGAAAAAGAAAGCAACTTTTTTATTGTTTCAAAATGCTCCGTATAAAATATAACTGCATCAAGCCACTTTGTAATAACGGGTTGAGACGGATGAGGTATACAAGGCAGTTCTTCTTTATAAAACTGAATTCGAATATCTTTTTTACAGAATTAACCAAACTATTTATATCTGAAAATTTCATACGTCTCTCTTTTGCTATTCTGTTATTCATGTGCCAACCGTGTGACATGAATCAAATTTTTATAAAAGTCTTTTAAATTTGATGTTGATTTACCATATATGCTCCAGCGTCTAACAACATCAGCAACACTTTTTTACTTAGTATATTTGGCAGATACAATTTTGTTAAACAATCATTTACAACTTGAGATTGTGACAATATTTGTTTGCTCTAATTTTTGTGAGCAAATTAAATAAGATTTTCCATCACAATTTTTATTTAAAATGTCAATCACCCACTACAAAGTAAATGTTGTTGTTACCTATTGCTTTTTCATTTTAGTTATTGTTTCCAGATGTACTGATTGTGTTGTATATTTTTCTAAAAAAAGATTTAAATTCTGGATGGTCTAATTTGGCTAGAGAAATATTTGCTCTAAGTATAGAGTGCATAAATCAAACCGAAAAATTTCTTGTTTTTAATTTTTAGATGTTGAAGCAAAAGATTCATTTAAAGTGAATTGAGCTAAGTTTTTAAATTTTGTTGAATTGCTTTTACGCATATTTGTGCCTACACGCTGTACTATTTGAAATTTTTTATTACATGCAACGTAAAATAATTAATTTTGTTTAGTATTATAATAAGATAAAAAAAAAATTGAACTTGCAATTTTATTGCAATATTTGCAAAACACGCTTCCGCTGTCCAAATAGGATTCTTGATCATTTTTTTAATAGATTTACACTAAAACATTAGTTTTTGGCGTTTTTAATATTAATCTCTACGGTAACTTCACGAAAATGAGTACAAAATAGCAGTTCTTGTTTTTAATGTTTTATAGAATTATTTTTGATGCAAAAAGTTGTTAATCCACAGTGTACGAATTACAGTCAAATTTTAGTGTTGTTTATGTATATTTTTGTTGGACTTTTTTTTGTCTCAAAAAGTACAAAAACATTTGCACATGTGGTAACACACCACACCTTCAATAAAATCAATATATTTTTACAGTTTTGACGTTCACTTAAAAATAATTTAAAATTATTGCAATTTGTACAAGTAAAATTATACAAATATTCATGAAATATGCAAATATGTACCAAATAAGCACCAAAAATGCATCAAATACTTTATTCATAATAGCGCAAAGTGTGGAAAACCTCTAAAAATAACTACATAATTTAAAAATTTGGTTAGAATGACCACCAAATAAAAGTTTTAGTTATTGCTAAAGAAATAGTAATATAAAAAATGTGCTCTACAAAATGTGGGCACTTTAATTCCCAAACTGCTTAGTCCAATTTGCAAAAAAAAAAATGATTATTTTATCCTAACATAAAAACACTTTTTTTATAGATTCGTATCTAAAAATTAGGATTGAGCACACCACTACAACGGGGAATGTCTACAAAGACACAATATAGAACATAAAAGCTGTTATACACAAACTATACCCCTAAATTGTTTTTAAAAAACTGAAATGCGGTTTTAAGGAATTACAACATCCACCTGCCGACTTTGCCAGCTGTGACTATTAACTCTTTCAAAAATTCAAAAGACACTTGAGTGCAATGGTTTTTAAAAAATGGCAAGTTTAAAAACGCTGTAAAGACGTGCTTTGCACAATTATAAATTTTTTTGTTTAGCTAGAAAAAAGTTGGAATGTTAGTGTTAATAGTTTTTTACGTTAAAAAATAAAATTTGTTTGTCCTGTAATTTTATTTTTTACTAATGCACCATTTGTTTAACGAAATAGTGAATAGTTGTTAAAGTAAATATATACCATATTTTATTTAGAAATTATAACCTAAAAAATTGCATTTAGATGAACTTTATACTAATTTTAAAGTTACGTTATTTCTTATAAAAACTATTAAACTTTATATACTTCACAACATCATATCGAAACCTTTAAAATCGCGCTCGTTTTGACTCTATTTGCAATTAACAATTAAAGAAGCACGCAAAGAAAAATAAATAAATGTACCAAAAAAAGATAACATAAAAAACTCCCCTGTCCTCGGTTCTGTGCTTTTTTCAGTATGCACACAGTTCATACAACAATTTTGACATCACACAAAAAATTGCAAAAGTTTAATAATATGTGAGAAATAATTGCTGAGCCAGAAACCAAAACCTTATTTCTTGCAAATTATTTTAGTTGAATAAACTAAAACTATATGATCTACACCTTATGCAGCAAAAGCAACGTAATTTTTTGTCGTGAGTATGCTAAACGATTATACAAACATTATTGCACAAATCTAGGCATATCTATTTTGTTTACCTTTCACATTCAAAAACAATTAGGATAATAAGCAAACAGATATTTAGCTGGTCTTGCAAACAATATTTTTAAAAATTAAAAGGTTCAACAATGTTTATACTTGATACATTTTTCTGTATAATCAAAAATTAACATAATTTTCATAAAGTACAGCTATAAAATGATTAGACATTTTCAATTCTCTATAGCAAAATTCAAGTTTGAAATCAAAAGAATGTTGATGGATATTGCAACATACTTTATTGAAGATTTATTGGTGAGCAATGTATACGTTTTGTCATATATGACTTGTCAAAAAGGTAAACACTATTTATTTTAATAAGTTTTGTTATTTTAATAATTGTTATTTATGTATTTGTTAAAAAAATTAACTTATTACAATTATTACATATATTATGTGTAAAGGTAGTTCTAATTAATTATATAGTTATTAGCTAGAAAGCTAATTGCTATTGAGAATTCCTATACTTTACTTTGCAATAATCGTAGCCCATACTAGTGTAAATTCTGTAACTTTTAAAATTACGAAATTATCAATAGAATACAAATATATACTAAATAGATGTCTTACCGTTTTATTGATATTCATGTATTATGCACTGACCTGAAACAAACAAAAAAACACAAATTATTAATATTGGATTAATAATAATTAATCATCAAAAATATAATTATTGGTTTTGAATAATATAAGTTGTATGTAAACTTATTTTACAAAATAATATGTAGTTTTATAGCCATTATTATACTTTGCAACGTCAGATTTTAAGTTAAATAAATGAATAAACTAACACCACTGAGAAACAATACGATGGTAAGTCAAGAAGATCTTAAGATGGTCAATGTAAGATTATAATAAAACCTACTTAATACTTTTTCTGTTTTTTGTTTAATAAAACCAATACATTTAATATTAAAACCAGACTACATATTCTCAACACTCCAAAACAATTAATTCACCATTTATCATTCTCCAATTTATATATTATAAAAGGTAGCAATTATCTTGAATAACTTGCTCACTCATAACATAATAAAAAAGCAAACTAAGTTGCGTATGTGTATTTATATCGTTGTTAGATGTTTAGACCATGTTTTCAACACTCCGTAAATGTTTTTATTCTTAATATTTTTTTCGACAACAGAAGCTGATAAAATTACATTTTATGACATCAGAGTATTGACAAGGTATTCTTGCTAGTTTTAGAAAATGTTAAATTAACTATAATAAATATAATTCTACTTGTATTAAAGTTACAAAGTTTGAATTTTTAAAAACTTTTTGTAGAGATTGGGGCTAATATAAATATATTAATGTGCTATTAACCATAGTATTAGTAAAAAAATCTTACATTTTTTGTTTTAAAATTTAATAAACAGTATAATCTACAATCTCTCCTATATAAAAATAAACGGCTTTAAAATTTTCAGCTTAACATTGATTTACTATTGAAATGGTGCAGAAGCTAAATATGTATGCATGAATAATAAATTTATAATCATACTAAACTGAAGCTTACCGGCTACAAAGAATTTTTAATAGAGGTAATAGTAGTTTAAAACTATTGATTTTATTATAACGCAAGAGGCAAATTCCATCATTTCTGATAAATTAATTAGTTTTATAAATCATAAGTAAGATATATTATTTCAACAATACATCTCAATATTCACTTATTTAAGTTGATTATAACTTTATCTAATTAATATTTTTTTCGTTTTATTAATAAAAATATTATTCTACAAAATATAATAGTATACGTTACTAATAAATACTACAAATTAAAAATCTTGGGCCTATAAGTCTTGTTTTGCTATATAATTTTTGTTACTTGTAAAATGCATTTACTGATTACGTATTATGCAACAAAATTAGTGTAGTATAACGAGCTCCTAAATCCAGCAGACCTACATTTTTACATATTTACCACCAAGTACGGTCTTTCATCATTACTAACATTTAAATAAACATAATTCACAATAATAATTCTATTCACAATGACGACAAGTAAACACGGTCGTGATCTATCCGAAACTGAGTTGAACACAATGTTAGTAGACTAATTTATTTTATGCTAGTTGTGATAAATTTATATTTGATGACTATTTTAAATGCTGTCTTTGTAAATTTAATTGTTACAAAGATTGTTACAAGTCAGAAAATTGGCTTGGGGTAGGGGCATGCACGACTCTTACTATTTTAGTCCCATCAAACCTGTTTAAAAACAAGTCGTAGACTTTCTGGTGCGAAGTAAAATAGCCGTAAAAACACAACACAAACAAACATTAAGGAATTTATCCAAAAATATTTGATATACGAGTATAAATTATTTCTCCCTATACCTCAAAACGCAAGCGGAATACATACAATTCCCACTACAAATGTGTCTTAATAACTAATACTGAAAGACATAAAAATATATTCTACAGATTTGTGGTAGGTTGAGAATCAAAGATAACTTGTAAGTAAGATAAAAGTAAACCTTTGATTTTGACGCAGACCTTTTTCTTATTACTAAAACTAGAACATTTAGTGTAAAACAGCACCCGAAAAACACCAACGAACACGCATTGTTACATACAACAAAGTCAAGTTTTTAGGTCGTACCAATACTCTATGATGATTGATCCATTAATTCGAAAAGAGATCCTATAAAAAATATTCTAAAAACAATTTTACTGTTTTTTGCATTTACCTTAAAAACTTTGAACTAAGCCTATATAAGCCAACAAACCCACGTGAATCTACATTAAATTTTTTATCACTACTTTCATTTTGCTACAACAAAATTTAATTTTTACACAAGAATGAATATACTAAAATAACAATTGCATGTTTTAACAAAATACATAAACCAATTAATTTAAAAATTTCAAATTGTAGGTTCTATAGTGTTGTGTTGCGGACGGAACTACATAATAACTCAATAAAATTTTACAACAACATAATAATAGCTTTCGTTTTCAGTTGTATCGCGCTATTATCTTTATTAAATCTCACATTTTTTTTCTGACATTTAATTCTGACTGATCTTAAAGATTGCATAATTATTTATCAATTTTAGAATGTGCTTTAAATTGTACGTTTTGTACAATTGTACAATAATCTAGTAAGAAAAAAATAAAACTTTATGAAACATATCGCCCCCATTAAAATGTTGATTTCAATTACATTTAGTACATAGGTAAAACACATAATTTCACTGCAGGTCTTGATATCATTCCTTTCGTTGTCTTGATTAGAGCCCGTACCATTCCATCGCCGCCAAACAATGTTTCAATTATTCGGCCCATTTTCCAGTTTAAGGGCGGCATATTTTCCTTGATTAATACCAATTGACCTATTGCCAGATTAGAAGTTTGCTAGTTGTTTTGGGCGTTGTTGTAGGTGATGAAGATACTCTGCAGACCATCTTCTGCGGTTGATTTGAATTTCTAATAACAAAGGTTGTGGCACTGCTAACAATGCATTGCCGATTAGAAAATGCCCTGGAGTAAGGAGTCCGTTGCATCGTTTGAAAGTGGAGTTAGTGGTTTAGAGTTTATAACTGCTTCAATCTGGGTCAACACTGTGGATACCTTCTCGTAGTTCAGTGTCGTATTTCCGATAACTCTAAGCAGATGCCTTTTCACGGCTGCTTTCCAGAGTCTTCCAAACTCCAAAATGTGGGGCACGGGAAAGTATGAAATGACATTAGATGATATTTTTCTGTTGTCCCTCTTTAATTGCACGTGTTGTGTTCAGATACGAATACAAAAAAATTTCAACTTGTTGCTAGCCCCGACAAAATTGGTACAGTTGTCCGAGCTTATGTGTTCTGCTATACTTTGCCTTGCTGTAAACCAACTCAATGTTGCCAGAAATGCGCCCGTAGTTAAATTGCTGATAATTTTAATGTGTACTGCTTCAGTAGCAAAGCACACACACACGCAGATATATGCTTTAGTTAGTATTCGATTCCTTCTCGACCCGTCACTGATTTGGTCCAACCGCAATAATCAATTCCAACCCGAGAAAATGGTCTGCTTGGCACTACCCTATTTTTAGGGATGTCGCCCATAAGTTGGCTGGCTGCTATCTGACGGTTTTAAAAGCAAGTGATACATCTACTTAATGCTGCTCTTATCACTGAACGTCCAGAAATTGGCCAGTAATTTCTTCAAATGGAAGCTAGAGTGAGATCGACCCTACCGTGACAAGTTCTTAGATGTTCCCTATTCACCAACGGGTTTGTAAGTGGGTGTTGTTTTGAAAGTAATGCAGGATGTTTATGATTATTGTCCAAATCCGAGAATTTTAGTCTTTCTTCAACCATTATAATACCATGATCGCCTTGATATGGTTGCAAAGTTATGAGTTTTCTTTAATCGATTTTTGAGAATGCTTCCTCCTGCACCTTTCTTACAATGATTCGTTCGGCCGCCAGAAGCTTGTCTTTGTTTAGTGTCCCCTGTCTTCTCTGTCGACACCGATTAGAGTTGTTGGCAAATCCCTGAATCTATCCGATAACAGGTATGAGTCAAGTCAATGATGAATATCAACTTCCAAGCTGTCTGCCAAACTCCTGCTTGATTTCTGGTACTAATGCTAGCCGTGGTTTGCTCCTTTTATCTTGTGTTTTGCCTGTCTCAACCATGATGTGAGGCCATTGGGCTTGAGTTTGAGATAACCAATCAGGGCCAGTAAACCATATTGAGTCCGTAATCGTAGCTTCTTGAGACTAAATCAGCCAAATTGTCAATTGTAGGAACGTGTTTCCAAATGAAGCCTTGGTGTTCCTAGATATTCTGAATTTTATTGGCCATTTACGTATTCCAATCAGAAGGTTCCCCCTTGCAAGCAATTCAGCACTATGTTCGAATCCGACCAGCAGTAAATATTCTCTATCGGTAAATGCAAAGCAGTTACTGTACTCTTTATAAAATTGCATAGCAGGACCGCTGCACATAATTCCATATGCGGTATTGTGGTATATTTTTTGGGGCAACCCGTGACTTGCTGCAAATTAACCTTAAATCTTTTTTATTTGATATTGTTTTTAAAATAACGTCATATATACAGACTGCATAAGCCTTCTCGCTAGCATCACAAAAACCGTGGATGTCTACTCGGTTTCTACTGCCAATAATTTGTCCAAACTACGTTTACTTCCGATAGTACAGCCTCGTCCCAGTCCAATTTCAGTTTTCAATGTTCACACTCATTGCAATATTTTTGCTGTCATTATTATAGGACCTAACATGCCTAGCGGATCAAACAGCTTGGCTATGTTTGATGAGATTGTTTTGTTATGCGTTTTTGGCCTGCATTGTTATTAACATTAAATTTAAACACATCCTGTTAAGTATACCAATCCATTCCCAGAATTTTGATGATACCGTCTATGTCCAATTGTAATATTTGATTTTTTGTTCCCGATAACGGTGGTAGTAATGTTTCGTCGTTGCTTGCCTATTTCCTCAATACAAATCCTCCGCTGGCTAGGATTTTTGTCACATCATCTCGAGTTTGAATGGCAACTCCGTTGTTTGCGCCTGTCAGTAAGTCATTCATGTACATATCTGTTTCTATGGCTTTACTAGCAATCTGGAATTTCTTTCGTGCTTTTTCCGCTAGCTGCTTAAGACATTTCGTAGCTATATATGATACAGAAGATACCATATGTCAAAGTTTGCAGCTCGTATTTTTGGATGGGTTTGTTCTTATCATATTGCCATAATATTCTATGAAAGCTCTTCTGGACATCCTGTAAAAGAATTTGTTGGTAGATTTTCGAAATGTCACTGACCAAAACATAATTATGTGTTTGGAATTAAATCCGAAATTTTGAATAGAGACTGCTGCATCATTTAGAGATACATTGGAAGTGGTACAGGTCGAAGTGTCAAAGACCACACGTAATTTAGTTTTTATGCTGTTCTTTAGTATCCCATGGTGTAGTAGATAATACATTCCATCGCCTATGGTGTGGGTTGGCTTTATGTGTCTTAACTCATTATATTCTTTCATGAATAAATAGTATAAATGTTGTAGGTTGCCATCTCTTGCTAATTTTTGTTTTGTTAAATAAAATCGTATCACTGAAGATCCTAGTTTCGTTATATTTGGGTTTTCCTTAATTAGCAGTTTGACAACAAATTGTCCACTAGAGCTGCGTTGATGCGTATCTTACAAATAAATTTTGCACTTTGTTTTTTCTTCAAAAAGATACTTGATATCTTCAACTTCTTCGATCTTCCAAAACTTCTCGATCGTGCCTTGCAACTCCATAACTCCTGCATTGCATTGTACCTTTTCTTGTGAGTTGATGCTGCCTCCTGACACTATCCATCCTAGTTTGATTTTTTTGGAGAAGTATGCTTTCCTGGCATCTGATGAAACCATCACACCACAGTGTTGCAAGTGACCCTGCTCCAAGGATAACATCTATACTACCACTAACATTAAAGTTTGGATCTACTAAACGGATGTTTTTGAGCAAGCCAACCGTTGCACGCTTAAAACTCTGAGATGGTAAGTTGTTAGTGCATTGTGATAGCATTAAAAATGTCAAAGTTAGTGAGAAATTGTTAAAACGTGAGTATAATTCTAAACACGTTTGTTTTTTGATGTTATGCTTAACTTGCTCAATGCCAACTGCCGGAATGTCAATATAGCTGCAATTTAATTTTAGTTTTTTCAGAAACTCGTTGCAAAAAAAATTACTTTAAGAACCGGAATCTAACATTATCCGTGCTTGCGTGTATTGTCCTTGTCATCCTTTATTTTAATTACAGCGGTAACCAACAGCATCTGGTTGCCCAAAGTTTTTTTGTGCCATGCTATACTAGCGTCAATCTGTATAAGAGTGTGATGTTTGTTATTACACTTAAAACATCCTTGTAACTTAAAACAATTGAAGCATAACATTTTCTCTCGTACCATGTCGATTTGTGCTTGCAGTGGAAGTTCTTTGAATGAAGCGCAAGAGTTTAAACTATGTTTTCCATTACATAAATAGCACTTAGTTCTTGTTGAAGCGTGAGCTATTAACAATCGTCTTTTCATTGAACCTTGTTCCTGATGCCTTCTTTTGGTGTCCGAGACTAATCGATCGGTCGCTTTTAAAGCATTGCATTTATGCTTTAAGAACTGCAATAGCAAATCAAAACTTGGTAATGAATTGTTGGGTAATAATAATTCTCAATGTCTAATTGATTGACGATTTAGATTTCTTACAACGATATTTGCTAATAATTCATTCCACTCACTCGTTTTGCATCCCAATGCTTTCAATGCATTCACGTTGCTTGTTAGACCATTGCATATTCCACCCAACATTTTACTGAACTCCTTGGTCATT
The DNA here is from genome assembly GCA_963932245.1 of Tachinus rufipes. Taxonomy (NCBI): domain Eukaryota; kingdom Metazoa; phylum Arthropoda; class Insecta; order Coleoptera; family Staphylinidae; genus Tachinus; species Tachinus rufipes. The sequence goes on along the minus strand of OZ010741.1, from coordinate 86,312,861 downwards.
TCCGGCAGATCCAATATTTCGGTCACATGTTCCTTTATTATAAATCTCTTGTTCTTGTATCGTTTTTGTAATATGTTCCACAACACTTCTAAATTGGCAAAGTTGTTGCTATAGAGCTGGTTAATTGCCCAGCATCTCCACTCAATGACAATTTCAGATATCTCAATTTGTTGACATCTGCTATGTGGGTATTTTTATGTATCAGAGATTCAACGCAATCTTTAAATTTGAACTATTTTTTGACGTCACTATCAAACTTTGCTAATTCTAATGGTTGTAGTTTGCACAGCAAATTTTTCCCACTTGAAAATGTAAGTGATTTTTGGGAGTAATCGCTAGTGCTTGTTTCTTGATTGTTTCCACTTGACACGATATTTTGAGGTACCGAATTATTCGATAAATTTTTGTTTTGGGAACTGGCGGTAACTTTGTCCTAAATCTTCCTTAATACATCCTCACCAGCCGCACAATTGTTAAAATATATGCCTTCTATTATCTGCTCATATTGCTTTTCTTTTTTTCCGTTGTCGCTTAGTTAAAATATTTTCTTTTGCAACTCCACAAACTCTAGATATTTATCTTCTAACTTAAATAACCGTTGACAAATCTGTAATTTTGTAACACTACTCTCGACTTCAATGGTTGTTAGAAAATTTGCAAATCTTATGAACGCGCTTCTCAAATATTGCCGCTCTTACTTCAAATCAACCTAAAATGTAGGTTCTATCGTGTTGTGTTACTTCGGGAATTAAACATAAAATAATAATAGCTCTCGTATTCAGTTGTATCGCTCTATTATCTTTATTAAATCTCTCATTTTTATTCTGACATCTTAAAGATTGCATGACTATTTATCAATTTTAGAATGTGCTTTAAATTGTACGTTCTGTAATAATCTAGTAAGAAAACAATAAAACTTAATAAAACACAAATTATTCCAGAAGGTGGTTGCGCTAGTAGGCGCTTAAAATAGAGTATATTTGTTAAAAAATATTCTTCTTTTCTACTAACCTATTCAGACTGCATGACGGGAATAACAACTAGACACCCATACACCAGGTGAAATACTATTATTAATTTTTAAATTCAAAATGTGATATTTAAAAGCCACATTTATTATATATTATGTTAGAATTAAATAATAATTAAAATAATATCAGCGCATAATAACTAACTATATAAATTAGTATAATGCAAGCTTTACACACACTTGCACAAAATTTAATATTATGTTATATTTTAGTAAATGTAATAAAATTTAAATGAAGTATTATTTATTCATAACACAAATGTATTAATTATTTACATTATTAAAGAAACCGTCTTCAGAAACATTATAATGGTTCGCTATTGTAGATTTCTTATGCAAACTATGTTTTATATTAAAAATGATTATTATAAATTACGGTAAAAAAGAAACTAAAAATTAAATTAATGTATAATTTGTATAGTTTTCATTACTAAGGAATTCAATTATAAATTTGTATTTCCAACGTAATTCACACATAATATAAATTAAACATTGAAACTAGCAATATCAAACTAAATTTAGATTGTTTACAGCAAAGTTATATTACATTTACGATGAAAATGTATTCCGCAAAATAACAAATCAAATCTCTTCCCGAAACATATAATATTTTGCATGCTACATTAGACCTAACCCATAACTGTTTCAACTTTACTTTCGGCTATCAATCAGCCACCCTAAAAAAAAAGTTGTCACCCAAAGTTTTGTGAATGTTCGCAATTTGAACCCTCGATTAATACGGGCTGCAATTTAACCCTGTGATTTTATTATTTACGTATCGCACGGTGTTACTCTATTTTTGTGTTCTGCTATCCCACCCTCTGATGAATTTAAATTCGCGCTAATCAGGGCCGGTGCCGATGAAAAATTCAACTCGGCACAGCCGCACGCTCTTAATTACGTTATCGGGACCGAATTAAACGAGCTCATTTTTAAATAAATAATAAAATTCCGCCTCTAGGAAGTTTCGGCCCCCTAAGTTCATTGAGAATCCCCACTACCGCCAACATCCCGTAGCTAATTCAAATCAAAAAAACGTGCCGCATAAAACGGGAAAACGCGCGAAATAATTTACACGGACAAAATGAAATTACGGCTGCTTAAAATTGCAAAGCGGAAGGAAAATTAATAAGAATTATTACGTTAATTTGCTTGATATTTAATCACATTGATAACATTTTATTTGGGTGTACATAAGCTGGAATTTATTAATGCAATTTTGTGAAATCTACCCCACAATTTTAGTATTTATGAGTGAAATGATTTACGTTTGATTCATGTTTTGCGTTATTTAATTGTAATACATACAATGCAATTTTTAGAGGATAATATTAATATAAATTAAACGTTAAGTAGTATTAATATTATAAAACTGTTTTGTATCTGTGTAGTCATGGAATTCTATAAAAACCAGTTGGGAGTACAAATGGGCTACAAAGCAAACAATTTGGTTGTACAGATCTCTGTCAGACCGCGTTTGAATTGCACACATAGCTTTGTATACATTGTGATTCAATGTAAATACTCTGACTTGTGTTGAAACCACATGCGTGCAAGACATAATTATATTAGATTTTATATTATAGTGTATATTTAATATAAACAAAATGTTTGTTTCTGGTACTTTATTTTTTAATTCAGATACTAGAAATTAACGAGGAAATAAATGTACAGATATTTATCTAAATTGTCATTCTGCTATCTGCTTCTCAGATTATAATTTTACAACTAAAACAATATAATAACAAAACTTCAGAATAGATTAGCTCAATAATCGTAGAAAGTACAAACAAAATAAATATCTCAAAATGATATTAATTATGTTTTTATGTTTTTATAAATTCGTTTGTAAAAATTTAAGTAAACTGTCAAGTTTAAACTTACTTACCAAAATACAAAGCTATGAAAATTTTTAAAAATTACACGAAGCTTATTAGGCACCTTACACGATCAATAATACTGACATTCCAAAATATTGACAGTATCACAAAATACTGAATCAGTATTTTGTCCACCTTGCACGGTCATTCCGCACTGCCAGTATTTTTCTCATTATTTTAGTATAGATAATAAAAAAATGTCTGCAATAATTCTCGCTTTTAGTACAAAACGTAGGGTAGTGCTTAAGCAATGAATGAAAGATTGTTTGAAGAAGCTTGACACTCGCACACTATAATTGCAGAATATTATATTAAACGCTAGATAAAATAATTAATTTTAGATAACAATTTTAAACACTCGATGAAAGTATTGTTTGCACAAAAAAAGATAAATGCTAATAATCATAAATAACTCATAATTTATTTCAAATGCTAGATAAATATAGTTAATATTAAAAATTAAAAATGCTTATATATTCTTACACGCATTGATGTAGCATCTTATGTTGCTTTTTTTCTGAATTTAATATTATTTGAACAAACGTTACTAAAATTCAGCAATGTTTGCATCGAAATCGCATCCCTGTACTAAAATATTGATGTAAAATGACCTTACACAAACAGTATTACTGTCAGTATTCCCACCATTTTGTAGGCGTGGCCATGATATTGAAATACTGATGCTTGGATTACGGAATATCCGGAAATACTTCAGTATTTTTATCATTCCATCAGTACTAGACCATACACGATCAATAATACTGTATATTTTAGAATATTGACAGTGTTATTGATTGTGTAAGGTGTCTATATGGTTTCTTCTTCAATATCATTGTGATTTTCAATGCTGCAAATAACAGAGCACTTTCTTAGATTGACAAAAAAAAATTGCAACAAAAACTAAAATTTGAATAGTAGTATGCTCTTGTATTCTTGGTGTTCAGCCCCAATTTAATGATTTTATTTTCTCTTATTCTTGGGTAAACTTGGTAGGTGCTATAAGCATAATACATATTAAACTACAACTTGTATTGGTAGAGTTCTAGCAGGATAAAACTTAGTTTATGTCATTGATTTTAAAAATAGTTATAGCAAATTTATTTAAATGTTTATCTCCGCAACACAAAATAATAAATTTATCTGTTTCGGTGAACAAAAACTATAAACTTTACTTTTCTAATACTCCAAAAATAAATTTTATCATAGAAAACAGCTAGGTTTTTGAGTAAAACTAAAAGATTTATATCTTCACATATTATTGTCACACTGTTACATTTAACCTTTTAACCTTTTGCCTATTTCAATAAATCAATAAACTTTTCTTTTTACAGCAACTATAAAATTAAATAATTTTAACTAAGCATTAACTTAAAACTATCTACTATGTATGTGAACCAAAATGTCTTAAAATTTAACAAACTTATTAGTCTACATAACTTTCATTGTATTGTTTTGCAAACGTCACTAAGTTGAAGGGCAATGTGTGTAATAACTCTAAGGTGCTACAAAAACTATATTTACTGTCAAATGAGGCAAAAATTTATATAACACATTGACAAATAAAAGAAATAAAACTGGTCCACAATGAGAACCTTGAGGAATCACGGACGTAACATTAATTTGACTGGACATAAAGTTTTTTATTTTTACACTTTGTGTGCACTTATATAGCCAGAAATTCATTTAGCCGTCTGATAATGTAATCCTTATAAAGCAATTTTTCAACTAGAACGTAGTGGTTGACCCTATCAAAAACTTTGAAAAAATCTGTATATATTGCGTCCACTTGTATTTTTCATTCAAAGGCTTTTAATATATACTTTTGATATAATAGCAAATTTGTAGTAATAACCGTTCTTCCATAAAACCATGTTGATGTGAGTGAACTACATTTCTAGCAAACCAGATCATTAAATATTTCATTCTGGTTACCAGATTTAAAAACTGGCACAATATAACTTTGCTTAGGATACTCGCAATTTACTATAGACAAATTAATTAATATATGTCGGGCTCGTAAAATATATATATATATTATGTCATATTGTAATGTATTTTGTCAAACTAACCTCCTAGGGACAAACAAACCCTATTACTTCAAATAAAAAAGTTATAGCCACAATGGTATAAATCCGGCAAGTCGGGCTCTTTGCTACTTATTGTTATTTTCATAGCTTGTAAACGTTGCTAATACTTTTATGAAAAAAATTTATAAATAGCCTATGTTTATTTGAATATTCGTGTATAAACTCGGCAACGTGGGCTCTTATTAGAATTTATCGTATAAGTCCAAGTTAAGAAATGGTTTTATAAAAATATTTAAAATCTATTATCATTTAAGTTGTTTCTAAATGTTTCTTATACATTTGTGATAAAAAAGTTATAAATGTTTATTTGAATGTTCGTTTATAAACTCGACAACTTGGGCTCTTACAGTAAAAGTTATAAGAAATTGTTTTACAGAAATATTTATAATCTATAATAATTTAAATTGTTTCTAAAAGTTTACTTACACAGTTACGATGAAAAAAATATAAATTAAGTAAGTTTTGTTGATTGTTTATGCATAACATCGACAATTTATATTTTGATTTTTTTAATATTACTTATTATATTTTTTTATAGAAAGACTTTTTTGCATATTTATTTGTCAAATAATTTAATGATGTAGACTACAACAAAAAAAAAATAAAAGAAGAAAATATTAATTACAACAAAATAGTTGCATGTATTTGAAACTACTATATTATTGATTAACAAGTAAAAACAATATTCAAAGTATTACATCTTTAATTTTTATTATTATCAATGAATTTATGATGAATTATTTTAAAAGCAGTAAAACTATTTTAAGGTCAGTCTATTCATGCATGTTTTTTTTTTAATTTACGACTTCTTTATTGTCCTGATATTTATTCAGAATTTCCTTACATCTGGATAGTTGCAAAAAATAACAAGCGGCAATAGTAACAAGTTATTTACATAAATTTTAATATTTATTAAAAGTTAAATAAATTTTAATATTTATTAAAAGTTATATAAATTAGTAATAGTGCAGTGCAAAAGAAAAATATTTATTTTCCACTTGCATTTGCGACAAACAAATAGGTTGAAAATTTTAAAAATAATTTTTATACATATTGTTAATTGTAGAATCACCATCTTTATAATTTTGAAAACTGAGACTTAAGTTTTTAATCTTAAGTCAGATGAAGTCAAAATGTCAAAATGTATGTTAAAAAGTATGGATTTAACTAAAGTTTAGCAAACAGCGTAATATCAAATAAATGAAAAATAAAAATTCCAATTTCAAAATATTTAGAGAATACTGGTTTTAAATTATGCAGTATATAAAAGTAATAATAAGCATTCAAAGAATCAGTTTGATGATTTGATACACATAGCCGTGATTTTACTGTATGCGGATTATAATAATAATACCAAACTAATATTGTTCAAAGTAATGTTATCAAAATTTATTTTAAAAATTAATAAAACTAGCTTAAATTTAGCAGTGATGGTGGATTAGCGCATTAAGTACACACAATTATTTGCAATTGTTATAAATATGATTTATATTCACAAACATTTAAAACAATGATGTTTAAACAAACTCTTAGTACATAGCAAAGCATTTTAACATTACATACTATATTTAGATATGTAAGACTAAAACTTTTACAAAAAAAAATTTTAACTGGACTAGCAAGACTATTTGATTTTTAATTTCATAATTTTCTAAGAATCAAAAATTGCTACTGTTCTAGATTAATAATCAGTTTTTTTTAAGAGATGTTAATTAAACTAACGCGTTAACATCTTTCTCGTTTTTGAAATATATATTGTGGGTCAACAACATTTTGTTATAAAAGTTTGAAGAATACTAAAAGTAAAAACATAGATGCAATCGGTAGAAAAATAAAGATATTTAGTCGTATGTTTTATTATCCGCATAAGACTCAATTAAGCTTACATTAGATGTTAACATCATACAATAAAATAATGAACTCGCTGTAGATATTTTTATATAAGTATGCAATATCATTATTTCAACAAAATCAAAAACTAAAACAGAATGCTGCTGACTTTTGAGCATTTGTAATAAATAGCACAATAACCTGTTTTGATAGAAATTTAAATTAATCTATCCCATCAGAAGAAAACGCAATCAATGTAAGATACACATTATCTAAAAGTTGAACATATTTTTAATTTTGTAACTATTGCTAAAACAACACTACATTATATTATGTAATATAATTCTATTATATTTATGTTTAAAATATTTCTATAGGCCGCAATTGGGTCTATATCAGCAGGTAGTGTCATAAATTAAAGTGATAACTTCTCATGTCCGACACAGAATCGTATTATAATGCAATGTTAATATTCTTACATTTATAATATATATCTAATTGAATAATAATAAATATTTAAAACAGATTTTTGTTTTTGTTTTACTTATTGCTATTTAATTGCAAAGAGGCAATTAATGACGTGTATTATAATGAAGCCGCGTTGGAAGAATGAAAACAAACGTTGGTGAAAATAGTTAGTTTTGTTATATTTATGTTTAGGTATACTAAGATTTTAATTAATTTTGGTTATACTATTATTATTATATTTTATTATTACATAAATAAAATTTGAAAAGTTATACTTAAATATATAAATTAATACAAATTGTTTTTAAAAAATAAGGATAAATGATTGCAATAGATAATTAACCAATGGTAAAACTTGTGGCTTAGAAATGACATGAAAAATATAGAATATGAAAGATTTTTACAAATGAAACTGCACATCTGGGCTATAAAATGTTCCAGTACAATGCATATAAAACAATTAGAATAAACATTTAAAATAAGAATATACAAAATTTCTTGCCGTCGGAACACAACTCAATATACACATTTGCTGGTAGATTTTAAATCTCGAAGTCGTTGGTTTGTGGTGAAGGCTGATTACAAAAAAGATCATAAATAGTAAAGAATTTAGGGTCAAATACTTGGAAACATTTGCTCGTAAAGCGGCAATGCTTTCATTTAAATATGTAATAATCATAATATATAATATATAATTTGATTTTACCCTAAATTATTTTATTTGATACAGAAGTAAACAATAATTAAGAAAAACAATATAAAATTAAATTAATTACGTTTTTTGATTCAATTAAAATTGGCATGTTTTTTTATATATATATATATTTATTCAATTATACAAATTAGTTATTTATGGATCAAGTGCAGTTTACAATGATTGTTTATTATTATTACTGCATGGTTGCTAAATTGCAATAGAATTCAAAAATTCTAATTATAATTGATAGAATTTTGAAAACTTTTGGTTTTTGAGGTGGTCTAGCGACTACAATTTCTTGTGTACCTTGTTACTTTTTTAGTAAATCCAGTTTTCTTCAGAAACTTTTGCTAAGAAATAGACTGTTTTAAGCTTTTCTTTGGTTAGCTTCAGCTTGCCAAAGAAGGCTCTACGTTGCGTATTGTAAGCCTTTTTAGATTATAATCTTTTGGTATGCAGATGAGGCGGACTCTGTTGTTTGTGGCAGATTGTTTATTAAGTTTATCACTAGTTTGCATTTAATTACTGACAACCGTATAGCCTATATAACCGATTAGCTCTGCGACATGATAGTTATTGGTCAGTTAAAGTATTGTCTTGATTTGATGTTTTTAGAGCTACATTTAATAATAGCTAATTTTGTTTGAAAGAGCATTTTTGCCCAGGGATAATTCCGGTTCTGATGCTATTGTAATGTTTAGATCCATCTGTATATCATATAAATTCTTTTGCTTTGCGAAGGTAGTATTAAATGAAAAGATTTTTTCATGCAATAACTTTTTATAAAGTGTGATATTATTTTTAGTGTTTCTTTCTCATGTAACACGTTTGTAGGTCTAGGAACCTCAAGATTTACAGTGTGTTTGTTTATCGATATTTGATTGCTTATCACAAATAAGTGGTAGCAAAAGTAGTGTTTCCATAGCTGCTGTGAGAGTTGTTCTTGTTGCTTTCTTTATTTAATTGCGTTGACTTGTAGCTTGGGGGGGCGGGGAGACATTCGCCAGCAATTTTAGCTCTTTTCTTATAATGTAATTGTTTTAGTTTGATTTTTGAGCATGATGTTCACCCAATAACTAACAAGAAGTAAAGCGCTGCTGTTTTCCATTCCCGTAGCAGTTTATTGAAATTGAAGTATTGTCAAATGCTCCTTAAATGTCTAAAAAAAGGTCCCAAAAAAATTTCTTTGCAGTGGATAGTCTTTTTGCACCAGGTTGAAAAGCTGATTTATAGCTAAATTGAGGATTTAACTTAAATGCCAAAAGTTTGACACAACTATTTAAAATACTTATAACTTAACACTATCATTGTAATCCTCCAACGGTAAAACCTTTGTATGCAAAATATTGGTAAAATTAAAAAATATTGAACATACATGTTGACATTTATCAACATTTCTACACAAAATAGTGAATTTGGTATAAAATGTATTATTTTAATAATTAATGTCAAAATGTTGGCATAACTACTGTAATAACTCATAATCTAATTCAATCATCATTAAAATTTTCAAAAACTTAAAAAAAAGCATGTTTGTTGAATTTTGCAAAATTCTAAAGTATTTAACTTAATTTGTAACTTTTTGACATTGTTATTTCTAATACATATAATCTAACACTACCATTGTAATCCGCTTACTTCAAAAGCCGTTTGTCAACCAAATTTAATTAAAAATAATGAATTTTATAATTAGGGGTTGTTAAGGGTAAACTGCGCAAAATAATAAAATAAATTTAATTGTGCTTATTAATTGCTATTCCAAAAAGCAATTACTCTAAAAATGTTGTTATTTAATTTATTTATCAAAATACTAATTTAGGGGTGTTAGCAATGAAATCAAAAATGTATTAGATGTATGTATACTATCTTGTAAAGTCAAATTATTTTTATTACATATCAAAATATTTTTGGTGAAGGTGCCGTGGAGCCCGACTTGCCGGAATAGTTCCCGAAAGTGAACGGCAACGTGACACACGAGCCCGACTTGCCAAAAAAAGCCCGACTTGCCGGATTCGTACCCAGAAAGAGCCCGACTTGACGGATTAATATACATATATATATATATATATATATATATATATATATAGGCACAAACTCTGTATTAGGAGCGTTTGCTCTCGAGAGGATTGGGAGCGTTTAATTTACTTTATAAACTAACCGTGCCATAGTGTTTCAGTACTATCTTTATACGTGAAAACAACAACAATTTCTTATTAAATTAGAAGATTAATAAATAGTTTGCAAAATAAATTCGAAAAATGATCAAGCAATTCGTTGTTTTGCCGAAAGGTTAAATTAGAAATCTATTTTATTTAGTTTTTATTTTAATACATTTGGTTCTTGTCTAAGTTATTTACAGTTATGGCTAAACGCCCCCAAAACTACAAATTAGTCATGTTTAGGGGCGTCTAACGGCATGCTTATCCTATTGAGTTTAAATGTTTACCGCTAGGGCCATACTACAGTTCACGGCTTTGCCGCTAATGTGTAAACGCCTCTAGAACGTATTATGTACAAACAAACGCCTTTAAAACGTATATTGTGCAAATAAACGCCTCTAAAACGTATATTGTGCATATTAACGCTTTTAGAACGCATGCTGTGTGTGCAAAACGCTCTCATTTTTTAAACACGTTTAGTTTGATAATTAAACATTTACAATAGATGTGGTATAATTGACTTACCATTAAATCTATCTCTAAATAAATTAATAAAAAAATATGAAATATTATTTATATAAAATTAAAATAATTTAACTAGTTAAATGTATGGCCCGTGGTACAATTTACGTGTGAATAAATTACTTATCATTGCAAAAATAGTGCGATTTTGCTTTAAGCATTGAAATAAGTAGTTCTAAAAATAAACCTATTCTTAGTGTTGAATGAATTTTATGATTGAAAGAAATAGAAAGTTTGTTGACATTGAAACTGCAGTGCAAGGGTAACCAAACATTTTATTTGAACAAAATATGTATGAAGGTTATATAAATGTAAAAGAACTATGTTTTTTCTTATTATAATTTTTTTAGTAAAATGTTAAAACTAGAAATTAAATAACCATAAACGGCAACTAAAACATTTTTTTTTTGTTTAGTAACATTTTCTTTAATTCATAGTTAATACAATTTTTTTGTCATAACTGCCATACTATTTCATAATAATAATGGAAACAATATTACTAAAATGTTAATCCCAATAACAAAAATATTTGTTCAAGTAAGAGTTTGATTTTTACAAAAAAAAATTAAATACCGATCTGACTTAAAAGATCATGCTTGGAATTGACAGCGCAACTATTAACAAAGCTGTTGGTATAATCAATGCAATTCACTAGTTTTCAAAAAATTTTAGAATATAACATTTTTTGTAGAAAATATTATTCTATTTTTTTTTTAATATTTGATATAATCAAGTGTGTGCATTAAAGTTATAATTGTGCCGCCTTTAACTGGAATTAGATATTTTGACTTAATTATTGTAATTAGCATACTTAAATACTCCTGCCTATCAAAATAAATTAACATTTAAGAATCTTGTACAGTAATGTTATAATTGTGCCGCCTCCAACAAGAATATTGTGTACATAAATACTCTACAAAATTTTATTAAAATCATTAATGTTATAAACATTAATGTTATAATTATGCTGCCTCCAACGAGAGTTATTTTATTTTGACTTAATCACTGTAATGAGCATACATAAATACTCCAGTCTACCAAACTTTATTAAGATTATACAAAGTTGTACATTATTGTTATAATTTTACCGTTTTCAACAAAAAATTTAATATTTTGACTTAATCATTGAAATTGGCATATTTAAATACTCTTGTCTACTAAAGTTCATTAAAATTATAGAACAATGTGTAAGTTAATGTTATTATTGTAATTGCCATACTTAAGTACCTTTGTCTATTAAATTTTATTAATATCATAAAATGCTGTGCATTAATATTATAAATGTGTTGCCTAAAACAAAATTTTTGTTATTTTGACTGCTTACCTAAATACTTTTGTCTACCAAACTTTATTAAGATCATAAAATGTTGTGCATTATTGTTATAATTGTGCCATATTTAACAGGAATTTTGTTACTGTGACTTAACCATTGCAATGAACATACTTAAATAACCTTGTCTACCAAAATTCAAGATTATAGAATGTTTTGCAATAAGTAATATAATTTTGCCGCTTCGCAACAAAAATTTTGTTATTCTCACTTTACGATTGTAATTGGCATACTAAGTACTCTTGTAAATCAATTTTTTTTTTAATCATAAAATGTTGTGCATTAATGTCATAGTTGGCACGCCTCCAACAGGAATTTTATTATTTTTTATTAATAATAAATAAATCATTGTAACAACTATTCTTAAATACTTGTCTATACAAATTTATTAAAATTATAGAATGTTGTGCATTAAGGTCATAATTGTGCCGCTTCCAACAGGAATTTTGAAGTTTTGATTTTATCATTGTAAGTAGCTTACTTAATTAGCCTTGTCTACCAAAATTCATTAAGATAGAATATTGTGCTCTTATGTTATAATTGAGCCGCCTCTAACAAGACATTTTGAGATTTCCATTGTAATTAACATACTAAAATACCCTTGTCCAACAAAACTCATTGAAATCATAGAATGTTGTGCAGTAATATTATAAATGTGTTGCTTTGAACAAAAATGTTGAAGTTTTGACTTTATGATTGTAGTTGGCATACTTAAGTACCTCTATCTACCAAAATTCATCAAGATCATAGAATGTTTGTGCATTAATGTTATAATTTTGCTGCCTCCAACAAGAATTTTGTTATTTTAACTATATCATTGTAATTATCATACTTAAATACCCCTGTTTACCAAAATTTAATAAGATTTTAGAATGTTGTGCAATAATGTTATCATTATGCTGCCTTTAACAGGAATTATGATTATTTGACTTTTTAATTGTAATTGGTATACTTAAGTACCCCTTGCTACAAAAATTCATCAAAATTGTAGAACGTTTGTGCATGTTATGTTATTATTTTGCAGCCTCTGAGAAGAATTTTGATATTTTGACTTTATCATTGTAATTAGCATTCTTAATTACTCCTGTCTACCAAAATTCATTAAGATTATACAATGTTGTGCAATATTGTGCCGCCTTTAACAAAATTTTCATGATTTTATCTTAATCATTGTAATAAGCATACATAAATACCGCTGTCTACCAAAATATATTAAAATCGTAGAATGTTGTGCATTGATGTTATAATTGTGCCGCCTTTTATTAGAAACTTTGTAATTTTACCTTTATTATTGTAATAAGCATACTTAAATACCCATTTTTACCAAAATTTACTAAGATCATAGAATGTTGTGCAACTATGTTATATTAGTGCCGCCTCCAAGAGGAATTTTATAATTTTAACTTAATTATTCTAATTAGCGTACTTAAATACTCCTGTCTACCAAAATTCATTAAAATCATAAAATGTTGTGCATTCATGTTATAGTTTTGCCGCCTCTAACCAGATTTTATTTTTGTTATTTTATCATTCTAATTGGTGTACTTAATTACCCCTGTCTATCCAAATTTATCAATATCATAGAATGTTGTGCAACAATGATATAATTGTGCCGCCTTCAACAAAAAAATTATAATTTTAACTTAATCATTGTAATAAGCATACTTAAATACCCCTGCCTACTAAAATTCATTAAAATCGTAGAATGTTGTGCATTAATGCTATAATTGTGTCGCCTTCCAACAGAAATTTTGTTATTTTGACTTAATAATTGTAATTGTCATATTTAAGTACTTTAATCTACAAAAATGTATCAAAATCATAGAATGTTTTGAGAAATAATATTATAATTGTGCCACCTCTCAACAGGAATTTTATTATTGTTACTTTACCATTTTAATTAGTTTACTTAAATGTCCCTGTCTACCAAAATTTATTAAGATTATACAATATTGTGCATTAATGTTATAAATGCGCCGCCTCCAATAGCATTTTTGATAATTTGACTTTATTGTTTTAATTGGCCTACTTAAGTACCTCTATTTACCAAAATTCAATTGTAGAATGTTGTGCAATAATATTAAAATTGCGCCGCCTCCAACAGGATTTTTTTATTTTGACTTTATCATTGTAATTGGCATACTTAAATACTTTCATCTATCAAAATTTATCAAGATGATAGAATGTTGTGCAATAATATTATAGTTGTGCCGCCTACCTGCAGCAATTTTGTTATTTTTACTTTCTTATAGTAATTAGCTTACTAAAATGTTACTGTCTACCAAAAATCATTAATTTTCATATATTGTGTATTATTGTTCTAATTGCGCCGCCTCCAACAGGAAATTTATTATTTTAAGTTTATCAATGTAATTGCCCTACTTAGATACATCTATCTACCAAAATTCATTAAGATCATAGAATGTTGTGCAATAATAGTATATATGTGCCGCTTCCCAACTGGAATTTTGTTATTTATTCATTACCATTGTAATTAGCTTAATTAAATGTCCTTGTCTACCAAAATTTATTAAGATTATAAAATAATGTGATTTATTGATACAACTGCGCCGCCTCCAACAGGAATTTTGTTATTTTGACATTATCATTGTAATTGGCATACTTAAGTACTTCTATCTACAAAAATTCATTAAAATTATAATATGTTGTAAATTTATGTTATAATTGTGCAACCTTTATTAATATTATATATTGCTGTGTACATGAATGTTCTAACTTTACCGCCTCCAACAAAAATTATGTTTTACTAACTATCTTTGTAATTAGTATACTTAAATACCTCTGTTCACTAAAATTCATCAAAATTATAAAATTCTGTGTATATTAATATAATACTTTTGCCGCCTCAATTTTTTTTAGAAGCATCATTTTTTTGACAGTATCTTTGTAATTGGCGTACTTATCCTTGTCTAGTAACTTTTATTATTTTTTTATTTCTATAATATTTACTATTCATTACAACATTTCCCCACACGTTGGCATTGACCTTAAACTTGGTGCGAGACCTAAAAAAATGATTGACCTTGAACTTCAACTCCCAATAAAACATGAATTCATTGTTGAAAAATAAATACAATCTGTTGTGTTAACATGTAAACTAGTTATAAAATTTATATTATTTTTATAGCAAGTAATATTTTAGTTGTTTTATAATACAGACAGAATAATTTTAACTAACATTTTAAACAAAAATTTATTAGGAATTTGTAAAAACGTTATGTATGTCAATAACCCTAACTGGTTTGATTTTATTACGATAGATAAGTCCGCTACAAAAAAGCAAACGTGTGGCCACAGTAATGTACTAACAAATTTTGTAAATCACGATTTTAATGCCATCTAACAAAACTCAGTTTGAACTAACCGTTGGACGCTCTTAACACCTAGTTTATATGCACGGATTGGGAGCGTACGCTCCCAATCCGTAGACGCTTTTACAACGTAGAAAGCGTGCGCTTAAACGCTCCTAAACCAGCGTTTTTATCTCTATATATATATATATATATATATATATATATATATATAAATGTTTAGACAGACTATACACACTATTTTTAAAAATAAATTTAGAATTCCATCAAGTCCAAAAGAAGTAGAACTATTTAGTTTTAAAATGTTATTTAAAATGGACTCTAGATTCATGGTTAACAGAGAATTATTACAGTGTTCCAAAATATTATCAAGCTTAAAATCAACATTTATTACATCAAAATTAAGATACATTGATAAATACTCAGCAAAAACTTGAACACACTCTTGATCATTATCACAGCAAATATCACTTAAACGCATATTCATTGGGAAGCCATTTGTTTTTCAGTTATTATTAATAAACAATCAAAATGATTTAGGGTTATCACAGATATTTTTGCTTATATTATCACAGTAATTTATATATATATAACTTTCTATTCAAAAATTTGCAATTTTGACAGAGATCTTTAAAATAATTATAGTTGTCTAGTCTTGCAGTCCGTTTATATATGGCGTAGACTTCTTTCTTTTTTTATTGTTAGTTTGATGAGTTTACCATTATACCATATTTGAAAAGATGATTTTCTTAAAGTTTTAAGAGGAACAAATTGTTCAACAGAATCATACAGTATATTATAAAATATATTCACTAGTTGGTTAATATTATGTCCTATTAATAACCTATCCCACTTAATATAAGATCAAAAGTTGTTGATTTGAACATATTCGCCTTTTATGAAATCAACTTCTAAATAGTCCATGTACGGGATAGGACGAGCAATCTTAATATTCATGCAGTAAGGTAAATGGTGTACACTTTCACTAAATATAGGGTCTATTGCTGCATCCACTGTGATATTCTTATTGCTTGCAAACACCAAATCTATAAACACGCTTCAAGGATTTAGTAGTTGATTTAAATATGACATGCTATCAAGTCTTTTCTATTAGATATTTCAAGTTTATAAGTTCACACTTATATCATCATTAACCCACGTATAATTTCGTAAGTTACAGTCACCATATAAAGGGTTTTCCAATAAGATGTTTCATTTTGAATAGCAGGCTGTATGGGCAATTTTGAAGCTATTATCTTTTGACATTTGACAAGTAAACTAGGGCCATTATTAAAATTGAAACGATTACGCTTCAACAGCGCAATAAAATTATTAAAATTTACTACAAAAATGGTGACAATTTTTCAGTCACAGTTTGCAAAACTAAAGCACTTATTGGTCGTCGTAAAACACCTTCTCGGCCGGCAATAGTAAACGTGGTGGAAAAATTTAAGCTGTTGGGACAAGTTTGTGATGTAAAGTATCGAAACCGTGTGCATTGCTCAAGAACACATGAGAATATTGCTGATGTAGACCGTAGTGTTGACGAAAACCCATGTCGATTCCTTGTCGATTTTTGAAATTAGACATTCCACAAACGACATTACACAAGAACTCAAGCCGGTCGATCACTATAAACGTCGTATCTTTGCTGATTGGGTCCTTAAAATGCATCAAAATGATCGGGAATTTGATCAAAAAATCATCTTCAGTGATGAGGCTCATTTTCACCTTGGAGGCTACGTTAATAAGCAGAATTGTTGCATTTGGGGATCAGAAATTCCAAGAATTATTGTTGAAAAGTCTTTGTTTGGTGCGGTTTTTGGGCAAGCGGTGTGATTGGACACTACTTTTTCAAAAATGAGACTGGTGCAACTGTTACGGTAAATGGTGGCGCTACCGAACTATGATTAAAGATTTTTGATGGCCGGAAGATATTGATGTGGACAAATTTATTTTTAGGAAGACTGAGCTACGTGCAACACAAGCAACGAAACAATCGCAATTTTGCAAGAAAAGTTTCCTGATCGTGTTATTTCTCAAAGAGGTGATCACAATTGGCCATTGAGATCATGTGATTTAACACCTTTAGACTTTTTTCTTTGGGGCCACGTAAAAGATAAGGTCTATGCCAATGCTCCACAATCAATTTAAGGCCTTAAAGATGGAATTTGTAAAGTTATCAAAGACATACAGCCGCAAATGTGCGAATTGGTCATGGAAAATTTCATGAAAAGAATATGGTACTGCAACCGTAACCGTAGTGGCCATTTGACTGATATCGTTTTTAAATATTAATGGCATACCTTCCTCTTTACAATGAAATAAACATTTATTGATTTCTCTTAAAAAATAACCGTTTTTTTTTTTAATATCAAAATGAAACCTCTTATTGGAAAACCCTATATAATAAAGTTTTCTGCCATTTGTTACGTTTTCTGCAATAGCTCTAACAGATTCTTCATGACTGATATATGTATTGATATCACTAGACAGAGGGATATAAACACCCCCAATAACTTACACTTCATTTTGGAGTTATACTTATACAAATAACTGTTCAACGCTATTAGAAATATCAAAAAGAACATCAGAACTTAAACAATTCTTTACTGCAGTTACTATGCCATCCCCGCTTATCATATTACTATTGTTACTAGATCGATCACTTCTATAAATACTATAAGATGGCAGCTGAAATTAAAAGTTGTTAATTTCAGGTGACAACTTTGATTCAATAATGATAATAATGTGATAATTCGAATTCAGTACATTTATTTGAAACTCGTTTATTCTACTTCTTATCTTACCCGCAGTATGAAAGTAAATATTAATAATGCTTAGTTTATTGGAATGCTTTTTTTTATTATTGGTTTATCGTTAACATATTTAATAAATAAATCATTATTTCCATTCTTCTTGCGTTCGTTAAGTAATTAAGTTGGGCAGGTGTTTTATCCGATTTGATTCTAATAACAGTTAGATTAAGTTTCTTTATATTTTTAAAAATAAACGTTGCATTAGCAGCACTTTTAAAAATTATCTTCTGTGATCTAGGTTTGCCGGATTGTTTACCTACTCTTACAATTTTTATCGGCGTATCATATGATCCAATAGGATTTAAAATTTTCTTTACCTGTTTTTCATCCTCCGCAACTCTTGTTACAATTGAACGATTAAAAGATTCCGTTACATTAAACATCAGAACGTTTCTTTTTCTATCTTCACGGTTTGCAAATTCAGCAATGATTTTCTCAAAATTATGTACACAGTCAGTATTTGATTGTAGTTCTTCTAATTTAAGTTTTAATTGCACATTTTCTGCTTCTAATGCATCAACCCTCATGTTTATAGAATCAATTTTATTTTTAATTTTATCAAAGCGTTTTCCGAAACAGAACATACCGACTTACCATCAGTGCACTGAACACAATGAAATTTATCAATATCAAGAATTTCAATACCATCTTCACTAGCTGTTAAGACATATTTTGTGTGCCCATTCAAGACAATTTACGCATTTAATTGAGTCTGTTACATTTTTAGGATGAATAAGTACAAGACCATCAATATAATGACATTTTAATGTATATTTGAATTAAAACACAAAAAACAAAAATCAAAATTAAGAAAAACTAATAGAAGACAAGAACACTCGTTTCACGCCACCTGGTCAATTGTGACGAATTTTAATAACGCAAACAAAACAAGATCACGGATAAATAAATCAGTAGTGGTAACGCAGTTAGTATATCCAAATAAAATTTAGCAATAAATAATAATTTGAGATAAATAAAATTATTATAATAAAAACATACTTTTTAAATCCTATATAAAATGTAGTTTTTTTTTCATATAATTTGCTGTATCCTGAAATGTTTTCACTACTTCGGCAGAATATTGGAAAATTCCATTCACTTATAATATGCAACTAGTTATAAATTGCACTTTACACAGTAAATTAAAAATTTAAATACACAAACTGATGTAATAACACTTTAAAATTATATTGGTACAAATACAAAATTTGATTATGTTAAATTAAACAGATTAAAATTCACTTTAAGAGAGCGTTTAAACACACATGTATTATACTCGACAACTTCTCACTCGCTTATTGATCGGAAATGGCTTACTAAAAAATTTGAAAAAATTCCCATGATTAGGATTCATGTAAAGAATGGCATTTTTAGTAGTTTGAGCAAAAAAAAATTTATTTCATATACTTGACTCATACATGGCCATATATATATTCATTTGATATAAGTTTTTAATAATCTAGATAAAATATGTTAAGTTTTTGTTTGCTTAAAGTGTTTTTAAGTTGCTATTATTAAGCAAATTCAATAACTTCAAAATTGTCTGCTAACGTGAAGTTTGTTTTTCATATAAAGAATTTGATAAAATGTTATAAGGCTTAAAATTAAAAAAAAAAAAACAAGAGAAACCAGATGACAAAAACAAACATATAAGACTCAGAACTGCCGCCTTTGCATTATGGTTATAAGAGATTGTTTTACAAGTGCCAGGTAAAATGCAAAAAAAACTGCGTTGTGTGTTTTCAAACAAAACTGTATGCATTGTGGTATGAGGTGCTATTGCTTATAGGCTGTGATTTTATGCATTTGCATATTCTTTAATATTTATATGCTAATTAAATAATTTTGTAACTGTAAAAAACAACTCGCAAGATATTTTTTTTGCATAGTTTGCATATTTTTGAGTTTTTTAGCATAATTCAATAATAACTGCATATCGGTGCATATTTGTTGCATATTTGGTGAATATTTGTATAATTTTAAATCATTTTCAAAATTACCTATTGCAAAAATAGAAATAAAAATATATTAACAAAAAAAAAAATTTTGAACAGCTAAAAAAACCTTCAGCGTTTTAGAAGAAACTCTTTAAATAAATCTTTTAATTATATGCAAATTTAAATATTATGTCTGTTGAAAATCTTTCCACACACAAGCAGATATTGATGGACCGCAAACTATCAAATTTTGTCCTACAAATGTATTTAGTTGAGCGTTTGATTTTCCAACTTTTTTTTGTTTGTTCAAAAAGTTTTTTTCCAGATTTTTTTAAATAAATCTATAACTAAAAACATTTTTTGAATGTACATACAGCACATTTACATATATTATGTTAATCTTATGTTTGCATATTTTATATTATGTACATATTTTCAACAAACTTAGCACATTTAGTGCATATTTTAGCAAAATTGCGTGCATTATTATATGCGCATATTTTAAACTTTTTACGTGCATATAATTCCCAGCTTTACTTATAAAAGTAGTTCTAATTGTAGTACCAATATGGTGATAAAGTGCAACTTTAGATTTTTGAAAAATTGTTTGAAGAAGCTCACATTAACTTGTTCCTATGACCAGCTAGATTTTCGGATTTTTTGCACATTGAACATGTGTGGGACATAATAATGAAAAAACTTGGCAAATTTTCTCAGACGTTTGTAGCTTTCCGCCATAAATTTGTAAAGTAAAATAATATTGCAGAATGCAATCACTTATTGAAACCAATGTCAGTTAATGAGTGCATGATTTGCGAATGTGCCGAATAACTGATTTTCTGTTATATTAACACAATTAGAAAATAAACTTTTTGAGCTCTAGCTAATATAATCGCAGAAGTATTTTAAAACAAAAACAAATATATTTTTTCAATATTATTTTTTTTATCTTTTACAGATTAATTGATTAATAGTCAATAAAAATTATTTTTTGTAATTAATAACGATCAACTTTGATTAAAACGTTCAATAAATACAATTTTATTCCAAAACAGTTCCCATCACTTTTTTCAAATAAAGCCATGTTTTTTAGAGCAATTAAATGTAATGTAATTTTATTAAAAGATGTATCAAAATTTCACTAACAGTAAAGAATCGATGCAAATAAAAATCGACCGATATTACTAAAATCGTTTTAACAGGGTTTAAAAATGTTATTTTTTCAATGGTTTTTTTTAAGGAATTTGTTATTTGCGTAAAAAATAAGGTGAGTTTTTAACACGTTTTAAAATGTAATTTTTGGAAATACTAATTATTACATATTTTGCAAGCATCGTATGACGATTTGTTTCAAAACGTTGTTTGTGGCTGTTACTATTATGCAAAGAAGTAAAAATGTGTTTTTAGTTTACAGAAATGACACATATATGCTTTAAATAAATGGTAAAACTTATATAAATGATACGAATGCGTTTAATCTTGCAGTACAGAGTTTGTGGTGTCTCCAATAATAAATAATTAAAATTAATTATTTTTTACAAATGTATATTTATAATAAAATAAAATAGCAAAATCAAAAAATAATATTTACGCAATTAGTAGTAGTGAAAAAGTAACTAAAAGATATTTTCATTTGCAAAATGACGTAGTTATTAGTGTAACAAATAATAAAGATAAATTGCACGTTTATAAAATTTTAGAAATCTTACGTTTGCTAGTCACTGTCAGACGCAATAGTAATTAATTCTTATTTTAGAATATTTGTAAGAATTGCTGCATTTGGCATTATTTTTTACTATGACTCACATCAATACATCTGATTAATTTGAGTTTACAATTCTACAGTAATATTCAACACAAATTGCAAGGTAAAGTAGAAAGCTTAAAATTCCTGTATATGTAAAACAACAAACAACCCGGCACCAATTCCAATACAAATTAATGGATACTTAATTATAATTACCTTATTTAGTTGCTGCCTAGTTAGAACTTCCTCACACTGCAAACCAAATAAAAAGTATTTTGCAATTTGCTCATAAAGACTCACACTTACACACACACAAAACGACACAATCTTAAAAAAAGTCAATAATTTAATTAAAATAAAATGAAATACTATATTATTAATTACAAAATTAATGGCAAACATAACTGAATTATCTTAATGCATTTTTCTTAATTTATTGGATTATTATTTTGTTATTTTGCCACCTATTTTTAGTATATATATTTAGACGTTGTAGCCAGCCATGTAAAAAAA
Source organism: Tachinus rufipes (assembly GCA_963932245.1). NCBI lineage: Eukaryota > Metazoa > Arthropoda > Insecta > Coleoptera > Staphylinidae > Tachinus > Tachinus rufipes. The sequence goes on along the minus strand of OZ010741.1, from coordinate 86,290,510 downwards.
ACAAAATTTTAACTTTTTTGTTTTAATAAATATTGTGATATCAGCATTTTTGCATAGTGTGTTTTGATGAACAGTGCTTCTGATGATAAAACATTAACTTTACCAAAGATTAGTAAAGCGCCAAGAAATATAGTGATCAATCTATTATCGGTGTCACACAAGTACCTGTCAGGATAATCAACATACATAGGGAAGTAGTGATTTACGGTGAACTGAGTAGCTGTGAAGAACTATTCTCTTCGCGTGGAACAGCAGGAGTTGAAAAGGTTTCTTCAATACGACTTGCCACATCATTTTGGTCGAACAGGATTCTTACGGAATTCAACTGAGCAAAAGGGTGACAATTACAAATCAGTTGTAACACACAGTCAACCATGGCTGAATTAGCTGCATTGAAAAAGAAGCGTACGATAATTAAACGGTCCATTATAGTGACTGTTAGTTTTGTTACGGTGATTACCAAAAGTAATGCATTTGAATTAACATGTCGGCTGGAGCACTTGGAAGATATCTAGCAACAATATGACAAACTCCAAGAAAAAAATAAAATCATTAAAATTGAATTGTTTAAAGATAAGCAGGAGTACAAAAATCTAAATTGAGAAAATATGGAATCAGTTTATCAGCAGAAAAGTACGCTAATACAACTCATCATTGAGCGTGCCCCACAAGCATCAATAACGGACGCTCAAAGTAACTAGTTTTCCGAGTCACTATTGTCAGTAAAACTGCCAATGATTCATTTGCCTGAATTTGATGGTTACTTGGAAGATTGGATAAGTTTCAAAGACAGTTTTGTATCTATGGTGGATTAAAATGACGGACTAAGTGACGTTCAGAAGTTTCATTATCTCCGCTCATGTTTAACTGGCCAGGCAGCTGAAACAATCAGTTCAGTGGCACTGGAGCAGCTCAAAGCTCGCTTCGAGAACAAGAAGTTAATAATCTAAAAACATTTAAATAAACTATTTACGTTAAACAAGGTAGAACAAGACTTTGCATACTCTATCAGACAACATGTCAATCAATTCACAAAACATGTCAGATCTTTAAAAACAACTCAGGAGCCATCTAAAGACACCTTGTTGATTTATCTATCCACATCAAAAATGGACATGAATACCAACGACAAGTGGACAAATTTTTGACTGTGTCGTAATACAACTCCCGAATTGAAAGACTTGATATATTTCTTACATGATCGTTGTAGGTCTTAGAATCCAGACATGGCACAAAATGTGCACCACGACACAAGCCTCAACTAACGCATGCATTAATATCAAATACTATCACACCAAAATGCATCAAATGCAAAGGTTTTTACAGAATATATAACTGTAAAGAATATCTTTAACTGTCACCTTATCAAATAGTGGAAGAACTGAAACGGTTAAGGCTCTGCATAAACTGTTTATTACCAGATCATTATTCAAGGGATTGCAAGTTTGGTAGCTGTAAACGTTGACACAAAAAACATGACCAAATGACCTGCACGCCATATACCACATCGACCAAGATGCATATAGGATATGTTCTATTAGCAACAGCCATCATAGAAGTAAAAAATAAGTATGGACAATTTTATCAATGCAGAGCATTACTGGACAACGGTTCGCAATCAAATTTTGTAACAAAAACACTTGCTTATAAATTACGTTTAGAGAAAACCAAGATAAATTTACCACTAAAAGAAATAGCAAATTCCTTAATGACTATCAATCACCGAGTCACATCACAAATTAACTCCTTAAGTAAAACCTATCAACAAGAATTAAGGTTCCTGATCATTCCAAATATTACTCAAAGGCAGCCAGGCATAAAGTTAGATGAGGTCGATTTTGACATACCTATACATAAAAAAACCTCAAGCTAGCCGATCCGGAGTTTTACAGATCTGGAGATATTGATATGCTCTTAAGTGCTGGCGTCTTCTGGAAGTTACTTTTGATTGGTCAAATCATGTCAAACCAACATTCAATTAAGCCGATTTTACAAAAGACAAGATTAAGTTGGATAGTATCGGGTGAATTGTCAAATGCTTCCTTGAGTTTGGTCTGCAACTTGGCAGTTTCTACATCGGATGAGCATGTGCAACAGTTTTGGAATTTGGAACAACCAACACATTTTTTGAAACATACAAGTGAGGAGTTAGCTTATAAAGAGCACTTTACAAAAGACCTCCGAGAAGAATATACAAGGTTTCTTGAAGAATGCGAAAAATTAGGCTACATGGCAAAGATATTAGTATTATCTGCCACACCATTGTGTCATGAAAAATGACAGCACAACAACTAAGTTACGCGCAGTCTTTGATGGCTCAGCAAAAACATTTACAAACGTGTCACTCAACGACGCTCTTCAAGTCGGTGCTACAATCCAAGACAATCTAGTCTCGATTCTCATACAATTCCGCCGAGTCAAATATGGGATTAACCGGCAATATTGAAAAAATCTACAGACAAGTGCTGGTACACAATGATGACCAACAATATCAGAATTTTTTTTGACAATACCATGAATCTGAGCCAGTGTATGATTACAAATTAAAAACGGTGACATACGGAACAGCATCCGCTTCATTTCTAGCAACAAGATGTTTACATCAATTAGCCATAGAAAAAAGTCACAAGTTTCCACTTACCGATGCTATAATTAAGAGAGAAATTTATGTGGAGGACTGAATTTCAGTGGATGATACTACAAACCAACTTGAAGAACTTCAACAAGAACTAACCAACATTATAAACACGGGTAGATTCAAGTTAAGGAAGTGGAAATCAAATTGCAATGATCTATTTGACGGTGTTACAGACGCAAAAATAACCGACAAAGACACCACAACTAAAACATTAGGACTGCTATGGAACTGCAAAGATGATACTTTTACATTTGAAAAACTGCCTGGAATAGCATTAAAAAGAAAAATTACAAAACGTATCATTTTGTCTAAACTGACAAGAGTGTTTGATCCACTTGGGCTACTGAGTCCAATCACTATCCGAGCAAAATTGATGATGCAACAACTGTGGGAATTGCATATAAATTGGGACTCATTAGTTCCAACACATCTTCACACTGAGTGAACTAAGTCAACTAATTGGACTTGATCAGTCATATCAAAATCCAAGAACATGTGTGCCAATTAACAAAGTTACTGGAGCTGCATGGTTTCTGTGACGCAACAGAATCAGCTTATGGAGCAGTCATTTATGTTAGATCTTTGGACAATGAAGGATCCTATAGCATACAAATCTTATGCGCAAGGTCAAAAGTAGCGCCATTAAAAACACAATCAATACCACGGTTAGAGTTATGCAGCGCTCTACTGCTGGCACATTTAATGGAGACAACTAGAGTAGCTCTAGACATTCAACAGTATTATTAGTCGGATCACATTAGGATTCCACAATTACATTAGAACGGATTCGATCCACGTTACAAAGCTACAAAACTTTTGTAGCAAATAGAATCAGTGAGATTCAAACGATCACTGAGATAAAAAATTGGCATCACGTGTCCTCTGCAGAAAATCCAGCAGACCTATTATCAAGAGGATTGGCTCTTGCCAAACTGTTAATACCAGAGATGTGGTGGCACGGTCCAGAATATCTTGCAAGAGATATAACACAGTGCCTTTGACAGGGAATCGAAACAACACAATCTGAATGGCCAAAACAAAGAAAACTCGCAAAAACAACATGCACCATTGCACAACGTTCAGACAACTTATTTATCAGATAGTCATCACTAACAAAATTGCAACAAATGATAAGTTATTGTGGTCGCTTTATTCAAAACGCACAACAAAAGGCTGGAGATTGTAATAACGGACCATTACTACCTACCGAATTGAATCAAAGCATGACGACATTAATTAGTATGGCTCAGATGGAAGTCTGTAACATAGAAATCAAACAATTAGAGAGTCGTAAGCATATAAGTTGATCATCACCAATACTGTCATTAAATCCTTTTCTCGACCAAAAATTGAATCCTTCAAGTTGGTAGTCGGCTACAGCATGCATTTATCCCTGAAGCACAACGCCACCCGTCTATCTACCAAAAAATCACGCTTTGACAAAAAGTATCATCAATCGAGAGCACTTTACACGGCGGACCCCAACTGGTATTAGCCACAATACGCACAAGATATTGGCCAATTTCATGTATATCTACGGTAAAGGCAATCCTACGTACTTGTATACAATGCTGTCAAATAAACCCCAAACCTACGAAATATAGTATGGGCCAACTACCACAGTCAAGAGTCATTCCGACAAAACCATTTCAACAAACCGGAGTCAATTTGTTGAAAGGACATCGCATACATAAGAGGATCAATGACCCAAAAGGATTACATCTCAGTATTTGTGTGAATGACAACAAAAGCGATTCATCTTGAACTAGTAACCGGTCTAACAACGGAAGCATTTGTCAATTGTTTGCGACGTTTCTGTGCACGTAGGGGTCACCAAGTACTATCTACTCGGAAAATGCCACAAATTTTGTTGGTACGTGGAACGAACTCAGCAACTTATTCAAACATGAACACAAAGACATGCAATCGTCGTTCAAAAAATTAAATTTGAATTGAAAATTTATACTACCCCGATCAACACAGTTTGGAGGTATCTGGGTAGCTGCCGTGAAGAGTGCCAAATACCATCTAAAACGGATAGCAGGAAACGAACAATTGACATACGAGGAGTTCATGATTCTTAGAACTCAAATTAAAGTTTGTCTAAACTCACGACCACTGTCACCAATGTCAGATGATCTTCGGAATTTGAAATCAGATTTGCCAGTTGAAACAGAATTTCTGTAAACTATGGTCAATTGAATACTTGACTCAACTACAACAAAAAAATAATTGGAAGGATTCAATGAGTAGTCAACGATCTCGTATGCAAGTTAGTTTAGATTTTTGGCGTATCTGTCTAAAAAAACTATTATTGCCGGATGGATCTCGTATGCAACAGGACATCAACGTCCCCATCTCTAAAATGGTCTTTAGGGCGCATCAAAGCCGTTCATCCAGGAGCAGATGGAATAATCCGAGTAGCAATGGTGCGGACTACAAAGGAATTAACAGAGATAAGTGCAAAAAAATTGTGTAAGCTGCCAACAAAAGAGTGTTGAAAGTAAACATTTCAAGGTGGCCCGCGTCATCCGGGAATATCCGCTCAACTTTCACAACAAAAGGCAAACATAACTGAATTATCCTAACGCATTTTTCTTAGTTCATTAGTTTGTTATTTTGTTATTTTGCCACCTATTTTGAGTATATATATTTGGATGTTGTTGCTAGCCATGTAAATAAGAAAATTGACTTTTTTTAAGATCAATATTGGGATATCTAAATTTTTGTATGGTGCGCTTTGATGAACAAAAATGGTTCTGATAATAAAATCTTAACTTCGCCAAAGATTAGACAAGCGCCAAGGAATGTAGTGATCACTCTATTATTGGTGTCACACAAGTACCTGTCAGGATAAACAGAGAAGGATTCTTCAATACTACTTGCCACATCAAGTACTTATATTTAATTTAGTTGTGGTGGAAATATACTAACAATATAAAACAGTAGAAACTCTAAATAAACCTCTAACTCCAATTATTTATTAATTTAATTGTTTAATAATACAAGTAACACAACTATATTCCCTGCACACATAACAAACAAAGATGAATATCTACCAACAAATAAAAATAACCGTTTGGTCACACATAAAACTCAATTAATATACATACGTTAGTTTCACGACTCGTTAATATTTTACAATTCACATGGGTTCCTGTATTCACACTGAAATTAATTATAAATTAGGGTAGTGCTTTGAAATATTAATAATAAATTAATAATAAAACTAGGTCATTTAAGAAAAATTGCTATGTTACATATGTCAACTACAAGATAACTTGTAAAAATATAAATGTATACAACAGTACGTTTAAAACCAAAACTTTTTTTGATTTTTTTTTTGGTTGGAGAATTATTTAGATGTTCCGGTAATTTTGACATACCCTGTATGTATCTATCCTCTTCAAACACAGGCTAGCGACTATTCGTCATCTACGAATCTTGGGAAAACCCCTAAGTCGGTCGCAAAAAGCAAACACAAGTTACTAAACGCACAAAAAAAGCTAACAAAGAAAAAACGGAAAACAACTGAAATCCTTAAACTAAAATTAGTTTTTAGAAAGATGATACAAAAAATGGAAAAAACATAACTTTATTATTTAATAGGATAATTCTCCTCTGTATTGTTTAACGTTTGGCTTGCGTAAAATATCACTATCTAGGTTATGTGGCCATGCAAATCCTTCGAGTTGTTAGTAGCTACAAAATATGCCAACATTCTTTCCATCATATCGGGTATTTTTTTTACATTTACTGTTAAAATTTGCACTATATACCTTGAGTATACTCTTAGTGTTTCCACGTGTTTTTCAAAAGTTTCATTAACAACGATGACATTGTCTAAGTAGACAAACAAATCTTGGGACCAAATATATATATATATATATATAGATGTAAAACAACTAATACTCCTCCAAAATATATACACGCTGTTAGCACTGGCCTCCAGAACGGAGGCAGGTACGAAAAATTGGAGGCAAGTACGTTTTAGCGTGTATATCAATTTATTTCAACTTATTACTTTACTAGAAGTTGTTCCACAAAATTTTGTTCGGTGACCATTTCGACTTATACACATATACAGTTATACATTGTAGTACAATAGGGTTACTACTACGTGGCGCTACGGTTATATACTGATATACATTTTTTGTTGTTGGCCAGTTGCATAGGCCTCCACATAAGTTGACGTTCCAATACGCCTCTCACATCTGGCAACATAGCAAATAGAATTTATTAACATAACTGTATACTTTTAATATAGGTAAACAATCCACGTTCTTTATTAGTTTTGTATAAAAAATAAGTAAAAATAAAACAAAAAATATTACGCTACTTACGTCTAATGAAACAAATAAATAGCACTCATTACAACTTTGTAGTTTTAAAAGTTTGCTGTAATCTAATAATCAACATGGCAAATCTGTTTACTTAATTTATTCTATCGAGCTATTGCAGTGTAAGGTTTAAAATTGCGCATATAATATTATTTAGATAATAATAAACTTTCAAAATACGCAATCACAAAAAAAATATTTTTTTAAATAAAATAATATAAACAAATGTTTTAAAATGTATGAAAGAATTTAATTTTAGCTTTATTTAGAAAACTTGAAATCATTTGCATGTTAATATTTTAAATTAAAATAAATTTTTAACAGTTTAATCAAAGTTAGTCATTTTATTTTTAAATAAAATTAATCTAAGTGTATTTCAAAACACGTATATAAATAACACATTTAAATATTTGTTGTAAATTTAATCATTCTTTTTTGGAATCTATATCAATTTTGTGCAATAATTTTCTTTATATTAATTATTTGAGCCCTTATCATATTGTTTCTTATGTCAAATTTTTGTGACATTTTATAGTGTCATCTTTAAGTTTAAAAAGGCAAAAATGAATGTTTTGCAACTTGAACACAAAAATATCATACAATTGTTATCAAACGAATGCAGTAGCTCAAAAATATCTATAAGAGATCAATAGAAAAAATTACTAGATTTATTTTTATCTCAAATATTGGTGCTATCAGTTTAAATGAAGCAGAGAAACTATTTATAATGATTCAAAGTGTAGAAGACTTCTAGAAGCGCAAACTAGCAAAATAATCAACAAAGTTGAAGATGTTTTTTTTTAGTGACTATATCTACTATTATATGTTTGCAACCACATGCTGCATATCTATTCGGTTTTTTGTTGTGTGGATCAATTTTCCTACATTTTCTATACTGGTTCATTTTCTAATTTCTTGCTAAAACGTTTTCTTTTTTTTTATTTTCTTTTTTTCTCCAGTTTTGGTTTTTATTATGAGTTGTAGTAGTTGATACTTTTGGTTGTGCATCATGTCTTAAGTACTCCGACTTCTTTTTTTATATTGTGTGCAGTAGTTTTTGGTTTTTATTTATTTATCTTAAATTTTTTTTTTTTATTTGTAACTTTTGCTGTTTAGTACAATAATATTTCAATGTGCTACAATTTTGTTTTTTCCTGTTGTTTTTAACGTCTAACCTTTTATTTCATTAAAGAGTATTGATTATATGTAACATCTAATAAATTGCATTTTTAAGTTTTGATCAAGTTAATGTTGGTTATTAAGTTATTAAACTTTCTGAACTTTATAAAAGCGCTACTTCAATACGGCATTTGAGTTCTGTGTCTGATGTCCAGTCCTTGCAAAGTCATATACCAAAACATTTAAATTTGTTTATTCTTTTAATAGGTCTTGTCTAAAGATTTCTAGTGATAATCATATTCTTTGTTTTTTTGATATTAATGTTTAGTTTCATAATCTTACTTTGCTTCTTATTGATAAGTTGTTGTTGATCTTTTACTTTTTTTGCAATTAATATTATGTTGTCTGTACATCTGATGATGTTTAAAAGCAAATGTTTCTTAATATATCTGCTCAGAACATAAACTAAACAAGAAGGACGATAAAATATACTTTTGCCTTACTCTTTTACTTATTTGTATTGCATTAGTTACATTGTTTTCAATTTTTACTTAAGCAATTTTATTTTAGTACAGACTACCTATACATTTTATGTCATTTTGATCATTGTCTATTTTTAAGTGTTTTGACAAACATTAGATGTTGTAATTTGTCGAACGCTTTTTCATAATTGATAAAGAACAGCAATAAGTTTTTTCTTCAAACTGTGTATCGCTTAGTGTAGCTTTGCGTTTGTAAAAAGACGTTTAAATATTTTAATGTTACACTAATGAAAGTGGAATAAATATTAATGACAGCTGACAAAAGGGATACTACCGGAATAATTAATTTGATTGAAGAAGTTTTAAAAGTTTTGCTAGAAGAAGTCTGGACTTACTGTTTTTTTGATGTTTGCTTTTTGTATAGTTTTTATCTGTGATAGTTGGTGTTAGTCCTATGTGTTCCACATGCAAAGAGGTTTTTGATGTATGATTTCTATTTATCTTTTATTTTGTTTAACGTCCAGAATAAGTTTATTGTCTCAGTTAGTTAACATGAAGTAATTAGCTCTACAGAAAATTCTAGCTGTTTGTTTCAGTTTTTTTTTTTTTTAATGCATATCTATTTTTTTGCATTTTATATCAGCAACACATTTTTAGTTTTTTAATTTAATTATTTTTTATTTATTTGTTTACACTTGCATCCATCATCTTGATTTTTTTATTTGTTTCTCTAAATTGGTTGTTTGTCTGAAAGTGGGTTTTTTGGTATTAAAAGCTTAATATTAATAACTGCTGCTAGTCGCCCTTGATTTAATTAAGATTTTTTAACAGATGTAAAATGTTTATGTTTGTCCTTGTATTGAATATTATTGCCAAGTATAGAGAAGAGAATTGGAAACTACACTATATCTTCTAAACTCCATTCAAAAACAAGCTATTTGGATCATTACCAATTCAAAATTGACTAATGTCTTGCAGATCTTCGCATTTTCTAAAGAAACAAAATTTACTTGTAGTAGAAGGCTTGCAAGAAATTCTAACAAATATTTACCGACAATTCAGAGATGTAAAACCGTGAGATTATTTTAACCGTACTATCGACACATAGAATAAAATTCCAAATTCAGTGTTTTCCAAGATTTATAAGCCGCAAATATTCAACGTCAATGTTTAATTCTAGTCTTCAATATGATAGTTTCAGCAAGTGTGGTTTTACTTGAAAGTTAAAGATATTTTTATGTTGTTGTGACATATTAAGTAATTCCAAAATAGAAAAAAATTAATAAATTTTTATATAATTTATTTTTTTTTTTATTACATTGTGCGGTTGCTTTATATGTAGAAAGCAGCTAGTTCAAACCATATATTACAAATTTTCATGTTTGTTTTTTTATTTATCTTCTCTTTTTTTTTATTCTCCATGGCCAAAATAGTCCAACAAGTTTCAGTTATTTCTAGAGAAATAAGAACATTATAAACAAGTGTTTTTAAAACCTTACATAAAGATTTGGGAATAAATAAAGTGTTGACAATAAATTTCTAATCCTGAACAAAAACTGTGTACACGACAATTTTCCAAGATTAAGATTTTTTCTAACAACTGCAACATAAAATTTTTCGAAGTTTTATTAAGCGTCTTTGTGTTAATAGTTCTTATATTAAAAAACAAAATTTTGTTTGTTCTAAACTAACGGCAACAAACAGTACATTATAATCTATATCATTTTAGTTATTTATGATCATTTAAATTTTCCAATGCATATTTTTATAATAATTAATATTTAGCAACAATTAGCCAACGGCAACAAACGCTACACTTTTTGTAATGTACTCTAAAAACTCATAAATAATTAAAATTATGCTACAATTAGCTACGGGTAACAAATAGTAAGTTAAACTATATTTTATTTTAATTATTTATGATAACTTATATGCAATGCAGTTATTTATGACAATTAATATACCGCAACAATTAGTCACCTCCGTCACTGGCAACAAACACTATACACTATAGTTATTGGTAGTGATTGCGCAAACATAATTAAAATGCCATTACAATTAAGCACCAGTAACAAACAGCATAGCGTAGTCTTTGTTGTCAGTGGTTAATTGTTTTGCCACATATTCTTTTATTATGGGAGTTAAAATACCACTGCAGTAAGTCATCGCTTATAAACACTATAATGTAGTGTTTGCAACAATTAATCACGGGTAACAAACACTACACCATAGTTATTGCAATCTAAACCACATAAATAATTAAAACTTAAAAAAATGAAATAATTGTATCACGTTTGATAATTTTTGAAAATTACAATTTATTGTGAAGAAAAGTTTTACTATAATATTAAAAAGATTTTAATATATATGACCGTGTTAAGAGACAACTAAACTAAACCACCTCCTGAACAAATCAAATAAATAACTACTTATAATAGAAATTTACAAAATACGACATGATGATAGTGGCAACATTGGCAGAGGCGTATTCGACATATTCACATATATATTTTATACAACTGGTGCCTAAAACGATGCTTTGATGTTTGGAGTTCTATTGCTATTAATAATATATCAGTTTTTTTGTATATAATTAAAAGTTATATTTTTTACCCCTCCTTGTGCGTCTTAACAAAGAATACTTTACATAACTAAATGCAAAAAAATACACAGTTCAAACTATTAGATTTAGGATGGAGGCTAGGTCGTCTTATGTGTGTACGGAGGCGAGTAAGATAGCTATGCATGTATATATATATATATATATATATATATATATATATATTTATTGTTATTTTATTGTTAATTAATGGAATTTGTTAAAATGCGTTTTTTTAATTTATGCTTATAATATAATAATTTGGGATATAAGTAAAAATATTAGCCCTTGGAACCAACAAAAAATCTGATATTTTAAATGTCAGAATTTTTAACATTTTAATCAGTTTCATATGACATAACTGTTTTAAAGATAATTATAATAACATTAAATTCTAAAAATAAAATTATCATACAACATATTATTCCATTAATTGTTTAACTTATCAAAAAATCTTTTTTGTAAAGTAAGCATAAAGATTATCATTTTACCGAGTTCAAAAGTTTTATGATCAAGTATATCTATCTCTAGATTAATTTTAATTAAAATCAATCTACAAGTTTGATAATGATTGTAAAAGTTTTAATTTTCTTTTAAAACTACAATTGGGTAATTGGTTTAGATACTTTTATAATCCATAAGCCATTTATTTAATATAGTACTTATTTATTGAAAAAATTACTCAAATAAATGCTTTAAAATATACGAATATTTATTTCTATATTGAAAATTGTCAACAATTTTTTTATTAATTTAATAAAACCGATCACACATGACATAATCACGTGTAACTAGTCGCATTGGTTTATTAATACAAAATTGATTGAACCCGCTGATTTGCATTTGAATGCAGCATTTTTTTTATAGATATTTAACTCGTTAAACCCTCAATTTCAAGTTAATGCAATCACTGCCAATTACAAGTATTTTATGTGGCTTTTTAAATAGCTTTATTGTTCATTTATTGTATAGTAGAAAATATAATATGAAATGGTCAAACCTATTAGAACTAGTTTTATGTATGCATCTTAGGCGTGAAATACAATGAGACAAAGGATTAATTATTTTATAATAAACAGGCTTTTGTAATCAATGTTAATTCTTTAATTTTAAATAAATAGTGATTAGATCATTTTATAATAATCAATTTGCTTGAAATGAATATAAATTGAGAATGTGCACAATAAATTAGCAATTCAACTTGTACATAGCGTTTCCTTTTATTTTCCAAACGGTTTTTCATACATACAAGCATTGAATTTCAAGTCGAAGCATACCCGACAACAAGCGCATTAATCCAAATCGGAATTGCAGAGCAGCATATTTGCACTTTTTGGCACTTTCGCATTTTATTTCAGCTCGAACGAAAAGTGGGTAAACATAGCATACACAACAAAAAAGCATATCTAAATATTTATAACGCTGTTTATTTATGTAATGAGTAACCTTTTTAATGGTGCTTCTAAATTTATCCCCCATTAAACAATGGTTGAATTAATAGTCGGCCGGAAATTTTACGGCAAAAAGTTTTTCAAGCTAAAAGAGATCTTTATCTATTAATTACTTCTCAGGTTAAATGGGCCGAGGAATAAATTTTGCGGAATTTAAATGAAGCCGTGAAGTTCACTATCGCTTTCAAATGTAGCGTATTAAATGTTCAATGGTCGAGTTGGAATTCAATTTATCAGAATCAATGCATTGAGAATCCCCTTATAAAGCAGCTTTGTCAAGTTGATAACCGTTTTTCTTTGTGGATGCGAACCACATCATTGATAATGATTATAAAATTAATTGAATGTGTATTTCATTTAGCAGAAGTTTAGAAATGTTGTTTATATAAATGATTAAATTAAAACTATTACGCTTAAGTATTATAAAAAAATCAGAAATCGCTATTAATATATAGATATGATAATTTTTTTTTGTTCAAATTAACTAATAATTAAATAATAAAATTTTACATATATTAAAATATTGCTACCTCAATACGCTCTATAAATTTAAAGATAGCAACAATTTTTTTTCAATATTTATGAATTTAAAAATAAAGTCTCCAAAATAGTACTGTATACCGTAAACCATCATTATGTTTAATATTTAAATATTACATACTTATTAATATCAGCTTTCCATTTCAAACAGACCAGAGCTGGGGGTGCGTTAAGTAACTTGCTTTAGTATTTTTTTTCTGGTTCTATAACTTATTAGTAGTTTTTTAATGGTTCCTGAGAATATGAAACCCTTAAAAAAATTCTACAATTAGTTAGTCGTTTTTCAAACTTTGACTGAAAAATTGCATTTTTTCTTTAAAAATCGCAATTTTATTGCAAAGAAAAGTTCAAAATTTTTTTGTAGAATTCAATTCCGGCGCCATTTTAAGTCTATACTTTTTTGGATTTCAAGAGAACTATAGGCCAAACATTATTAAATTTTTTTTTTTTTTAACCATTAAATATTCATTATTAATTTAGAAGTAGTTACAATAATTTATAAAAAAGAATTGCCTTGCAAACATGCATTAACGTGCATTAGTACCAAACAAGGAGTTTGAATATCTTATACTAACCAAATCCTAATCAAAACTTAATTAAACATTTGTTTATATATCTAGACAAGGAGATGTTTAACAAGTTGGGCAACTTTGCTAGGCAGCAAACTTAAAGTACTACCTTCTAAAAGTTTTAAATATCAAGTTAAAAATCTTCTTTTAAAATATGCATTTTATTCAAACAAAAAAAAAATTATTTGTGATTTTACAAGTAATAAATAATTCAAAATTAGCTCAAAATAAAATTTTTAGGTTAGTATTGTTATTTTAATTAAATTTATGGTTCTACATATTTATTTTATCGTATGAAGTTTTTTACTGTAACTTTTGACAGAGATGTAAGATCGACTAATGACATGCCGCGTTTGAATCGTCAGTTCAAGAAGATTGTCGTCATGGAACAGTACACGTCACGTGAACGCTCTAAGATTCTTGAAATTTACATTCAACATAACAAGTCAGTTGTGAAAACGCAACGTGCATAGAGGAAAATTAGTAAATTGAGAAGTGCGCCTTCTGCAACCACATTGTATTGTTTGTATGATAGATTTACAACTGGTGCGGCACTTACTAACCCCAAACGTCCTAATAAAAAGCGACCAAAGCAATCAGATGATAATATCGCACTCGTACAGGCCCTTGTTAGCACGTCTCCAAGAACATCTCAAAAACGTCGTTCTGGACATAAAACGATCCACTTTAAGTCGCATTTTACGTGTCGATTTGCATATGTTCCCGTATAAAATTCAAGTGATACAAAAACTGTTGCCTACGGATAAACCACGTCAATTGGAATGGACTCAAAAAGTCATTGAAATGGCTGAAGATGACGCGCATTTTTGGCAGAAAACTATCATGAGCAACAAAACGCATTCTACGTTAAACGGAACCGTAAACAAATGAAATTGCCGTTTCTACGCCACCGAGAATTTATCAAATTTATTCATGAGGAGCAAAAAGTTACTGTTTGGTGCGGTATTTGTGCTGATATGGTCATCGGGCCGTACTTTTTCGAAGATGATGATGGCCAAACAGAAACCGTCAATCAGGTGCGTGAAAATGGTATGGATGACTTTTGGTTTTAACAAGACGGCGCTTCATCGCGCACTGCTCGAGCTACATTGAATTTGTTGAAGACATCGTTTCCAGGCCGTTTGATGTCAAAAAATGCTGATTTTGACTAGACGGCGCGTTTAACAGATTTAACGCCTGCAGACTTTTTTTCTGTGGGGCTATTTGAAATCAAAGGTTTATATCAACAAGCCACGGTCCTTGAAAAGCTGAAGAACAACATTCGGCAGGAAAAAGCCGCCATTTCGGCCAAAATGTTGACTAAAACCATTGAAAATGCTGCAAATTGGGTTCAAAACGCTGTAAACCTTCAAGGCGACTATTTACAAAATATCATATTCGAAAAGTGATGTAAACATGGGAGAAAGTGAACCTACTGATCCCGATGTTGCTTCAAAAATTGCCAAAAAAAAATTGCCTTAAAAATGTATCATCCAAGTTCTAGAAAAGGCAAAAAGTGATAAAACTGATCATGCGTGGCTAGTTCTACACTGCAGAAAATAGTGAAAATTGTCAGTCCTGCTGTTCAAAATTCAATTAGCAAAGAAAAAACAAAATTTTTACACAAATTATTAAATGAAATAGAAGATAAAAATAATTTTAATAAAAATAGTGCACTTTTTCATGAAAAGATAAAATATTTAGAAGAAAAAT